>CM067509.1:1102679-1675179 GCA_034509495.1 Acestrorhynchus altus
GTCTCTCTGAAACACTGCCTACCGCCAATTATCGTGGTAACCTCTGGCCCTTCTGCGGAATGTTAAGCTTCACTAGCCATCACAGAGCAGACAATGCAGCCGAGGCAACGTGGTCGGATTACGGAGCTGACCGGATCCAATTATCTGAAACAGGCAAGGCAGAGGTTCAGGCCTGGATTTAAATGAGTGTTTCAAATTAAGATGGGATGCTGGGTTAAATGGCATTCTATGGAGATGTGAGGATGGACCTGCAGCTCTTGAAAATGTTTTTGAATGAAACGTCCAGGAGTTTCCCACTGGCATACAAACTCAGCGTTGGCTTGTCTTGGAGCGAGGTTCGCTGAGGTTCAGATCTAAAGAACATGGGATAAAATAATAATTGAGATGTTTTCTGTAATGATTTTAATCCGAGAACAACTCCAGAACGTGTTGTAGTGCTCAAATCTGGGCTCAGACCCAAGGCCTTTTAGACTGTTTGCATTATAATTTGGCCTCTGGAGTCGACTAAGCCCAGATCATTTATATTATTCACAAACTGTATATATTTTAAACTCTCAATCACCCACTTGTTCATATCTAATCAGCTCAGAAACTATATCATAAAGCTCAGCAGTAGTAGCACTAAGGCGTGTTTAAGTCCTCTTCATTGAGCTCCAGTGGTATTTGTGACAGCATTGCTCTTCTTATACCCAGGCAGTTAAAATCAATACCATAATAAGATCATGGAAATTAACTGTCTGTTTGGGTACCAGCACTGATGGAAACATCACAATCAGAGCCACAATTTCTAATAAACCAGAAAAGAAATCACAGCATGTAGCAAAACCTTCAGTTCACATTCAAAAGTGACCTCAACACATCAGTGTCTCCACCATGTTTAATAGATGATGGTGGTCTGTTCTGGCTCTTGAAACCTTCCTTTCCTTTTCCATGCTTGAATTAATCTTACTTTTATTTGTTCAGAGAAGACTGCTTTCAGTCTAATCTGGCCTTTCTGTAAAAAAAAAAAGGTTCGGTCTAGTAGAGGTCGATTTCATTCAGTTCAGGATTGCACCGCAGGGTCTTTGGAAGAATGTGGGCAGAGTGGAGCCAGTAACCTAATGCTGACTCTACTGGAATCACTCAGTTATTAAAACAGCCATTATCAATCACCTGACTTCAATAATTTGCAGATCCACTTGTGTGTATAGTATAAAAATCAAGGAGGGTTGAAAAGATGCCTTGTGTTATGAGTAATGTCACATTTTCAAAAGTTCTTTAGAGCAAGATTATTTGAAAATCTAATAATTCAGTAATTTAATCAAATACATCAATGAAATAAATATACGAGAACGATAATGGGAGGACGACTCCTAAATCACAGTGAATGCCCACATGATTATAATAAGACTTGACCTTTTCTGTAATGCTAATTTCAAGCTGCAATATTATTCTATTATGGCGCACAAACAGAATGTTGTTTGCCGTGTGGTCTGTAGAACGAATAAGAAATGATAAGAAAGCAATGAATGCCTTTTGCGTACTTTGGAAGGATGTTTATGGTTGTGGTGGGTCTAGTAAGAAGGGCTCTGCTCTGGATAAGCTGTTCTAGAAAGACCAGCACTGTTTTTTGTACTCAAATTAACTTATGCTATCTCGTGTTAGTAAAAAACAAAGGTTGCCATGGATGTCCTCTTCAGGGTTGCAACTCTGAGCTGGATTGAGCCTCTAGTTCTTAGGTCAGTTTATTTGAACAGGCTTTAATCCCACCCTTATTGCAGTTCACTTTAATAAACAGAGATCCTGTTTGTGCTGTCAAATATAATGAAATATATCATGATTAATCACATTATCTGCTGTAGTCGATCATGACTATACATGACATTGTTTCATTTTCAAAGTAGTGTGCTGAGATATAGCTGTGGGTGTGAGCTTCATCAGAATCGATTTATTACTTTGAGTAATTCAACTAAATTATTTTTATGCAGGGTTTTTCTTAACCTGGACATAAAAAGCATAGTTTGGACCCAAGATATTTGGCCTCCTTGTTTCTTCAGTATGTAAAGTATTTAAAAATGGTCAGTTAACAGAAACATTGGGAGGTTAAAATTGAGGCCTGAAACGCCAGCAAAACCTTTCCCAGAGTACTGTTTAATAATTGCATAATTAGAACTGAATAATTAATTCCCAGACCTTCAGGAAGGATTAGCAGGATCTGGTGTGGTGGTGCACGAACATGGTCTTCAAGGAAGCATCCTGAGAATAATACCGATTCCGTTGCCTTACCACAGTTCAGCGTCAGTCTGATGCATTTTGGAAACAGTTTCAAAAAGAAGTCTTTCTCAAAACAATCTCTAATTGGGAACCGTGTAAATGTCATTTTTGTTCGATTCTAGTCATTTTCTCAAACTAGAGAAAAAGCCACGACCTATGTAGTTAATCATGGGTAATTACATTTAAATGTAAAGCAAAATGACAATAACTTCGGCTCAAAGGGTTAAACCTGGAGGCACCGGGCCATGATGCCTGTGGGGCCATTGTGAGGGCAGCAGCGGCCATGGTGTTCCTCTGTGAGAGAGCGATGACTCCAAAAAGACCTGAAAGTGACAGACTCCAGCTCCACGCCTAATAAAACCAGAACAAAGAGATCCAGCAGCCAGTGCAAACAGCACACACACTGCAGGCCAGTCAGCAGAGAAGGAACACACTCGCACACCAACATACACACACATGCTTTTGTTCCTTGGACAGCTGAAATCCACTCGGGCAGCCGAATAGTGACACCACTGCCCACAGACTCTTCAACACTCATCACACACTCTTTTCCCTTTTCAGGAACACTGATACAAAGCCTAAACCGCCAACACACACTTTCACACTGTCAGTCAATAGTGCTTACAAAGGCACTTGCGGCAATTTCATTTCCCCCCCCTGAAATGGTTGTTGAGGGAAAAGCCATATGTCATGTTAAGTCAGACAAAACCAACCCCATTAGTCTAGACAGAAAAGATACAAATGGTCCGTGGCTTTGTGTTCGGCACAGTCTGTACTCCGCACAATGTGCTATGACCTCCGGCAGAACATAGTCCGTTCTCAGCTGATCTCAAACAGCTTTTTCAATCAGGAGCAGCCCAACACTAGCAATATATCAGTGTGGAAAGATGGTGTAACGTAGGTGCATGGTTGCATGTTCTTACCCTTTTCACACTTACATTAGGTTTTTGCATACCTTTGCTCTTTTGCATATTCATGTTTGTTCATTTTTGACATTAATATCTAGCACAAAACAGTGGACACGTCCTCAGACTGAACTCAGTCTCAACTAATGGCATTTGGTATCTGATTAGGAGACTCATACATTAGAATGGGAGACATCAGCCCATAAATAACCTCAGTAAACAATCCAATATTCAAAAATAATAGATATGTTTTCATTAAATGACACTAGAATACACACATTACATTATGTTATTAAAAAAAATCAGCTCCATAAACATTCTTACACACTAAAACGGGGATATCATTTCACCAACAACCTCTACTGTATGTCTACATTTGAATTTGAGAAATGAGTCTATTAATAACCTGAAAAAATAGTTCTACATATATAAAAAAAAATAGTTGTACATATATCTTAATAATCACGCACAACGAAAAACGGTTCAGAGGAAATCTTGAAAATGTCTGTCCAAACATGAGAGAAATTCACAGGTCACATTACCAAAAATGATAAGAAGGTGGGGTAAAGCACACGGTCGTCATGATTCATGGGAGGCTAAAATTACCTTCGTGTTTTCAGTCATTTTTAGGCGCTGAAACAAAAGCACACAGAAGATGAAATTATGAAAAAAGAAAGAGATATGAATGCCGAGAGCCAAATGCCTCGACCTAACCATAACAGACAGGAGCATTATGAAGTCATATTAGTACAGCTGTGCTGAGCTGCTGTGAGTCTACTGTCATTTCAGTAAATGCCCTGACATTCAGCCGACGGGGAGCTCAGTGAAGGTTTAATATGTGCACCTTTATGAAAATCTTCCTCCAGCATGTTGCGAACGATATGTCTTAGAATTTTAAAAGGAAACGTTACGCTTGGTAACTCAGCAATGACACAAGTTCATGAGGATTCTTCTCAGAAGCAGTACCTTAAATACATTCTCTAAATCCTCTGTCAATTGATTTATTAATAAAACCTTCCAAGCAGATGAACACTGGTTTCAAAATGAACTGTGGCTGATTGTTGATTATTTTTGATCAACTCTTATTAGCTTTTAATTTGAATCACAGCATAAAAGCCAGTTTTATAGTTTAAGTAATATTATCTTTATAATATATCTTTATAATATATCTTTTTAAGTAATATTATCTTTATAGTTTAAGTAATATTATCTATTATCTAATACTATCTTTTCAAAGCTGCTATTTAAAATGTTGGACCCCTGTATTGAGGCCCTGTAGCTTCATCTCAGTGAGAAACTAGACTGTGATTTTACCATGAAAATTCTGACTTTAACATCTACACAGATTCTAGTCATGTCTAAAAATCTCCCTCTGAGATCTCACATCTATCATAAATTAGGCCCCGAAACCATTAACCATCCTTTATACTGGGTCCATAATGTCACACAGTGCTTGGTCCCCAATGACTGCAACCTGTAATTTGCCTTAGCGTTACTTTAGATTCCCTCCACAACGTTTAAAACCCATCAAACATATATGACTCGTGGAAAACTCATGGGATGTTGGAGCAAAAAAAGGGTTAAATTGTAGTAGAAACACATCTTTAAGAAACAAAGAGTCAAAAGTCTCTTTCTTCAAAATTTATTCTTTTTTTCTTAAATACTGACGTCAGTATGTTTCATTATTCATTCGAATTGCAGACATTCAGCGCATGGTGAAAGTGAAAATACCGTAGTACCAGTACCATAGTGCATCAAATGTCTTCTATCTGCAGGGTTGTGAAATGTCATCGCTGAACGTTAAACATAAACTCTCAGTAGTTTCGCACACTGTTTCAACAGATGTCCCAAAGCCTCCTTTCAGAGAATTCTGCACTGGTTAGAAAGCTATGATACATTCAGTGTCCAGTTGTTGCAATGGCCGGACTGTTTGGATGGTCTCTGGGCCCAAAGCCACAAAGAGGCCGTCCTACCCCTCGGTCCTGTTTGTGACTGTCAATTTGGTCAATACAGACCCAATGAAGCATTACTGAGGGCACTCTGCTCCCTCAACAGCTAAATTATTTACTTCCCCTTTCCCCCGTCCTAATTTTGAATGTAATTGGCAACCACCACAGGGTTTGGATGCCTGCATCCATTGGCATAGTCCTAATGTCAGCAAGACTGTCTCTGTTTTCCACTGGTTGTGTCCACATGTCAATCACTGATTCATGTCCAATTTGTAAGCCTGCACCATCAATAGTCTACTGGAATAGCCATACTGGAACGTCCATATGTCCATCACTAAATCCACAGTATGACTTTCTTCTGGCTTTCAGAAGAGGCTTTCACCACGGAAGCCTCAGGAGGACATTTTCCTGGCCTCCATGAAGGTTCTTATTCTCATGTCTAAAGCTGACTGGTTGACCAGCACCATCAATAGTGAAGCTTCTGGACCTTTCAAGGTTTGGCCCCCAAAAAACCTGAATGGGCAACACCATCAAAATTCCACATTAACATCTCACATCCATAACTGAGACTACTGGATATAATTTTTCCGGCATTCAGAAAGGTTTTTGTCTTCATGTTCATGATGGAACATCCATTTCAATGCTCATACGTTTACCACTAGAGCTTTAAGATGACATTTTTCTTTAAGCTGGAATTTCCATATTGGAATACCCATATTGGAATCATTGAAGCCACTGAATAGCACTTCTCCACACTTCTGGAAGGCTTCAGTCTTGACGCCTAATTTGAAAAGCTGACTGGGTGGCACCACCAGTATTCCATAGTGGAGTATTCCTGATTCCATTATGAACGTCCATATGTCCATCACTGGAGCACCAAGCTTTTGAAAGCCTTTGTGGCACTACTGACATACCACCTTGCTCCATGTTAAGAACTGTTAGCAGAAGGACTATTGCACCACTGTAATTAGTGCATTGCATAGAGGTTCTAATGGCTACTGTTCCAAATGGTGTGGTAATAGTGTTGAAAGTACAGAAAAGACCATCAAAATGTAACTCCATTTGCTGCTACTGGGGGCAGCAGACCTGAAGGCTCGACTCCGCGTGAACACTGCGTTGGTGTGATTAGTGGGCATCTCCACGTTGCACGCCATGCCTTCACAGCATGACACACACTCCTGAAAGACAACAAGAGAAGGAGATCTTCAGAAAACCAGAAATAGAGGTCTGAATAAAGTAACTGATGCATCGCAAATTCAGATTAGTTCCGAGTCAGAGTGATCTGAACAGAACAGACGGATCCCTCCATGTGCAGGTTTCAACTCCAACCCAAATCCAAAAAAGCTATTTTAGCCAATCAAGAATTCCTAAAGGCAGTAATTAGTTGGATGAGGTAATGTGGATTTAAGTTAAATCTAAAGTCTGCAGGAGTTGGGTCGGAGACGTCTGGACCTTCAGACTGACACATAAGACATATCAGTTTATTTTATTTATATTCAGCTTAAAGAAGCACTCACAGTATGGTGTGCGTTTCCATGATGTCGGCAGCCTGCAGAGTTGCAATCCTCCCATGCTGCACACCTTTTAGTCACAAACTTGGTTTTCCCATGATGACCAAAGTGATGTATGGTCATACAGAACTGTGTATCTGTCCCACAAACAAATTAGAAGAAAGAGTTCAAACTAATTTCCTGACGAAAACCTGAAGCATCGTAACCTTCATTACAAACCATCCCCTTATTCAGAACAATTCTGGATGAGAAAAACAAAGAACTAGGACCATCAAATAAAACAATAGATTAATAAACATTAACAAATGAGCAATTCTTAAAGGATCTCCTGTCAAAATCATGGTCTGTGGTTTGCTTTGACTATTGACAATGAGACGAATATATGTCCCCTTCTAATGAATGCATTCAGCTACTCTAAGCTTCATGCAATGCTCACACAAATGTGCAAATGCACCCACATTGCTTGTCTAACCCCTGTAAAGAAATGCTGCCAATAGAATGTGAGTCTTTGGAGGTGATAACCATAAACATATTGACACCATGCCTAATACGCAATGATTCGAAACTGTGAGACAAAACATTATGACCACTCAGAGATGAAGCTTTAAACTGTGAGTATATCTAATAGAAAACAGCACATCCGAGATACAGTATCCAACTAAAATGAGTACATTCCTCACATTTCTGCAAATATTTTATTATAATTTTCACTGGACAACAATATAACAGTGTACAGCTTGAATAGTAGATTTACTGTCTTCTGAAAATAACTCGATACACCGTCAATGTCACCGTTAATGTCCAAATAGCTGGCAACACATGTGAGTACACCTCACAGTGAACATGTCCAATTTGTGCCCATAGTGTCAACATTTTGTGTGACCACATATATTATCGGACACTGCTTCTTTGGCATTGGACTCATGAGAGCTGCATAGGTTGTTGCATCACAGAGCAGGTGGATGTTACATTGCGCTCCTCCACCTTCGGCCTGAGCATGCCCTACGGGCGCTCAAAAGTGTTTAGGTCTGGAGACATACTTGACCAGTCCATCACCTTTATTCACCTGAAGGGCAGGGATCTCTCTGCTCTGTCACAGCACATATTGGAATTCATGATTCCCTCAATGTGATGCAACCACCACCGTGCTTGACTGTAGGCAAGACAGTTCTCTTGGTACACAAGCTAGTCACCATCTGAAACAGGACATGGTTCAGGACATCTTCAAAGATCTCTAAAAGTCCAGTGTTAGGTGGCACATGAACCATATCAGGTCATAATGCTTTGGTTCACAAAATGACTTTTGATTCAGCCAGTAAAGTGAATCAGTGAATCAGTTTGACGAATCATTGCAAGACATCTTCCTTCAAAATGAACATTTCGTGGACACCATGTGAAGAATGTGTGTGGGATGATGTGTCGTGTGAGACACGGTCACTTACTCTGCGGACACCACTTGTCCTCGGCCCAGCGATTACAGTTGTAGTTGTCTAATGCCTGTTCGCATGTGAAGCACTTAAAGCTCTTGGGGAATGGAGTTGCTGCAGAGACATGATGTCTATGTTTCACAAATGGACACAGCATAATGCAAAGCTAGGAACATAGTGGATCAGTCTCACATATCACTGAAAAATGTTTCAGATTAAATACGTCCGATTTGAATTCAGTCAAAATGTGCATCCTCATCCTAATCCTATTCCGTAAGACACTTACGCTTGTCATTAGAGTAAGACATTTCATTAAGATTTGAATTTGATGAAAAATACAGTCTTGCTTAGAGAAAAAGGGACTATTAGAAATAAATTGGGGAAAAAAAGCAAATCTGAAGCACAGATTTGTGTTGAAACAAAATTCTAAACAGAATGGAATACACTTACCGTCCACAGGGGGCTGGATATTGTAGAAGTTGATGCTGTTGTCGCTTCTCACCATGTCCAAAAGGAGATTGGAAGCAATGATGAAGAACACAGCTGTAGGGACAGCCATTCTTAAGCAATGAACTTCATATGCACACCTGAAATGAAGAAATCAAATACAGAAGAATGGCAGCTGTTTTTAGATTAAAGGTTTGATATTTAACATGAAAATAAAACCAATCCTAAACAATAGGTGCTTATGCGGTTTGACTTAAACAGCACTAATATAGTTGTATATGTGGTTTCTCTGACCACATTTAAGGTCAGAACAAAACAATATGACCCATCGAAGTAATGGGTAATGGACAATCAGAACCGTCCGAGCACTTGAGGTTTCTGTAGGAAGACAGGAGGTAATTTAATGAGCTAAGTCCGTGCCAGAGCGAAAGGTCCCCACTAAAGCACTTAATACCAATAAAAGACAGACACCAGACGTAAAACAACATAAATAAGCCTTCATCTGACCTACAGACCGCAAAGAGTCTTCAGGGCAAGGGGTGGCCAGGCACATACTTGACACCATGTCTGATGTAGGCTCTTAAAAACAGACTAGTTTTAGCTCATACCTCAGATAAGCCACAATAAATGAATTATTTCCCAAGTGTTAACTGGGTGTAATCTTAGGATGATCGCAGATGCAAGAGCGGTGAGTGGGAGTGTGAGGTTTTCTACCTCCCTCTCTCTCTCACCTTGTCCCTCTCCCTAAATTGCTTGGTCTCCTCCTTAGTTATCCCTGCCACATGATGGGCATCTACTATATGGGCTGGTTAAAAGGGCTCTACACATTTTCCACCACATGGGGCGGGTGCCGTTTGAGTATTTTGGGCAGTTTTTAGTATTATTTTCTTTCTTTGGCACAGCCTGATGTCCACTGTAGACACTGTGGTGCATGTACTTGTTAACATGTGAACGTATGTTTTGTTTCGTAATCGTCCTGTAATTGTTACCCTATGCATTGTATTGTCCCTTTTTGTCTCTTTTGGCCAATGACCTCTGCCTCCTGACACTTTAATTGTTCAGGTGGTCCCCATTTCTCCTAAGACACAAAAAGAGAACATAGCAGTAGGCCACATGCAGCCCAAAGTACATATGCCATAAGGAACCTTAATTAGTGTTTTGCTGCCTCTGGGACTGTGTGCCTTGTTTGTGTGCAAGGCATCATGTAATCTGAAGATAGCCAAAGGATTTTGAGTCACAATATAGGGCCCAGTTTCAGAATCTGTCCTTTTTCAAAATCTGTCCTTCAAACCTGTTGAAAAAGCTCCTCATGAAGCTCTTTGACGGAAGCTGTTGCAGGTCAACTACTGAAACAAGATGAAAGCGATGGATTTTGAGTCACAATATAGGGCCCAGTTTCAGAAAGTTGGGTTTGTGTCCTAGGTCATGGGTCTTCCAGCAGGGAAATGACCCCAAACAAACTTCAAAAAGCACCCAGAGATGGATGGAAACTGCACTGGAGAGTAACCATGTAAAATATAATATAAAAATATAAAACATTAAAATGACATGATATGCATTGAATGTGGATGCAATTTCTGCCAGTTGCTTGTCTGTTTACACTGACAATTCTAAATAGAACCGAGTCATGATCATTACCTGCACTGACCACTGTGAATGGAAACATGAGACTTTGGAAATGAAACTGGCACCCACCATCCAGCCTCACTCAGATTCTGATAAGCCTTGCATTGAGCATACTGGCCAGTATTCAACCTCACTCATAAGATAACACCTCACGACACATACAGCTGTGGGCTTCCCAAGCTGACCCCTGAGGTAACACTTCATGCTAAATTTACATACTGCAATCCCACGACTGTAAATCCCACGTATGTAAAGTCAAGAGTCAAATGGCATGTCAGTGGATGTTCTCATTCTTTCCTTGATGGAACACAACCAACAGCTGAATAGTGATTTCAGTATTCAAATACATGCACATCAAACATCTGGACACCGTGTTCTACATCAACAAGTCCGTTTGAGGCTAGTTTGATGCTGCGAATGAATCCAGTGACAGCTTTAATTTGGTTCAAAACAAAAGAAAACACAACCTTTGGAAAGAAAAAATTGAGTTTAAACTGAAACTATAAGCAAAACACTCAAAACCAAATGAATGTTGGATCTATCAATGCAACTGTGGCATTACAGGGACTAAAGTGCACAGAAAACAAAAAAATGTGGTTGATGTAGCAACGAGAGGGTCACTAAAAATTAACTCTGTTTAGTAAACTAAGACAGGGTCCTCTCATCCAACAGCCACTTGTTGGGACATGTGCCACTAACTGGCTGATGACCTCTAAGAGGACACCAACAAAGCTCATGTGAAGTGTGGACGAGACAGTCACAAGAGGGTTTTGACCTTCCCCATCTTCCCCACTCGTCCTTTCACAAAACTTTATGAAAAGATTCGTTTAGCTTTCCTTCTTCAGTATCTAAAAGCCACACTAATATGCAGAGCTGCTTTGCACATCACTGATATGCTGAAACTGGAACTGAATTCCATTTAAAGCAGCCTCAGATGGGTTGCTCCCTGCCTGGTTTGAAGGCTGAAAGTAACACCTCTTGGTCCACTAGCTGCAGTAGCACTACAGGCTTCGGTGTGGATTTCTCCACCTCAGCTGTCCAAATTATCACCTAAATAATGAACACGATTTGCACAAACATTAGGGCATAAGTGGGCTCCTCAGGGGGCATCTGGGGAGTCAATGTTTTGTAGAACAGGGTAGATTTTGATCATTCTTTCAAAAGACTTCAAAACACTGAAGACCCCTGGGTTTCGATTCAAACTGGGGTATCAGACATCGCACTTCTACTCTATCCAGTAAAGCCAGGAACACACTTGATTTCATGTGTAAATATTTATAATCCTAATATCTGATCTCAGAGGTCTGATCCAAAGGCTTGAATCATTTTATTATTTACAGCCCAAAATCTGTCCTTCAAACCTGTTGAAAAAGCTCCTCATGAAGCTCTTTGACGGAAGCTGTTGCAGGTCAACTACTGAAACAAGATGAAAGCGATGAACACCCCATACCCAATCCCAAACGTATCCATAGCTTCGTACAGCTTGTCATTTGCCATAAAGACTTACCTGAATGCTGTGTAAGTAAAAGCGCCAGAAAACCAAGGTCTGGATTAGAAGATGCAGCTGCTGGATTAGATCTGACTGAGATTTTCAAATGAAGAACAAAAAAGGCAGAGAGCTCATTTCCTCTTTAGCTCCTGCCCTCAGATCTTCTGATTGGACAGCTGGACCACTGAAGTAGTTTAGGGGGAGCCTGGGGCCACTGTATGCTGTAACATGAAAGTGTAATGCCAGTGTGGCTCACGTAATTACCATTCACACACACTCACACTCTTGCTATCTGTGGGGGGAAGGGAGTTATCTGGCCACTCTTTGCTACAAAATGACCTTAAGGACAAAAAATGTCCTTAAACAGGAATCAATTAAGCATTAAATAAAACAAAGTATTAAAACAGATTCCAGTCTATTACCAGTATTGACTTATTGTACCTCATCACACCACCCGCAACTCTGAAAGAGCTGATAACTGAATCAGATGTGCAGGGCAGGGGTGCCTCCAGTGCCTCTACGCAAGAGCTCTTTACAGTAAAGCCTGACCAGCTTAGAACAATATTATTATATTGTGCCATATGTTTACTTAATCTTATTTCATATATAGGGCTGTGTGACCTCTCAATTTATATAGATATCAATTTATATAGATATCAATTTATATAGATATTTTATAATAACATTCTGTTTTAAACTTGTGGAAACCTTTTTCTGCACCCCCTGCTCTCAGCTCCTCTTCTACTGTGCTCTACTTCCACCCCCGTTCATGCTCTCACGTACAAACTATGGAGACCTATGTGTATAAAGAAGAAATTAAGATCACATTTCAATATGATATTCGTCCATATCGCCCAGCCCTATTGGATTTGTGTTTACTTAATCTGGTAGGTTACTAATGCATGCATTGGAATAAATAAATAAAAATAAAAATACATAATTTAGCAGTGCTCCAGCTTATATCCCATTAACTGAAGTCAAGTCTAATGATTATCTGCTATTTGATTTGAGAAACTTCGATTTTCATTGCCGTTTTGACAATCCATACAGTCATCCTTTACACAAATGAATTACACATCTTTACTTTCTAGGTTTTCACAGGCATATAACAATCCATTTCTACGGATTTGCGGAATAAAGAAAACGCATCAAATCAACCTGACGCACGTGAATGTCCTATTCATCAGTCAAAGGCCAAAACGCCATGAGATTGACTGATGAGTCTGCACATTCAGAGGATTTAGATTAGATATAGTTACATGATAAGAATGTGTCATTACACCAAGTAGAACTAAAGTTTATATTCAGTCAGTCGGAGGAGAACTCATGAGTAGAGAATTCAGAGAGAGCTCAGTGCAAACTCTGTGAAGGAAATGTCTTCAGAGCTAGAGCTACTGTTGTCATTTGATTATAATCATAGTAGTAACTTTTTAGTTGATGGTAAAATAACCTGTTTATAACCTTTAATGCAGAGCAATGAAAATACAATGCAGTGTACAAACATTCTGTGTTTATGTGTTATTAATTTATTAATACTCTCACAATAGAGAGATACATTATGTCCAATAAAATCTTATATATATATATAGCATATTATATAAAAAAGCCTATTTCTTTGGTTTGTTTTTAGAATAAATATTTTAGATGCTGCAGACGTGGTCACATGCACGTAGATACCATGTATTAGATTATTTTGTTCTCTGTCCACTCCGGGATTAAACTGCTTTCAGTTTAAACTGAGAATCGGAAGGACTGCTGCTTTAAAAATATAAAAACATTGTTACAGAACCTTTATTTCTGAGTGTTCATTAAAGTACTCTACAGCCCCTCTTGGTGAAAGTGTTTGCCAAATGCTATAAATGTAATTCACCATATTTTCCCAGGATTCCCTCAGTGTGTTCCCATGACGGCTGAGGGAGAGAATGGGAAGCTGTAATTGCTTCCCAGCATGCATCTAGGAGGAGGCAGGTTTAACAGCTTCCGTCTCCAGAGAGTTCCGGACTGGTTTGTGGTTTGTGGAGTGAAACACCTGACCGCACGCTCGCTCGCACGCACGCACGCACGCACGCACGCACACACACACACACACACACACACACACACACACACACACACCTGATGCCTGTCTAGAGCTGCAACAAATGAGTTTTCTGTAACCCATTAACCTACATTACAATGATCACTGAATGAATCATCAAACCGACCCCATCTACAAGACCATTCATTCTTACAAGTAAACAATAGAACGTCTTACCCCTCCTGTCGTGACACATTCTGTCAATTAAGATTATAAAAATGATATAAAATATTATAATAATATACTCGATTTAAGGAATTTTCATTCATGGTCTTAGAAATGTTGAATCCCATTGTACTGTAATCATACAAGGACCACCATTACATTAAAACTGGTTCACGTTCATGTTACCAACATCCTTTGTGCTTGACGAACACTTTACACTGCCGTACTTTCATAACGCTGTCTTAAATTCATCTAAATGAACTGCTACCACACATTCGTCCCTGCTTTCCAAAGCCCTCCTACAGTCCCACGAGTGCAAAATTGCCTGTGATACTGCCTTCTTCCACCATCTGTTAGGAACTTGTACTGCTGTCCGCTGCAGTCATCATCAGCCCGTTCTGACAACATCAAAGAGACTATTAAGGTAGTAGAATCTTCTGACACTGTGGCCAAATTGACACTTATCCCCTCATTAGTACTGTGATACATAAGGACAGACTATTTGGTTTACTAAGTAGCATTAGAAACACAGATAAATTATGTATTATGATTATGCTGCTTACAAATATAAGCCTACTATTAATGAGCTAACGTTACATGGAGGACATCTGAACTTCTCGACGTCCTGGCTTAGTTATCAGCTAAGTGAGCAAACGTCGTCTGCTCCATTCGTTCCACTGTGTCGTTTAGTAGTGGGACTCACAGTTGAGTGGTTCTGGTTCATATTCAGCTCATGTACTGAGCTATGATGTTTATTATGAATTACCAGCAAATTGAGGGACACTATAGTCCCACATCACAATCAAATTCCACTTTATGATTCAGACACTCAGAGGAAAATGTCTGGCACACTCATTAGTGCCCTAAAATGTAAATACGGATACATGTTGGTCACAGCCAGTGCTGAAGTGGCCTGTGAGTGTTTTAAAGTTTGACGGATGCAATCTAGAGCACCAAACTCGAGAACATCCACAAAACCCGATGACTAATAACTCTGAGTGCAAGTGTCCCAGGGCGCAAGGCTATAATTGCGTCTCTTTCTTCCCCAGGGCCAGCACGGTAAATATATGAATGTGCAATCTCTGAGCCATCTGTAAATACTTCACTCAAATGAGTTTTACTGCATCCTTTGAGGGTTACGCATTCCTGGTGTTCTAACTGGCTTGGAGCACAAATGCAGCAAAGCTTCCTACATTAATCACAGCATTTAAAAATTCCGAGAGTAAAACACATTTTAAACAGGTTTCCACATAAAAACACTTCTGATGTTTAGATACCTTTGATTCCCTTTTCAGAGAAGTAAGAGTCTTTTTTTCCAACCATAACAGAGCATTTTCATTTTTGCACTTTTGCTGTGCAGTAGTTTGTTTTTATTTTGTATGTACATATTTTGTTTTGCCCTACGACGGATTAGCTCCCTGTCTAGGGTTGTTTCTCACCCTTGCGCTCAGAGTTGCCGGCGGGGCACCGGCTCACCCGTGACCCTATTCAGGAATAAGCGGTTCAGAAAATGAATGTATGAATGAATGAATGAATATTTTGTTTTTCCTGATATTACATTTGAAGTTTCTCAAATGCAATATGCAATTTATACAATTTAATTTATACCTCAAATATCGTCCACCAGCCGGGGGACGTTGTCTTCTTTAGCTCTTCACTGTTTTAAAAAACAATCATCAGAAAAAGGCAAGCTGATAGTGCTGAAAGAAAATCAAGCACTCTTTCCAAGTAAGAAGCATTTACTTACCTAGCAGTGCTAACAAATATGGGTCATTGTTCAGCTGTGGTCAAGTGGTCATAACTTAACATAAACAATAACATGAAAAAAAATTACTAGACATACGGCTTATGTAGCAAAACTACCAAAGCAGCAAGAGAAACTAGACTGTTTGATATAACTGCTGTTATAATAATAATAATAGTAAAATAATAATAATAATAATAATACATATTGTTATTATTATGATTATTATTATGATGGTGATTATTATTATTATTATACATATGGAGAAGGGTCTATCTGCAGAATTGTAAATAGACCAAATATATTAGTGCATCTAAAAAACAAGAATGTCTTTTAAAGCTCATTCGTGATCACAGTTTCATTCAAAAAGGTAAACTGTCATCTTATATTTATTACACATAAAATGACATTTCAATCCTATTTTGTTGTTTTATTTTTGATCAGTTTGGCTTAAAGCTCATGAAAACTTTCATTTTAATTCAAGTTTGAATAGATTACTATTAAATTACTAATCACCTCGAATCAAAACAAGCTTTAAATATATGACTTTAAATGTAATGAATATAAAATATGAGTATATTGTAAATTGTTTGTTGATGCACTAGTTTACCAGCAAGAAATTAAACTACAGTGGCTCGATTTCACAATTCTCTTTATCTGTCCTAAAAACACGTGAATGTGCACACTAGGTTACAGAGTTCCTCCACATTGCAGATGAAAGTAGAATTACAGTAAACATTATAATTCTGTCTTTTGGGCAGGAACATGTGAGTGCAATTCTGAAATAAACCTAGAACTAGAAACATACTTCTAAGGAACTGATGGTGTGGGTCTGACAGTGAAGGGCTGATAGTGTGTCTCTGACACTCACAGGGTTGAGAGTGCAGTTCTGCAGCTCTGCAGACGGACTGGATATATGACAGAGGACGGAGCGATAAATCAATATTTTAAACATTCTTAAATCTTCATTTAAGCAATACTGAGAGATTTAGCTGATATAACTAAACACATCAGCTACTGATGATTCTTCAAATATTTTTTTATAAGATATATTATAAAATTGTATTAACTTCACATCGTCATATTATTTAAATGAAGATCAAAGTTTCATGTGTTTAAATAACTTTTTAGGGGTCCAAGCACTGAAGGTTTAGGGGCCCTAGTGTTTTGCACAGACATGAAACTGAGTCAACAGCTACTCAGACGCTCAAGTGGCACAATAGCAAAGCTTCAAAGTCCATGTCTCCCACCCCCAATGGTGGAGACAATTATCTTCCCCTTGATCACTTGCCTCATCCTCGACAAAAAATCCAAACAACCATATAGTTCTGCCACTGAGATTTTGAGCTAATTTGCATAATATACAAAATCACACATTTTTCAACGCAAACTAATTTTTAACCCATTCTGCAAAAAATATGGTGTCGAATGAATCAAAAGAACCTGAACTGTCAACAGTGTATAGCACCCAGGCCACGCCTCAAAACCCCAAGGACCATGTAGCCCCACCCACTTTGATATTAAGTTAATTTGCATAAGATGCAAAATCACACATTTGTGAGCAAAGTTTGCGTAGTCTGCACAAATTTGATGTCAATGCAATCTTAAGACCCTGAACTTTAATAATTATTTACACAATGTTGGAACTTCAACACTGTTTAGCATGTCTTATTAAAAAAAGAAAATGGCCATCATCAGCCAATCAGATTTCAACAGGTACTTAAATGCCTTACAATTGGCTGAACACCCAAATGCCTGATACATATCTCCAGGAACATACAATCTAGTACCAAATCTGGTCTCAAAACATCACGTGAAGTATGCAAGTAAATTATTATCCAAACAATTAAAAAATTATAATCTACAAAATGTCAATCAATCCAACGGGGCAAAGCATCCAATTTTTTTTTAATTAATTATTTAATAATTTTTTTTATTTTGCTAAAATCTCATACTTTGTTCAATTGTAATGACATTTACAGTATACATGTATACATAATATGGCTCTTGAACAGCATGCCATTTGGTGTAAATATACCAGTGGGGGGCGCTACAGTTTGAAAAGACACATAAAAATAATGTCATATCTTAGAAATATGTAGAAAAAAGTTTGTAAGACTCCTTAAGAACGCTGTTGGTATGGTGTGTGTGTGTGTGTGTGTGTGTGTGTGTGTGTGTGTGTGTGTGTGTCTATCAGTTATTTTATTTCCAATTAACACTGCAGACACCAAACATGTCTTCGTCGCGGTAAGACTGCATAAATTCTAATTGTTGCTCAGTGAGTGAATCAAGTTTTCATGCGTGTCTGGAAGGTCTAGTCTTAGATCACATTAGACCATCTGAAAGTGCCTGAATGCTTCTTCTCTCGTCAGGCATTAAACTAAATCTGGCAGATCCAATAGCTGAGATAATGACTGCTTGAGTTCATTCATGAGTGTGATGTTGCCCCGATACGAGCCGTCCGGATTGACAGGACTGTAGATGAGAATGAGGTGATCAGGTGAATTTATTGTGTGACTCACAGACAAACAAGAAAGAAATGAACCACAAAGTAAAAAATAATATTTGCAACAAACAGAGCTCTAACTAGCAGCTACCACCGACTATCCAAATGACTCTTCTCCCGGGCCTTATACGTCTTTAGAGCCTCTCCTAGGAAACTCCATCCCATAGCTAGGATAACATCAAACAACACATGTCCACTATCTCCTCATTACTTCCTATCTCAACAGCGTACATCACTAATGATACTAATAACTGGCCACAATAGAAACCTCTTCTTCCCCCACAGGTGCAATTATGGATCAACCCTATGCAGACGTGAACCCTACACAGGGGTTCCCTCCATCGGTGGAACCTTCCCGACCAGGTTAAAAAGAGCTAGAGCCAAATGTATTCTATTTTTTATGAAGGAGGCAGAGCCATTCTCTCACAGCCTGAAGCTTTAAGACTGATTGTGGAGATGATGATGAAGTGCTAACTTCATAACCAACAAGTTACTGACACTGACACCAAAAGCTCGAATAAATGTGCTGCATTTTAAAACACCTCTCATTCCAAGACCTCCGATTCATGATCTGTACGTTGCAAAAAGGAGTGGACCTGTCATTCCAGTACATCCCAAATCTGTGCGCATTTCCCCAGCCAGCCGTGTGATCGAAGAGAACAGGAATCGCTGGACCAGACCACCTTCTTCTATTGCTCCATGATTCAGGTGTAGTCCACTGTAGGCACTTGTGGACACAGACACTACAACTTTCAAAACGCAAGCCTCACATAATTGATTTGCAGGTCATGCTGCATCTAGTGCAGAAGAGGCAACGAAAGAAGTTGCAAATTAGAGCAGAGAGCACAGCACAGGGTTAACAGAGGACTGAGAAACACTGTTCTAGTCAGATAGCATTCCTCAAGATCTCAAAGCCAAATGGGTGTTTGGGGAACAAGGACACGAACATAAGCCGTCCTAAATAAGCTTTGCTCTTGGGTGGCAATAATCATCAAAGCCTACAAAAACATCATCTAATTTTATTGCCATTAAATAGATATTAATAAATATCTCTCCCCCCAAACTGTTTTTGTCTTGGCCACCTCCATTTGAGCTGCTGATGTGCGTCATATGAGCTGATGAGCTGAAGGCTTAATTACTGTTTACGGTAGCTGTGCTCACTTGCACGGCTTCTTTCCTTCAAGAGTCAAACAACAACAGGCCCATAGCTTATTTCAGGCTGAACTTGATTAACTATGTGAATGGACCGTGCTTTAATATCATGGTATGTAAATATCAAGGTTCTGTGCTTTTACTTATATTTATACACCAATCAACCATAACATTATGACCACCTACACCTGGACAATGAAACTGAAACACCTGGTTCTAGACCACAATCATTTATTAGTATGGTGAACTAGGGCCTCCTTTTACGGCCAATACGGTGTCAATTCATCTTGGGAATGACATTTTTTGGTACAACCCGGGTTAACACCCCAACATCCCTTTCAGACAGCTTCCTCTTGCAGCTTCTTCTTCTTTTGGCTGCTCCCTTCAGGGCAGATCATCTGCATGAGCCACATTATAATTTTGGCACAATTTTTACGCCGGATGCCCTTCCTGACGCAAACCCTCACCATTTATCCGGGCTTGGGACCGGCATCAGAAGTGCACAACGTACACCTCTAATGGATGGTTACAGTAAATTCTCATATGAAGTCTATTAATTATTGTGGCAGAGCTGGAGGAGCGGAGTGGAGAGACATTGCATGCTGTGCTCAGATCAGAGCTATTGTGTGAGAAATGTCAAGCTTCATGCACTATGTTTTGGTGCTGTACTTTTTTGTAAAAATGTGTGCAAATTAAAAGTGGCCAAAACTCTTCCATTGGAATGCATTAAAAAAATGTCTGGAAGTTTTTGTCCAAAAAAAAAAAAGAATACTTTTGAGCTATAAACACCAAATTAGACAGAGTTGGATATCTTGCAAAAGTAGCTTCATGCAATATATTGTCTTGATCTGACTGCGGTTTTCATACAATCATCACACAGACTTTTCCCCATTCACAATGAATTACAGAATTTGGAAAATTCACCAAAAGCACAAGACATAAAGCTTGTATGTAGCTTGTAATTCATTGTGAACGGGGGAAAGTTTGTGTGTGTGAATATACAGGGGTCATTGTAGTGTGGGAGGTTTCATGGCTAAATTGGAGCAGCCTGGTGTTCAATCTTCATTAATTGCACATTGAACCAGTAAGAGCAGAGTGTGAAGGTTCAATCAGCAGGTAAGAGCACAGTTTTGCTCAAAAGAGGTTCAAAAGAGGACAGATTGTTGGTGCACGTCTTGCTGGCACATCTGTGACCAAGACAGCAAGTCTTTGTGATGTATCAAGAGCCACGGTATCCAGGGTAATGTCAGCACCACCAAGAAGGACCAACCACATCCAACAGGATTAACTGTGGACGCAAGAGGAAGTTGTCTGAAAGGGATGTTGGGGTGCAAACACGGATTGTATCCTAAAAATGTCCTTCCCAAGACAAACTGACGCTGTATTGGCCACAAAAGGAGGCCCTAGTTCACCAAACTAATCAATTATTGTGGTCTAGAACCAGGTGTTTCAGTTTCATTGTCCAACTGTTTGTCCCTGTATGTATATATGTAAACTAATTACAAAACTGGGGAAACATGAACACATTGTGCTATCATCTTATTGACCGAGAACACAATAAATAAAAGAATGTAAACTACAGGTGAACTTCAGAGACATGGCAACAAATTCTGAAGGTATTACTAACATGCTGACTTGCTCTGTCAGCTCTTTTGCTGAGAATGACGCCAGTGACAGATTTACTGCTTTGTTTTCATAGAAATCCTCTTTGCAGAGGGCAACTGGGAAGTTGTTTTTCAAAAGGCACTAGTGGACACGCCCTACACCAGGGATTGGGTGACACACAGTGATGCCTTGGGGCAACAGGGCTATTCAATCGGCATGTTTTCTTACCTCATAAACTCAGCTATTTCTGGCCTTCTGCACGTTGAGGTACAAACTTTGGTCATGGTGGAAGAGGTATCGGAGGACGTCAGCCCCTTGGGGCAGATCTACATTTGATCTTATTTGGATTACTTCTGCATTTTAGAATAACGAAGAAAACAAAACAAAGTATTACTGCAACGTTGCACAAAGTTCTAAATGAAGCTTACTAACTGGGTGTGTATTTGCAAACCAATAAGCATCATCCATGAGCATCACTATTCTAAGGAAACCAAGGAAACCGTGAAAAATACAACAGCATCCACTGGGAAACACTATATGGACGCCATAACATCCGCTTAAAAACGCATTTTTAACAGAAACTGTCAGAAGCACCAGAGCAACAGATATTGCAACTACCTGTAGCTCTCGTGCTCATGTGCAAAATCACTAAAAACGATTCTGGAGGCAGAATAAATGCAATTGTTTCAGACAATAATTAGTTAAAATAACCAGTAGGTGGAGCTTTCATTTTTTTATGTCAATGTATTACAATAAAAGTGTGAAATTCCATTTGAGATTTTGTTGCTTTTAAGAAATACTTTGATATGGTGTTGGTTTCTCAAAAACTGCTAGACAAGTTCACAAGGGGGGACCCTTCTCCCTTCTTCTCCTCAGGTCAACTACTTACACACAGTCAGTTAGGGGACACTGGACCGTCACACGTCTGCTGTAATACTCAGGTGTACTGAAGTAATGTCAGTTTGATGGTGGATAAAACATAGTAACAGTAGCAGCTAATTAGGGTCTGTGTAAATTTCTACATAGCTGTTGATGGCCAGTCCAGGTCCAATAGCCGGAAGGTGGGCAGTCATTGTGAAGTGGTGGCCGGGGAGCTGAGGGTCCTTCTCAGATGGGGCAGAGGAGCTCAAGGTTAGCATTTCATCGGCCCGGGCCGGTGACTCATCACTGACTCGGAAAAGGAGACCACGGCGCATTACGATCTTTTGACTGGTACTGTAAATGAGTGCTGTACTGCAAATATGTCAGAGAAAGGAAATGCAACACACAGCATTTAAGACACAATTCATGCCATGATTAGTCAGACATGATTAGTCGGACTAACACTGTTCCTCACACTGTTCCCTGACTGTACGAGCTGTGTTGACAACGGTCCTGTCGGTTAAAGGAACTTTAAGTAGAACAGTCACGCATGGGACACCCAGGTGCAGGTGTTATGGGAAGCCCCTATTGAGAGAAAAATCCTCCAGATCATATTTCTGTTTCTTGGAGGAGAACCCAACATTCTGATAAAAAAAAAATATGCAAGACACTGTCACGAACACCCCCATCTTTCTAAGCACTCAAAGCTCCGGGTAGGTTTTTAATGACTCGCCATGCTCTAGCATGTCGGTGTGTGTGTATATTTTCCATAGTTAAGATGCAGAATTAGAAAGTCTTAAAGACAAACCTCCAGAGACCTGAGTACTTAAAAATACATGAGAAAAACTAAATAAATTAACAAACAAACTCCTCTAAACTCCTCTTGTTTCCCAGCAAAATCGGGACATCTTCATTAGAGTAAAGCTGAATATGTATACATAGTCAAATTGTTCTGGAAGAAGGTCCTCTGAACATCACAGGGTCCCTTATGCTCCCATTTCTCTCTTTCAAACGTGTCTTTGTGCAGCCCAAACTTTTTTTTCTATTTAATTGCTCAAAAAGCTCTGTGATAAATTTATTATCAAGAGTGTGAAATTTGGAGATGCAGTCCTCAACCCACCTCCTGAAGATCTAAACTTCTGCAGAGTTTAGTTATGTCCAGTATCTAACATGCATTAACCCCTTACTCATCTGATCCAGGATATTGAAGAATTGAATTCGTTGACACACTTGTGGTAGGTTGAGGTTAAAACTCCACTCTGTGGGAGAGTAGATTTCCTGGAGGTTGATGACCACAGCTCTAGAGGAACATAAGTGTTATTAGGTGTGTACATCATCTAACTGTGTTGCACACATGCTTTCCAGAACCAGAACTGGAAACCCCTGCTCCAAACTTAGGTAAATCACTCATGTTAAGAAAATTGATCCTACCTGTTAGAATGTGTGGTAATTGTGCATGAGATGAGTTCTGAGATCTCCACTCTGAGCACTTTGCATGATGTGTGTTACACACCGAGCTCCATCTACGTTTCTCTGACCAGCAGCAGACAGAAAGAGCTTCAGGAGAAAAAAAAACTGACCATAAATATAACTCCGTGGGGTCTTTTCAAGACTGCTTTTATGACTGCTTTGTAAGTGGTTCCACTCTCTGTCATTTGTCAATGCTGACCAAGTCAGGAGGCAGACATTTGGGTTGTAAAGCAAGGAGCCCCTGGGGACAATAAAGGACTAATAAAGGACGTGGAGAGAGGAGAGAGGAACTACAGGAGCTTCCCTGCTGTGATTGCATGGAGAGTCTAGACTGATGTTTGACATCCCTTGGGCTGGCCAAGATGAGTGCCACAGCTGAGGTCACACAGTGCACTTTTGATAGTGCTTGGTGGGTCCCTTTGAACACAGATGAGAGGTGATTGACCCAACAAAGCTTGGACAGTGACCATAAGAGGGGTTTATGGCATCCACACTGTAACCTTTGTGCTTTTCCAGTGAGAAAAAGGCCGAATACTTTGTGAAGGAAGCACAATCACAAGAGAATTAGCACTTACAGTAGTGAGGGGTGTTTGGTTTTTCCATTTTTCTTTCAATACAGAGGTTGTGAGATCATACGCCCTGTAAAATCCAGTTGTATTGTGGAAATATTTGCATACCGACATAAAATGGCATTGTTTTAACCGGAGGTTCTCAACCATGTCCACTTCACAGCCCTATTTTTTAACTAGAAAGCATAACTGCTGGAAAACATTTTACAAACTTTTGTCAACTTTTTTTTTGCATTTTATTTGTCAAGGTTTGATGTTGAAAATGTGAGAATTCGGGCCTGAACAGGAGGATTAAAGAAAAAGCATGTCTTCATAAAAACGTCTGTCCCAAACGTCCCTCACAGACATGAGCAGGAAAGAAGAACATCAGAGGACACATCTAGTTACACAACACTGACTTCTGTCTAAATGCAGTCTCTGTATGTCAGTCCCCATGACGACAGTTTGTCCACTTGCTAGATATATAACAAGCTAGAACATCGTATCTGATGTCGTCTGGGTTATATTTAATGATTGCATTTTCTGAGGAACTGTGTCTCCAGTCTTTCTTCATTTTAGAAACTTCTACTCTGGTGCTCTAATTGTCTGCACCATTGGTTGCATTATGTTATTTAACTGGACATATGTTAATTAACACAACTGATTTCTCAATTCTTACTACTAAAGACCCTTTATAACCTACACTTTTATGATTAAAACTGGCATTACGGACGCACTATGCACTCCTGCCTCCCCCTAATAATGGGTCAGTGGACTACTAGAGTGCTTCATGGAACACAGGTGGATCCCTTGCCCATAGGTTGCAAAATAGTGGTTTAAAGTTGTTATCCTGTTACTAAAAGAGACAGATATAAAACATATGTGTTAAAAACGTCCTTTATGACAGTCCATACATATGCATGCCAAGTTGGCCAATTTAGCAAAGAAAGAAATCTGAGAAATTGGGAAAGTAAAATCAACTTCAAGTGACTTTCTGATTGTCTTTGGTATGATTAGCCAAAAAAAATGAAGTATCGTAAGGTTATAAGGTCGTTGTAAGCTTAATTCTCTGCTGGCAGCGGACCTCATGTCATCAATGTAGAATTAACACGTACAGTGCTGATTCATGTCAGGTTGGGGAAGGTGTATAAGAGTGAATTCCCTGCTCTTAAGGATCTTTTTACATATAACTGCATTTAACAAGGCATGTCATCTTTTGCAGTCTCAAAACAGATGACAACTCCTAAAGACCACTCTTAAGTCCACAAAGCTACTGTATAAAGTGACATATAACTACATTGTCAAGCTGCCTGGGGTCATTCCGGGTGGGTAACAGAAGTGATGTGGGCTATTGCATACGTGAGAATTATCCCCTGCTGTTACCTGATCTGGTCTAGTTGTGCCTAAGTGAGCTGGGAGGAAAATTCTGATTACTTTTCTTCCTTCAGGCCTTTTTGGGTTTAGAACTCAAGATCGCTTGTAAATTATGATGGCAAAACCACCTTGCTGTAGATCATCTCACTATGACAACCTTGAATGCTGTAAAAATTGGCTTTGCAAAAGTGTCTGCTTTAAATTCCCAGTATCCCCCAGGATTACTGGTGGTGCATCAGGTGGACCAGGTATATCATAATACTCCACCTGCCTAATTTTGATTAGGTCCCCCTCACGCTTCATGAACAGCTCTGACCAGTCAAGGCCTACTCCACAGCAGACGTGGTATCTGACACCTGTATGTAGTATATTCTATCATTGGAGGCTTCACCTCCATGCATCACATCAAGGAGCCTTTATGCCCTTGACCCTGTTTACAGGTTCACTGGTTGTCCTTTGTTGGAGCACTTTTAATAGGTTCTGACCATAGCATACTGGGAACATCCTACAAGAGCTGCCTGATGTTTTGGAGATGTTCTGACCTTATCATGTAGCCATCAAACCTATATAATGTCCATTGCAGTGTTTGACTCTTACAGCATTAGGGAAGAAGCTGTTCCTCAGTCTAGTGGTTTCTGTCTGAGGGGAGTAGGGTAAAAAGTGTGTGTACTGGGTGAGTGGGGTCCTTCATGATACAGGAGGCCCTCTTGCTGTATCTGGAGGTGTAAATGCCTGTGGTGGTGGGGAGGCTGACTCCAACAGTCCTCTGTGCAGCCATAAACCATAAGCAGAATCACTGCAAAAGCCACAAAAAAGATTCTAATAAATTAAACATCTTAGAAGCAGGATCAAGTTCAAAATAAATCCAGAGCTGCTTAGAATTTTCTACCCCTATAAAAAAACCTAATCATTCCAGAGGATCCTTGCAGAGGACGGGGTGTTTGGAAGACCTGCAGTGATTTCCAGATGTTGTTCATAGCAGAGCACTCCCAAAATATTTGTACAAAATTTGTACCAGATCCAGTATAACAGCATGTTACAACAAGGCACTGCACTCAGGCCCTCATACAGATCTTACAATAGGTCTACAGCAAGCAAGGGTTCTGAGCTTCACAAAGAACAAGCCGACAGCATGTCCCAAAGCCACAGGAAATCATGAGTTCTGGGGAACTGATATCTTATATTCCAGTTTCCTGAATGAGGATTAAGCCCAGGACTGGACAAAACAGTGTTTTGAACAGACATTTTCCTTTAGAAGGAAAATATAGTCTATGAGTACTCTTAATCCTTGTCCGGGAAACCGGCCCCAAGTCGTAAATTCTAAAACCACAGTCTCCGAGTGTTTGTGTAAGACACTTATCAAACCCAAACTATCATCATGTTAACAATAAGGCAGGGTTTGCCAATCCTGATCCCAGCAGGAGTATTGCTGCAATTGAAGGTTTCCCTGCTCTTACCCAGATATTTCAAACACACAAAGAGGGAGTTTGCACATCATCAATTATACAAAGTGTGCTGGAGATGAAAAGGACACTAAAACACAGTGTGAAAAACGACACTAAATGCTCTCTTTCCTAAATATTTCCACATTCAGTAAACATTCACCAGCCATAACATTAAAATAGCTATCAAGATGTGGGATATATAAGGAGCCTCTTTCACAAAAGCCAGACAGTGACGGCTAGAAGACTGGGTAGGTTCTAGAAAATGGCACGTTCCTAGTATGCATTGGTCAGTACCTACCAAAACTGGTCAACGGAATAGCAACTGGGGAACTAACATCAGGATCATGGACACCAGAGATTCACTCATTCATATAGGGAGTGAAGGCTTAGTTTGTCTTGTTTGATCTCACAGAAATCTTGTGGAGTCTTGCCAACTGGTCAACTGGTCAGATCCATTTTGCCGACATGAGGAGAACCTGATTAAGATCATTAACATTGCAGTGGTACTGACTACTGCACTATGTAGGACAGGCAACTCCAAAGATACAATACTTGACGCTTGATAACATTGATGCATTCGGAAAAATGTCATTATTAAAGTGCACTTAAGCATCAAACAACGTGCTTGTACGAAGTATTTGCTGTTTGTATTCCTGAACTCAAGAAGGAACGAACAAGAACGAACAACCCTGAGACGTTGCACATTTCAAGACCATTTGACTACTGAACCAGAAAAAGGGCTAACTTTTAGAATGAGTCCATGAGGATCCCCTTTTGTTAAAATTACACACTTCTCACATTTCAGCTCACACTGTAGAGTTGGTCCCAAGGCTCTTAATGTTCAGAGCAGCACATCTTGTTTCTCGGGACATGATACCTCAAAGCTGCTTAAGAGAACGTGTGTCTTTCCAACATGCCTTCTTCTATTTGTAATCTACCATTCTTAGAGGCTACGGGCAACTTCCCCAGCAAATACCTGCACCCCTGGCGTGAGTGAGAGTTGAGAGACATACACTGTTCTGCAGTTTCAATCTACATTTCCAATGTTTAGCCCATTGCAGATGTTAAAACATAGTTATATGATAAGAATCATAACTAAGAATTTCGTTCCGTGGCCTTTAGGTGCCTGCTTCATCACTTTCCATGAGAAGCTAACCCTTCAGTGCCTGCCTCTCTCATTACATGAGGGTGAGAGACCAAGGTTGGTTTAATTGGCCAACTGATTACACCCTATACACCCTGTTAGCCCCCCCTTTCTCCATCAGTCTCCAAGAGGCCCTCCTGTTCACCGGCCCATGGGTTCAGAGGGATCGCAGTCCCAGAACAAGGCCACTCTTTGTGAGGTTCACTTGGCTGGGAAATAGAGATGAGTTTGTCCATTGCCTCGGAGGCCACTGAAGGGGCTGGATCAGGCCCCAGGAGAAACTATAGGCTCAGGTATCATTAACGTCAGCACTGAGCATTTCTTTAGAAATGGTTTCAGCACAGAAAATACAGACGTCCACATTTGGCATGAAGGCACCACCAATTCATTTTACCGACAGATCTGTCTTTGACAGATTTGTGCTCTGCACTAGGCACATTGTGCTCTACTGACTGATACAGAATTACTGTAGTTTTGGAGCTGATTCAAATCATTTACCCAACTCTGTGATTCTGTAGAAATCCCAAACCCATTCAGATGACCGTGGATGGGCATCAGTTCATTGTTCTGAGATCATTAGCAGCTGTAGTTTGATCTTTATTGCCTTTTTTATGACAAGTTTCTTGATCATCTCCACATATGTTCAACTGCAGTGTCGAGTTGCCTACTCGCAGAAGAAGGACTGATGCAAACATCGTTTGTGGATGCGTTTAGGTCTTCAGCGAGAGTGAAGCAGGAGCGTATAATCTGAGAAACTCACCCTTTTACTCCTGAAAAATGAATGTGTTTTGAGGGATGTTTGTACAGATAACAGCCCATGGTTCTCCAGTAAGCACAGATGTTAGTAATGGAATAAATGCTCGGATGTAAACAATGAGAGACAGACGAGAGTGATGGGGACAGAGGACGGCATCGGCAGAGGTCAGATCCTACCTCTGTCAAGCTGAGAACAGGGTGCAGAAGATGTCAGTCAAAGGAGGGCAGCACATTATTGTCAGGGATAATTTGCTGGATAATGGTGGGGACACATCACCTCCATCCATGCAAAATCTACAGCTTTGGTGTGAGATGTTGCAAAGCTGTCCTGCGAGGAAGATCAGCCTAACATCAAGGCATCCTTGGTGTTTGACCGCTGAATTCACTGAATTAGGATGATCTAGCTCTGATTTCATTCACTTCAACAAATAACGATCTTTCTCGCAAAAGAAAAAGAAGATTTGGAAAAGGGTTCTAAGGGTTCTTTGTACTGAAAAACAATGTTCATCAAATGCTTACTCACTTAAATAACTAATGCAGATTGCTTTTGGTACCACCATCCAGCATCTCTTGCTTTACAACCATGAAATCACATATTCTATGAGAATAACTGTCACTGCAAACCTAATCTGGCAGAATAAAGGGGATGTTAACTGATATACTTCAGAGTAAAAGGCTTAATTTGGTGTCTAAATGGCTGAGATTAGTCATTTTTCTTGGTCTGGAGCTGGTCAATTGTCTACTAGAAGCATTATCATCACATTTAATTAAAAGGGCACAATGCTCTATCTGAGGGAACACTAGGAGCGGTAAGCCTGGACACAAGTGGTCATTACCTTAACCAGAGCTTTTGTTGATTGCTGATTTGGGGCTGTGCTGATCTAATTTACAGAGATGATGAGAGATTTGGTTTCTGTCCCAGCATTCCCTTGTCAGGTTAAGATTAAATAAAACCCTTTAGCTGTCTCATCCGGGACTGCAGCCAAAGTAATTCAGTAGAGATGGCTGGACATTCATCCTGTGTGGGAGAATACAGTAAGCCCTTTTTCATCCATAGCTTTCTCATGTGTCACCGGACGGGAGCCAGCAGCATTGCTTGTGTGTTTGATGAGCATCACAGGGCATGCTCTAATAAGGCATCGGGGGCGACTGGCATGTGACAGAGGTGACAATAGCCTACAGAGGTAAGCTACAGTTTAATTGACGAAATGCCTGATGATCAAATTATGCAATTTCAGCCTTATTTGTTGCTGGAACTTTTAAATAACACAGCACATCTTTTGTACACCAACGTGCCAGTACATCGCAGCTGGAAACGTGGTGTTCCTAGACTGCTACAGCCTTTCTGCCACTACCCTTCCTCAAACATCAGTGTGAGATCCTCCACTTAGTTGTGTCTTCTTGGTTAATTCGACAACAGAGGAATGGGAACGAGGGTCTATGGTTGAAATGATTGGTTCTATAGAAAACCTTCTGGAAAAGTTTCAATCAATAACCATCTACATTAGCCAACTGAAGAGGACCATTTCAATATCCGAACCTGACCTCACTAAGTGACTAAATGCAATCAAATCCTCACAGGCTGTTACTGCAGCGAATGGGGGGCAAACCCCTTAGCTGTAATCTCTACGTCACTCTGGTACACGTAAATAAAGTAAACAATGCTCCTTTGTGGGGTAAACTGATATGCCCTACAATGCCCTCACATTTCTCGCATGGTTCTTATCAATGACCAGAGCAACCTGCATTGTCCTTTGTGACCCTGGGTCCGTTTATGACCCCAAGGACCATAAGAGTGAAGGCCAGTCGTCCTCTGCTGTGGTTCCATTTAGCGACACTGGGATACTTCTGTGATGGACAGTACCCTCGAGTCAGCTCCAATCTCAATTCCAAGCATCATCAGGCCATGGATCACCATCAGGCTTCTGGATCACAGGCCATCACCTGACCTAGACACCAGGCTTGAACACAGTTGAAGAATGATTATACATCTAAATGATCTAAAACACATTTGTTACTGACTATAACCTTTATAGTTCTTTCTTTTTTACTATTTCTTAATGCCAGAGCATTTTTGCGGCATGTCTACAAAGTTAAACAATTGAAAGAACGTCCTCTAAGAGTAGTGATTCCATGATTTTTGCCAGGGGTTCTATTAGCTTAGGAGATATGAGCTTAATGTTGCTTAAAAATATTAGAAGTAATCATTTGGCAGTTTTGAATTAGCAGAAATCCTGAACGCTATCTCCACCATGCATTTGCCTAGAATGTACTAGAAGGCAGGGCTGGATGATATGAACCAAAGTCTAATCTAAATATTTTTAACGATATACGTTAAATATATACGGACACCCCATAAAATCCTTCCTCCATCTTTTTTATACAAACAAAGTCTTACCTCCCCTCCATAGTGTGTACTGAGAGTGTGACTGGGGGAGGGGAGCAGAGTAGAGGGTGGAACGCCAGGCCGAGAGCAGTGGGTGGAGCAGAGCGCGGGAGCAGAAAATAGCTTTCCGCAAGACTGAAGCAGAACGTGATTTAAAAACCTTAAAACCCGATTACAAACGATATCGTTCCAGCTTACATCTCGCTGTTTAGATTTCAACATCGATATACTGTACATACCAATATATTGCCCAGCTCTAGAAGGATTAGGTAGAAGGTGAAGTCCTGTTAATCTTTTAGTTTACTGAAAGACATAATGCATGGAAAATGAGTTCATTAAGATGTTCATTAAGTCCTGGGAGCAGGTTGAGAAGATTCTGGTGACCACTGGCGTCTGGTATTCATTAGTGTTTGCTCTGGTATCTATTATTTATCATTAAGATTCCATGCTTTATTGACCCCATAGGCACTGTGTAAAACTAACATAGCAAAGACATTTGGGGGTGGACAGCAATGACCAGACATTCTACCAAACTTACTCATACTTACAAACATCGATACCAAACTATACCAAACACACAGAGCAGACCACAGACCACAGCTAGCACGAGATGCTTCCCTGGGGAAAAAAAACAGTTCCAGTATCTAAATAAAGTCCATCGGTGAAGTCATAACATTTCAAGTGTAGACACTCTTGCCTCAGTATAATGACAGAGTGCATTCAGGTGAGGTCAAATAGCTGAGCGGTTAGGTATTGTACGTGGCACCGCAAGCACAGGAGCGAACCTCTATTTCAATATATGTACTTAGGAAAAGTATTTGCTCACCATTCAGACACGAGGACAGGGAAAGAACCCTCACAACAATCCAGTAAAGGTCTGTGCCAAAATGGAAAATGAGAGATCATCCATGAGATTTGCTGCACTAAATCATCTTCTGTACTACAAATAGCACAGGCAGCAGAACTGGTAATTATAGTCAAACACTAATACCAGGTAAAAGAGCACAATGCAGCAGGCCAGCCCTAGAACTTCTGCATATGCTCTCTCAAGCAATTCCACATAATCCTAGAATAGTTTCTGCTTTTGAAGTATCCTACATTGCTTACTTTACATGTAATGTCTAGGGATGACAATTCAGCTAATTCCGATACTCAAGCAACCACAAGAGGTAATTAACAGATATCCTGTGAACCGCTGGAATGAAACAATAAAAAAGTACTTCCACCCAAACTGGTGTGTAGCTGGAGGGTTAGACTTTAGAGAACGAGTAAGCGTCAGTGCTCGAAGGCTAAAAGAAAAAAAAATATTGTATTTGAAAACTTGTTTATTATTATTATTTAAAAAAAAAAAGATTAAAAATAAAGATGCAACATCAAATATGGCTAAAGGAAGTAGTCTTGGAAAGAGCTCCACCACTCCCAGTGCTCCATCCTGCAGTGGTGGAGCTCTATCCAGTGTCTTTTGGATCAGTACCAGATACCACCAATGCCTTTCGTGACTGAATGCAATCAAATAATCCCAATAAGGTTCTAATATTTAGTGTACTGCCTTCCCAAAGAGGTAATTCACAGTACACAATGTCTAGAACACTTTTTTCTGTCAGCTTCTGTCTGGCCCTCTATTCTTCCCCCCCCACTTTCTGCACTGGTTTTCTTCTCCACCCATCTGTCTTATTGGATCTTTCAACAGCTGAGCATTTCTTCCACACCAATGAAGCCAGCCAAACAAGACCGCCTCTCTTTGAGCAAGTGCTAAAAAGTTAATTGGCACCATGTAGCAGTTCTTACTTCAGATTCCTCAGTAATTGGCTATAGTGTGGCCAAGAGGCTTAAACAGTGACACTGATCCACACTGTCTGATTAAAAATCCCAACTATTATATAACAATGTTAGAATTAAGCCTCTATAATGTATCTGCAACCTTCAAGAGAACGGTTTCTTTTGGTGATTTGCTCACGATCAAATGATAATTACCTTTTAAACAGCTGTTAACACTTAATTAACACAGGTCACATGAAATAGGACGTGATTTTATAGACATGTCAGTTGCAATGAAGGTAAAACATCTTTGTCTTATCTAATCTGAACCCTGAGGAATCTGAGGCCTGTGAGTGACCAGTACTAAGGGCACAAGAATGTTTCTGTCACATAAATAATGAATTACAATAGAACAGTCAGATGTAGAAATCAGGCCTGAGGGCGTAAGCTACAGGCAACACATACCAAGAGGACCATCATCTCAGCAAGGTTATCTCTGCGCTTCATGTCCTTTAAATCACTTTTGTTCAAAGCAATAGTTCAGCAAAAAAAATTCCTCTTAGCCCGAAATGTGGTCAATCAGCCATTACCTGTTTGGTGTCTGACATTTGCTTCTTTATTATTGCACTGGAGCTACAGGACTAATGCAGCTATTGTGCCATGCGAACGATCGGGCACTCATCAGCAAAATCTCGATTAATGTGAAGTGAGAAAAGGTGTCAAAAAGGCATTAAATTAAAAACAAATATTCGTTTCAACATTTACAAAAAGACACCCCAAGAAATTTGACCTTAATCAGCTCGGTAGGACTGTGCTGTTCAGAATCATCATTAGGAAAGACCAAAACTCCTCAAACACTGTCAACAATCAGCAGCCACGGGCTTCTCTAAGCAGCTGCCTAGCACTCTGACCATTAAAACAGCCAATGCTCACAAGGCAGGAGAAGGCTGTTTCCGTAGTTCCGAATGGAATAAACAAAGGACAATTTGTTTGGGCCAAGTCGAGGTCTGAAAAAAGAAGAGAACTGCTCATGGGTTTGAACAAAAACCCCCGTTTGACTGCAAAAGATTCAGGAAGCGACAAGAACACAAATATGATCTTCATGGAAGAGTCATTTTCCTGCATCCACACAAAATTCGACATCAGAAGTTTTGGAAGAAACATCGAAACAAGCCTGACACTCTTTGGAATCTTGGAAACAAGAACTTTCAGGCAGCAGTAAGCAACTCTTCAAACTTCAAAAGATAAACATTAAAGCAATGCTTCATCTGTAAATTTGTCTTCGGGAAATGCAAACCTCACACTTATTCACTTGTCTCAATCTTGCTCAAGTCAGGATTACAAAGACTCACAGGTGAACGTTTATCTTGGCAATTGCTCAAAGCAAATGCACCCATAAAGTAGATTCTGATACTTTATAGCTCTTTACTATCTCTGGCCCACTTGTTCTGCGCCCACCACCGCTGCACTTTGCTATATCGAGATACACGGCTGCTGACAGGGGAACCCGATCCCCAGGCTGCTCTGACAGGCTAATGGAAACTCTCTCATATCTCGGAGGCTCCTTCTCTTTGACTATCTCTGTGAGCAGCGAGGAATTTCAAAGCAAACAAGTCCGCCTGTGATCTCTCCCCATGCTCCAAAATCACAGCGCGACTCCAGGTCTGACAGTCGGCGTAAGAGGAGAGGAGGTGCTCTCCTTCCCTTCTCATCACTCTGAGAAATGACTGATGGGGAAGATAGCAAGGAGGCAAGGGGAAATGGAAGAGCCAGGAGGGAGGAGAGGCGGGCAGCTAAGAGTGCTGAAGGGGGACCGTCTCGGTGTGGTGATTTGTGAGAGTTAGGGGTGTAAGAAAAAAGTGATACAGTATCAAAATTGAAGTATCACAATATTGTGTATTGCAATTCTGCATCGCATCACATTTTTAATTCAAAATTTACATGTAAACATTTAGAACAGAGGGTTGGTTATTTTGTGTTATATACAAATACAGTTGTGTTCTCGGATCCTACTGTTCTTTCTGCATAAAAAGTAAATGTTTATTTTAATCAGATCTGATGTATATGATGGTGATTTTATTATAAGACAATCCATAACCTTGTACAATATTACAATATATATTAACTCAAAACTAGGCCTCGGTCATTTTTGCTGACCTCCACATTACTAACTTTTTTCAGCTGCATGCATTTTTAGCAGAAACATATTTTCTTGCCAGTTGTTCTGTTCTTTCTCCTGCAAGTGAAAAAGTGCAACGCACCCAATGACCAATGCATCACTAACGGCGCCTCCATCCACACACAGCAGCCTGAGACAGGTACGGGCTGGCAGACTAAGACTAACCATAACAGTGTGGAATACAGAAGCCCTGCTGCTGTAGTCTTTCACCCTTTTTACGTGATACATGGACAGCTGATCTTTATGAGCTGGTAAGTTGACTTTGCTCAACAACAGTAGGATCTAAATTATTGCTATTGAAATGGATGTAATTGCTTATTATCCTATTATATCATCGTTATCATTGGCATATAATGGTCTTAAAATGGCAATAATAACATTTAATGCAACTAATTCTGGGACTGTATATCCTCCACAATAAACCAGTACTGTGAGAGGCCTAATCATAACCCTGTATCATGATATGTCCTGTCATTTTAGTGTGGGAGGTTTCATGGCTAAATTGGAGCAGCCTGGTGGCCAATCTTCATTAATTGCACCAGTAAGAGCAGAGTGTGAAGGTTCAATTAGCAGGTAAGAGCACAGTTTTGCAGTAAATACTGCAATGCACACAACATTATGGGGGACATACCAGAGTTCAAAAGAGGACAAACTGTTGGTGCCCGTCTTGCTGGCACATCTGTGACCAAGACAGCAAGTCTTTGTGTTGTATCAAGAGCCACGGTATCCAGGGTAATGTCAGCACCACCAAGAAGGACCAACCACATCCAACAGGATTAACTGTGGACGCAAGAGGAAGCTGTCTGAAAGGGATGTTGGGGTGATAACCCTATACGATAACCTCTATAGGTTTTGTACCTCTGTAGGCTTTATAGGTTTTTTGGCCACTTTGCCTTAAAGGACCAAATACTCACTAAATAATGAGCCCAAGCCTGTTAAGCATGTCATTACATAGTGATACATAACAAAGACACAGTTCACGCCTTAACCTTGCTAACCTGGCAATGAGGACATGCTTTCACATTAACATTAAAAAGTGGAGGTGGTGTTAAACACCAAGTGCACAGTCAATTATTGCAAGTTATGCAATAAATTGGAAAAATGCATAAGAATGTGAGACCCTTTGATGAGTCAAATTGTGACGGCGGATCAGGCAGGCAGGGTTAGACCTGTCATGGAGGCAGAAAAGGGACCTGCACAATATTAGCCAGGTGGTTTTAATGTTATGGCTGATTGTATGCGTGCGCCAGTATTTGTACCAGTATCGAAATAAATGCATCAGCAAATACCTTCCAAACTACTCTTCAAACGTTCGATTCCTTTCACCACCACAGAAAACAGTCGGTACGTTTCTGCACAACAGCATTTCACACCAAACACGCTGTGCATGACTTTGATTACATGAACGACTTTGATTCCTTTAGTATGCTGCACAGTGCTGATGAAAAACGACGCGGAAGACTTGTGTGCATTGTTTTCTATGTTTAATTTTGTAATTTTATGTTTATTTGATCCATAATTCTATAAAATACTTTAGTTCTTTTTTTTTCTACATTTTTTTAATTTTTCACCCCTATGTAATTTAGACGTGCCAATTACCCATCCCCCTAAGTAACCTCCCAGAGTACATGCCCTGCGGGGGGGCTGGGGGCGTCATCCACATGTTTCCTCCGAGTCATGTGACGATAGCCCACCGCCTCTTTTCGAATGCCATTTCCATCGTTGCTGGGCAGCCATCGTGCCTGGAGGAGAACTCTGGATCCCCGGATCTGACGCAAAGGACGGCAGACGCCTGCGTCGACCTGCAGCACACTTGTGAGATGTGGGAAGAGCGCCATCTACCCACCCCCCGAGGAAAAGCAAGCCAATTTCTCTCCCTCGGGACCCCGGCTGCCGATGGTGAGCAGCATGAACCTGGATTCGAACCAGAGACCCCAGGATCACGGTGGTAGCACCTTCAGACTGTGATGAGGGTGTTTAAACCTTGAAAAGCACAATGTAAAATTCAAATAGATCCAAGTAATTGTACTATGGTATTGCACAAATCCACGCAATTTTAGATTACGAGGAGAGAGAGAGAGAGAGAGAGAGAGAGAGAGAGAGAGAGAAGGAAGCATTAAGACGCCTTTTGTTCTTCAGCACTTCTCCATTTGCACTGTACACCTGTTCTTCAACAGATGCCTTCAAAGCAGGTGCGCCAACAACCAGAAAAACAGATGAAATGGGGCATTTCTACACCCAGCATGTATGCAGAGTCCCATAAGTCCAGTGAAAGACTCAGGAGGACACCTCAGTAATAAACCTGGAAGCTGAATAGGTTTTGATACAGCAAAACGGCTTTGTTAAAAGGCTTCTGTCTGATGTTCTTCCATGTTTTATTTATTCTATGTACAATCTCATGCTCATATCATCCCCTTATTAAAGATTAAAGAACAGGAAACTCTGGAGCAGATGTGGAAGATCTTAAGGTCACCAGGTCCAATGCTTACTATCGGCTACAAGGTATAAGCCCCCCAAACACTGGCCTGCGGACCAGTAGAACTGGGTGCTCTGGAGGGACGGAGCTCCACCCAATAGACTCCCTTTGGGAAGAGCTGAAGTGGCAGTTCTAATCTTTCAGCATCAGAAACGGAAACGATGATCCCCTCATAACTGAATCCACTTCAATCCTCACAGCAATGTTCCAACATCTGGTATAAAGCTCTCCAACAACTGCAGCAAAGTGGGACATTCGGCCAACCCAGCAGTCTACTGTTCAGCTCCATTAACCTCATTAGAGTTTGGGACAAGAAGTCGTGGTAGTCAGTGCATTTCTGCTTCTTTCATTTCAATTAGTTGTGTTTGTTTGATGGTATACACTCAGCTCTGAACCTGTATCTCTACTGTTTATTTTTAAACCATTAATCCATACTGGTTCCTGTGATTATACCAGGTCCAATGGTGGAGCCGACAGTCGGAGGTGAGTGTATGGAAAAGTGTGGATGTTCCTGTGGATGTACTCTGCAGGACTTCTGGACACCTTTTCAGAGATGTTGTAGGATGAGCTGGACTGGAGGAACTTCACTCCACATCAGTACCTAACTTCACTGATGCTCTTGTAGCTAAATACAATCAAATCCACAGAGAACTGCTCAAACATCTAATGTAAAGCCTTCCCAAAACAGTAGAGGACGGTGATACAGTAGCACAGTGGAGTAATATATATGAGAGATCTATCAAATTCTGAACTTCACAAGTTTGTGGAAGTGAATCGTGGCACGAACAGAGGAGATTTCTGGGGAGCTCAGGAGAAGAGAGTTGTTGATGCTCATCAGAAAAGGCTACAAAACCATCTTTGGACTCCACTGATCCACAATGTATGTACAAATGGTGGAAAACCAAGACCATTACCACCCTCCCCAGGAGATGTCAACCAACAAAGATCAGACCAAAAGCAAGGTGTGTAATAGTCCACTGGGTCACAAAGGAACCAAAGGTAACTTTGAAGCAGCTGAAGACCTTTAATGTTAACGTTGTCATGAGCCCACCATCAGTACAGTAGTGTGCAGGGCAGGGTTGCCAGGAGAAAGTTCTCCAAAAGTTCTCTGTTCTACAAAAAGGACATCACTGCTTGTCTAAGGTTTAGTAAAGATCACATGGGCAAGGCGGGAAGATACTGGAATGAGGTTTTGTGAACGGACGAGAGGAAATGGATATTTTGGTTTAGATGACAATTGTTATGAAACATCTGCATTCCAGCATAAAAACACGGTGGTGGTAGTATCAAAGTTTGGGCTTGTTTTCCTGCCAGCCGTGAGCTGAATCTCAAGAGAATGTGGGCCATGAAGCAAGACAACAACCCTAAGCAGACCCTAAGAAGGATATGGTTCAGGCCAAGTTCAAGTCCTGACCTTATTCCAGCAGAAACACTGTGTGAGGGGAGGAAACCAACCAGCATTAGGGTTCAGGTTTTTGTGTGCATGAATAGAAACAAAGAAACAGAGCTAAACAGATGCACACACACTGTTCTGCAGTTTCACACAGAGTTTGTCTTTATTTTCTGAACTGGATATGTTAGTTCGTGTGTTTGGAGTTAATTCAACAGATAAGCAGTGAGTAAGAATGTGCAGGTGGATGCAGGATGGGGGGGGGGGGTGCCCCTTTCCCTGTAAGAATAAGGACACAGTGCAAAGCTTCACGTCCAGTTTCTCCAGCGCTTTAATCTTCTACAGCACGTCTCAGGCACATCCCACACATCCCCTCTTTACTACAGCCGAGCTGCTCCCAGCTTTCTCAGCAGAACTGCAGTTTAAACACACACTTACCTGAACTGTCCGGCCGAGCGCGCGCAGGACGTCTCACCCTCCACACCCGAGTCCGCTCGAGGTCTCTGCGAGGAGGCGGCATGGGGGCGTGGTTACAGGATCCGGGCGTGTCCTAAGAGACGTCGGGTATGGCCAAAAATACACGGGGCGTGACTAGTAGTGTTTTGGGGGCGTGGTTAAAGCAGATGACGGATGAAGAGCAGGGCTACGAACACCATTAACCCATTCAGTTCAACTGATAATTATAATATAATATAATATAATATAATATAATATAATATAATATAATAAAATATAATTCATATAATACAATATATTATTATTATATAATATACTATAATATAATATAATATAATAAAATATAATATAATTAATATAATACCATATATTATTATTATATAATATACTATAATATACTATAATATAATATAATAAAATATAATATAATTAATATAATACCATATATTATTATTATTATTATATAATATAATATACTATAATATAATATATAATATGATATAATACAGTATAATATAAAATAATATAATAAAGTATAAAAATATAATCTGATTTAATAATATGATATATAATTCATATAATAAAATATAAAACAATAATATAATAGAATACTATATATAATTAATATAAGACAATATAATATAGTAATATATATATAATATATAATTAATATACTATAATATAATAAATTGACCCACATTATATAATTGATTATATTCAATTTAGTTTTTAAAATTTGCACATTTTAGTATTTAATTATTTTTTTGTATACACTGTGTGGAAGTTATGATGAATGGACCAAATGATGCTCCATAAACACTTATAATGACATCTTTCATTTACAGTACAAGCCATTTTGGACATAAACATGGTAAGTATTATGATGAGTTCCAATTTTCCATTAAACGAGATGCTCTTTTATATCTCAGTTTAATCTCAAAAATAATTATACTTTGGGTTGATTCTATTGGAATATTCGAGAGAGGTTCTGGGGGATGATCAGAAGTCTCAGAAGACAGCAAAAGTTTATTATTTGAATGGACAGATTTATATCTTTATCTGTTGTTTCAGGTGTTGTTCACCTTTTATATTTGATTTCTGTAAAGCTGCTCTGTGACATCAGTTGTTTAAAGCGCTATAGAAATACATTTTGATTTGATTTGAAAAGTGGATCAAATGGATGAATGTGCAGCATTTTTCTGTTGCCAAATTTATTACAACACAGACATTTAGAATTTTTAAGGGATACTTTGACCAAACTAAGAAAACTGATGACCCAACTTAAAGGTGGAAGGAAAAAATACAACAGAGAATTAACTTCTTTGGTCTGGATTTTTGTAAAGCTATATTATCAAAAACATAAGCCTTGAATTGCACTTAAACATTTTTAATTTGTTGTATCTAGGCTTTTAAGGCTTTTAACACATTTTAACTAGGGGTGCCAATATTTATGGAGGGCACTGTATGTATGTTTTTTTTAAATCCACAAAAAATGACAACTTACAAAAAGTTGATATCTTTTATTCCTTTCAACACTGACCCTCACATCAACACTGCACAATGCAGTTGTTGTAAACCAGAGACATATATTGTTGACAATTTCATATTTTTCTGGTTAAATACCTGCCAGAGTTTTGATTCATATGCTTTTGCCAGTCCTGAAATAAATCAGGGACTATTATGAAAACATTAACACATTACATTACAGGGCTCAGACTTCAGTGAAGGCAAAGAATGGTGACATAGATCACTAAATGTAGCCTTTTCCTGTTTGCACATTTCAGACAACCACAGATGAGGTTTCTCATAGAAAAACACAGAACAGTATAAAAAAAAGGTACCGTTGGTGCCTCTAGTGTCAGATTGCCATCTTCTCAGAGTTAATAACTCATGATTCATGTCAGGGTCCAGTGGAAGTGTGTGTGTGTATAGTTGAGGTCCTCGTGTGCGTACAAATTAATGACCTTTAACATTTGACAGGACTGGACAAAGTATGTGGCACCGCATCCATTTGACAATAAGACAGTCAGTGCGGTCAGATATCAATCAAACTGCATACTGACGAGTCAATCTACACAAAAACAAAGTAGATATGGGTATTTCCACACATTAACATCATTCTGGAGTGGGAGATGAAAACAGTGAGCAACAGTTATGTGCAACGTCACATTGTGAGCTGTGACTGTAAGATTACATTAGGCGTAAGTGAGGGAACTGAATGCTCAAATTCACAATTAGAATCAACAGACTGCACACCACAATATAGCATTATGTTAACAGTTTTAAAATAATGCTTTTTAAAGCACCTTTAAACATCTGGCCTTCCCTTTGGTCAGATTCTGAGTGATGGTCAGTACAAAAACACAGGGAAGACAAAAAGGCAAATGAAAAACCTAGTGAGGAAAATAATGTTGGTCGTTGCTTTCTCCTGGAATACTGCTTGATGAACTGAGTGGCTGGTCAGCATCAAGCTCCAAGAAGCTTTTCACATAAGCAAAATAAATATGGAATTTAAATCATCATTATATTTATGTATTAATTCATAATATAAAGCATCAAATAAACCAGCAAAGAAATTAAACTAATACAAGTCAAAATGAATAAAAAAACATATACATTAAACACATTAACTGGAAAATCATTAATACTGGGTTATATATTTGATACTTTTATCTCCTCACTTTCATAACAAAAGCAAACCTCTTCAAAATGTTAGCTTTACAAGATAAAACTGTTCTAAACTTTCAGTATAATGTCTGGGTCACACTACAGCATAATCAGTGGATTCTGGAGACAAAAAAGTCCCAGTTACAGGCTGATCTTAAAGGGGCCCTAAAATGTTCAACTAGATTTACTTTGGCATAGTTGAAAAATCAGAGTTCGGTACAAGGAAGTGACAAACTGAACCTCAAACACTGTTGTTCCTCTTTCAAAAGAAATGCAGTATAAACAAAACAGTGCCAATCCCCAAACCCCTAAAATGTTTAGGCTGAATGCAACTACTACAGTACCACTCAAACGACTTTGGGAGAATATGGAACACTAAAGGCTAGCACTATGCTGACCAGAGAAGTGAAAACTCAAAACAAATTACATAAAAATAGTATTTTTTTGTTACAGATGTTTATTTGTTAAGTTAGCTAGGGTGAGTGGCTCCTGTGGTCTGTCTTGGTGATGTAATCCAGCCAGTAAAAGCAGAGCTTATCCTTTTTTTATGTTTAGCATTTAATAAAATTAATTGTGTCATTCTGAAGTAAAAATGATTGTAAAGGTTGTAAAGACTTCTGAAAAATATGTGAGCATTTATATACCAAATGAATCCACACATTATTTATACATCAAACCACAACTTCAAATTCTAAAAAAAAGACATTCTCAGGCACCTTTAAAAGGTCATTTTCTCCAATTATACCAGGAGTTTCAAACCAGGTCAGAAACAGGCAGCAGGTTTTCGTTCCAGCCAAATAGAAGCTCATGTGATCAGGTGTTTGAAGATTGGCTGATTGATTGAGTGAAATCGGTTGTTGCTGCTGGTTGTTCAGACTGAAAACGTGCAGCCACCCCGGCCCATTTCTGACCCGGTTTGACGATCCTGGATTAAATATCACGATCGAGATGTATCAAATCACAAAATCAGTTTCTGGGTCTCAGAGGAGAAGCAGAGGATTGGTAGGGAAAGAGACAGAACCATTGGTCAGGGCTCTGGTCTGTGAAAATCATTAAATGACAACTTAATAAAAAACTCTAACCTGTAATGGTGTGTGTGGTCTTACATTTGAAAATTGGTTAAGATAGATAAAATCCAGTAGTGTGACCCAGGCTTACATTATTGTAATAAGATTACATATTACATAACCATCATGAATTCTTTATTTAGACACACACGAAGGGCAACTTTTGATCATTCTGATTGAACAGCAGCTACATAAAATAAATAGTTAATAACCTTAAATCTGGTCTTTATCATTGGATTCATTGTGTGAATGATGTCCCACCATATAAAACTCAGTGCATTATTTGATCCTATCCAACCTATTTCCAAGAATATACTAGAGATGAAAAGGTATGGAAATTTAAAATCAGGATTATCATGGCCAAAATGATCACGGTTATCAATGTTATCTTGGTTCTGTCAAAATGTGCTCAAAAGTAAAATGAAATCTGATAAACATCATGAGGTTTTATATTGAACAACACAAAAAAAAACCCTGCACTTATGTAGCTTATGTTTGCATAAGCATTAATGGCCAGAGCACACCAACCGAACAAGACAAACACCAACATTGTAATGCTTGCAGTTATAAAGTAACAACGTTATATATCTTAATTAAAGATCCTATTGCCAGTGGATGCTGGAAAAAAACAAAAAAAAAAAAGAAGAATATTACGTTTGAGTGCATTATAGGCAGAAAACAGAATTCTCATATTTTTCCATCACTGAACATAAATTCAACATAATTCAGGGCTGAAAGGGTCAAGAGTTTAAGAGGGTTTGCTGTAGTTGGCTGGTGTAGCCGTGTTACTTGGCGTTTTATGTTGACGACTCAGTCTTGTTTTAAGTTAAACTGTCTGTAATAAATGCACAGTTCTCCACTGCCATTCTAGACTCATTCTTGTCGGTGGGAATGTGGGTGGACCTGCTCTGGTCAGAGCTAACAATGAAAAAATATCCCCTGATCCATCAGGAAGACTTAAATCAGGGAAGGTAGCTTGTGGCATGTGGCACAACCATCTGTCTGGTTGGTGAGTCCTGGCCTTATAAAAAACCAAAACACCAAACCTCTTATTAGAAGGCAGAAATGTCTGTGAAGCTCTGTGATTGTGTTTTGCCATGTTTACCCAAACACAAACCAAGCTATGTTACCTGCTGTGGTGCTGTGTCTGAGAGCCTGTACCAACTTTAGTTGACTCTGTACAGTATTTAACAAGCTTTGAATGATGATTAAAATTGGAAATGGTCATGAATTTTACTGTGGTTTACCGTGAAACCAGAAAACGTTTCATGTCCGTTGTATATGTTTTCCCTTTCCCATCAGTGGACACTGATTTTTTTTCTATGACCAACACTGGCAAGACTGAAGAACATACATACAGTTATCCCTGACTTTATACATGACAAGAAACTGACACAAAAGAAAAAATGCCTCATATACCATAAATATAAATAAACAACATTTCAGCAAATTCTCAAATGATATAAATAAGCAATATAAAATATAAAATTCAGCCCTGCATACTGAGTTTTATGAATAAAAACCTTAAATCAATAATGTTTGAGTTCTAAAGGATACATTCCCAGTCACGTCTTGACTTGTTCTAAGTAGGCAATAAAAATAGCATTTAAGTCGCTGCCAATTAGAAGAGCCCCATAAAGACCCTTGAGATGCACCTAAGGGCACACAGACATCGCTGTGTTCATTTCATGGCTTTGCTTTAGTGATATAGCAGAACATTTGTGTCATACAATTCAGATGCTGGATTGTTTTTTTTGTTTGTTTTTGTGTGTGTGTGTGTGTGTGGGGGGGGAGCACGGGGTGGGGGTGTCAATTTAACTGTCGGAACGACACTGAATTCATAAACACAAGAGGTGACAAAAGAGAAGAAGACAGCCAGAGAGTGAGTGAAAGAGGGTTAATAGTGCTTAATTGGACGTAACCGACAGTTCATTGTTTCCATGTCAGTGTTTTTGTCTGTGAATAAGTGAATTTCAAACATGAAAAAAAAAAAGATTCTGGAATCCTCAGCTTCATTCAAGGTGACTACAATTGTATCTTGTTTTCTGGCAACAGGAAAAGTCCACCATAGGAAAAAAAAAATAATGTGGACAAATGAGGTCTGGAAGGAAAGAAATCCCAAGTGAGCTCATGATAAGCTGTTTATCTTCCCACTGAAACAGAGACAAAGAGAAAAGGACACAAGTCTGAAAAGGCTGATGAATCACAATTTAGTCCTGTGGAAGTAATTAGACTGTATTTTCTCATGGCTATGTGACTCCCTGCTGGACACCACCCCCTAGTGGACACTGACAAGACTGTTTTGAATGAAGAAAGTTAACTTTTGAAGAAAGTAAACAAAGGGCCTAAGACTCCATTCATACATGTCTGCTGTTCTTTAGTACAGGCCTGAAATTAGATCTGTTTAACCCTTAAACAGATCTAATTTCAGCCACTCTGCTTTGTCTGTTGTATTCTGTTAGTCCCCCTCTTTTTTGTTTAAGGCAGTGTGTTAAGAACACAATGCCAAAACCGTGGCTTGAGTTGTAACAACTCAACGGCAAAGTTCTAACAACTAACAACCTTTTGGCATTTTGTTCTTGACACGCTTCATACAACAAAAAGAGGGGGACCAACAGAATGATCAGTTCTGCAATATCACAGATTAGAAGTATATTCAGTATATTCACAATATATTCAGTAAATGCTGCACTATGGAAAAAATATGTTCATATATATATATATATATATATATATATATATATATATATATATATACACACACACACACACACACACACACACACTGGAGTTGAAAGTTAATTTCTAATACAAGCTGTATGCCAAAATGTTTGTAGAGAACCTTTTTATAAAATGCTTTCAGCTTCTTGAAGTTGCACCCATTGCAAACAAATTGTCTAGTCCCTGTAGAGAACTAATGCCAATAGAATAGGCCTCTCTGGTGCAGATAAACATGATCCTATTGGCACTATGCCTAATGCCAGGTATGTGCTAGAGGGATATAAAGACCCTCTGCATTAAGCTGTGGAGCAGCGGAACTGTGTTCTCTGGAATGATGGCGCTCCATACAATACTTTCTAGGATGAGATGGGGAGTTAGGGATGAGTTAGGGTAGTAAGTGTAGCTGAATGCAATCAAATCCTCACAGCATAGTACAAATCCTTTCTGGACAGTAGAGACAGTTACTAGTCAAGTGTCCCAATTTTGTTCATATGATTTACTGTTCCTGTTTCATATCCTGACAAGGAATATATAAAATAACCAGGACACAACTGAACGATGAATAGAGTTGATAATTCTCTAGAATTGCTGGGGGAAAACCCACATTTCAAAGATTTTTTTATAGCTATTTCAGAATATTGACAAGTCTTTTTGTTTTACTCAGTACAGCTTACAGCTCATCCAGAATGACAAGATAGATCATAATAATTGGAATGTTTAATTTCTAATCAGACAGCATCAACATTAAAATGCTTTAAGAGGCATATTCTAAAATATACATGAAATATATAACTTAAATATTATGTTTAGTATGGTATAGTATAGTAACTTTTTGAATTAAATCAAGAACAACAACAAAAAATTTCAAGACTCATTATAAACCCTTTCCTCCATCTTAGTCGAGCATCTGACACCAGTGACCAGACCCCCACTTTCCAACCAACCACTTCCAGACACATCACATGCTTCAGAAACATAATTAGCTGTGTTTTTATTTAGCACTGTGTAATTAATCTTCACACAGAGATTAAGAGAAAAAGGCCCATTTTAGTCATGGACAAGCCTGACTCAATCAGGCAGAGCTAAACTATGACCCAGTGGAAAAAAGATCTGTTGGAAAGGTCTGTTAAGTAAGATAAGTTAACTGGTATTAAGGGAGGAGCAGCTGGAGGCCTAGCTTATTTTCCCTGCTTTTTTGAATTTGAAGGACAATTTGACAGTTTACTAACATCCGGATATGACAGTCTGGGAACAGGGATTAAATGAATATCCCAGCATGCCATCCAAAAATACTGCAGAGAAGGGCCAGGGTGGTGAGGTGTTTTATAACAGGGGTGATCTGGTACTTCTGACATCCTAAATGATGAAGTGCTGACCTTACACTTCCATGTCAACCCATGTGTTGAGCTAGACAGGAACAAATAAGCCTCAGATTAACAAGCCATCTAAAAATGGTGGAGGTCAATGTCGAACAAGTAGAACAGGGGTTATCTATTCCTGCCCTGGATGGTACAGTCCTGCACACTTCATTCACTTCACTTAGTGGGTGAGTATTCCTGGTAATTAACCGATGAGGTGAAGCAGGTGTGCTAGAGTCCAGTCATCCAGGACCAAACCTGCACCAGTAACAATGTAATTGATTACATTTGAATTATAATTTAGACTTATCACTGCTGCAAAGCACCTAAAGCTATGTAAGTACTAGTAAGTCAGTGAATAAATATTAAGTAAGTGAATGAGTTAATGGGAGCCACCATCAGGACTAAGAACCTGCCCACAGTGGACGAAACGACTGACAAATGGTTTGATGACCATGATATTACTGTGTTTGATTGGTCAGCCAACCCTCCAGACCTGTACACCATAGAGAAGCTAAGGGTTATTGTTAAGAGGAAGATGAGACACATCTACCCAGTGGATACAGATACAGATAAACTGAAGGACTGCCATACTGAACTGATATTCATGGTAAAACAACGAGTAATCAATGTATAAACATACTTGTTTATACACAGAAGTTGGGCATTTCTATATTATACATCATTTTCTCTTTGATCTTATGCAAAATTCTAATAATATGAGCACCTGGATTGTTTAGTACCCAACCTCTGGGGCAACCCTTGCCCCTAGCAGTGACACTGACATAGATGCCTCCATGTTTGTTATATTCTTAATTCAGAAGTACTGGAAAAGAGTTTAGATGCCCCAAAATATATTGACATGCCTTTGTGTGATGGATAGTTGGGACTGTACCATATCATAGTCCTTTATTTGCTGCTGTTGTTGCTCTGGCTGCTGTTGCTCCTCTGGTGGTGGTACAGAGCTTGTTGATGGTGGTGGTGATGACGCGGGCTAGATGCGGGCTGGCCCCCTCCTCTAATGCTGTGGCCTGGTGAGCCAGAAGCAGTTGGGTGATGATGGCCAGCACGAATGGGCTTGGCTGCAAGACACAGATGGTAGGTGAACAATTACTCAGTTCTGTGAGACATCACCTTACTTATTTGCACTGGTCGTAAACTTGGTTATACTTCTCAGCACATCGTCTACAAAAATAAAAATTCAACAGTGCAGCATAAACATGCATGTAGCTGTTAAAAGCAATTTATCAAAATGTTTTGAGGCTCACAGAGCTGAGAGGTGACCCCTTTAGATCTCATTTGATCACAATATGTATACTTCTCTTGTTATAACAATAAAACACATTGCTTTGGATTGCGAGTGGTCCTCTAGGAACGCAGCAGGCAAAATCTCTGCTTAAGAGAATATATATTGCCCCCTGGTGTCAGAAGCATGTTATTCTAATCTTAAAGTGATAGTAAATTAAAAGCTAATTTCTGCAGCTTTCCTTTACCTCAAATTTACCTCAAGTTGTGTTTGGTGGACAGTTTCATGTTATGAGGGAACTTTATCTAACATCTAGGCTCTACTTCACCAATCAGCACTTCTATGCTGCCATCATTTCAAAGATGTCTTGGAAGTTTGATGTCTCGGAAGTTTCAGCTCTTTAAACTGACCGATCTGTGCAGTGTGGGTCCTCCTTCCTTGGTTCTTTGCTCTGACAGCCTCTTTAATCCGGTCCACCTCCTGTTGGTAGCGCTTGCGATCCCTCATTGCATTCTCCTTGGCCTCCCTCAATGCTGCCTCCAGAGCCTTCACTCGCTCGGCAGTGGCCCGCAGTCGTTTCTCCAGCTTTGGCAGCTCACAGCGCAACTCTGCATTGTCACGCACCAGCTTTAGGAGGATGAGAGAGTGAGTGAGAGCAGAAGGGAAGGAATGGACACCACAGAAGACAGTTAAGGGAGCAACATTGGAACAATCATTGCATCATCTGAAGGTACTCTAGAACACTGTATGAGAGTGTAATGAGACTATAAACCTGTTTGTGGACTTTGGTGAGCTGTTCCAGATTGTTCTCCAGAAAAATGATCTTCTGCTTCTGAGCCAGGCTTCCACCCTCCTCCGGGTCAAGCTCTACACTCTATCAGGAACAAAAACAGGTCATGAGAAGCAAAGTGAGGATTTGATTTTATTCAGCAACAAATCAAGATGTTGGATGCTCTCATCCCCAACTGTCCAACCCATCCCAAAAGTACTGAAAGGGGCACCATCATACCAGAAAACACTTCCACTTCCATAGCTCACAGAGGTGAAACCCATGGTGAGCAGTGTAGCCTGTAGAATGCAGGTCAACTTGTAGGGCTTGTTCAAGCATATTAAGAAGGGAAAGCTCTGTTGTGTTTCAGTGAGTGTTTGATGAAGAACCGATTACTGCACTGAAACCTACATTACTTGCCTCCTGACCCAACACCAGTCTTTGTTAGTAACTGGTTTTAGATGATCTGATCTGGACCTTGATGGCCAAAACAGTTGAAAATCTACTCATCCAGGCAAAAGCATAATCAATGGCCAGTAGGCCAGCTGGTTAAGTGGACTGAGCAGCTTAGCTCCTGACCAGCCTGTTTTTCCATTTAAATCTATCACTATTAATCTATCGTTAAGTCACATACATACTCTTTACATCAAACAACAATTAAAACTAAGTTATAGTACTCCTGAACATCTGCATCTCAGTACAGAGTGATATGCCTGAAGCTGTCGCTGAGGTTAGAAAAACATGTGAACAATATCAGCCAGAGAAAAAGGACCAAGGTCCAACCTCAGATAAATTTTTTAAGGTTGCCTTAAGAGAGTTCACATTAATTAGGCAATAGCATATTTACTTCACATTTGCTCATACAGCTTCCTGAGCATGCAGGAAACATCTCAACCAGGCCACGTGTTTTTTCCTCTTTCTTCAGTTAGAGGCCACACATTCCCCATCAGTCATTCAGCTCCTGGCTACAGAAAGAAGGTTCACAGCCAAGGGAAGTGGCTGGACCTGCAAACAGCAGGTCCCACCCAAATGCTCAAAGGGAATGTGGGGAAGTGCAGTACAGCAGATACTAAAATAACACGTGTGAACACTTACCCTTCTAACACGTGTGTTGAGTTCCTCAATAAAGAGCTTTCGAAGATTGTGGAGCATCTGCAGCTCTTTAGCCTGGAAGTTCCAAACAAATCATTTTAAAAGTAAAACATATTTAGTTAATGATCAATCAGATTCATTCAGAGATAAAACACATTAAGTAGCTATTTTTTCAGGAACACCAACCCTATAGCACTCTATATGTAATCTGTAACACTAAGCAAATGAATCATCATCACTTTCATCAAGGATCATGCAGTGACCAGAATTATTTTGGCGGTGGACCGTTCTCCAAACATAGCATTGACACTGACATTAGTTTGTGAGTTACTGGTAATTCTGTGAGTTTTTACACACATTTTACACTCACTGGCCAATTTATTGTTTATGGTTATTGTTTTTGTTAGCCATTCATGAGGCCTTCATTGGTGGTGAGTTTCTGAGGAAAGACCACTGTTGGCCAGGCTGATCTGTTGAGAACAGACCACCACAAAAGAAATATCTGTCCCTTTTCCACTGATTGATGGTTATGGGTTTGTATACATCCTAACTTTTGTGTACATTGGAAGTATAGTTTAAGGTTTCTATACCTTAAAGCCATGAAAGTGCATCTCAACAAATAGTATATAATTAAAAAGCTCATTCGTGATCACAATTAAAACTATTTTCACAGTATTCTCAGTATTAGGTCCCTCTGAACAAATGGCCAAAAAGTGCAGGTACAAGATCAGCTAAACTGAATGATAATTTGTAACTGTTACTTTCCGAATCCTAATTAAATGAAAATGTAAATGCTGATTCTTAAAGCATCATATCACTTGCAACTACTTACCACAGTGTCCTCAAGACCTTTCAGGTCATCCTTGGCTTGCTCCCGTTTCTCATTCAGTAAGCTAATGCGTAGAAAAATAAAAACAGTGAACTACTGGGTATTTTTCAAACCCCATCTTTCTAGTTATATGTTCAATCAAACACTAAGATCAGTTTGCGGAAATCAACAGCCCACTTACACTAGATTCTGCAGCTTCTTGTCCTTCTCCTGTTCCTCCTCTTTGAGTTTGTCATAGTCTGAAAGAAGTTTGTTCTGCTCCAGCTGAAGAGCCTGGTTCAGGCTGAGTGAGAACAATCATATGAATAATAAATATTTTACAATGATGAAGGCTCACATTAAAGACCAGAGAACAGCATTATTTACTAACAGTGTTACTAACAGTGTTAATCTTCCCTTAAATTGCAGTTATCTGACAAGAAAAATGACAATTTGTTTAGATCTTAACTCTTTCAGCTCATCCAAGGTCCTCTGTTTCTCGTCGATCTCGTCTCTGAGGCGTGAGAGCTGCTTCTGATGGGCTTCACGGTGAGTCTCCATCTGCTCCTCGAGAGCTTTCTAAACACAAACCGTTTACAGAAACTACCTTCACAAATATACTGAACTACTGTGGAAAAAATGAATGAAAACACATAGAGCTCTGTTAGCCTAATGTTATCTGCATATAGCAGCTTCAAATTCAGTGTAATCCCTGTGCTCCCAGGGTCAGTCCTGTGTTTGTGGGTCCTATTCAACCTCAATTATACATTCTAGAATATGTTCCCATTTTATGTTTCGTAAATTACATCTGAAATTGGATGCACTAAACAGATTCCCTTATCAAAACACATTTAAACACATAGTTGGGAGGATTAACCGAACTGACCTCAGATACAGCCGATCAGCCAAGACATTTTTGGTATCTGATTTTTTAGTTTACAATGGGAGATGCTAAAATGTCTCTCCAAATCTTCATTTGATAAAACAATGATGTAAAACACAGTGTGACTATTTAATATTCAGTCTATAAGTATATCTCCACATAGTCACAGTAATCAATAACATAACAAAAAAAATGTTGATCTAATATATTTTTTAATGTATCGATGTCATACACCCATTACCCATAACAGGAACACCAACTACCTAATACTGAGAAGGTCTCCAAAACACATCAGACAACCATATGATGCATGGAGTCCATAAGACCTCTCAAGGTGTTCTGTTGTATCTGCCAACAAGATGTTAGCAGCAGATCTTTACTACTTTAATTTGCATCCATTACACACACACACACACACACACACACACAAACACACACACAAACACACACACAAAATCCTTTATAGAAATACTGCCAATCCTCTCTGCCTAATGCCAGACTTGTGCTTAAGGGGTATAAAGGCCCTCAGAATTGAGTTTTGAAGCAGTAGGCCTGTGATCACTGGAATGATGATGCTCTATCCAACATCCTGACCTCACCAACACTCTTGTTACTGAAGGCAATTAAATCATCACAGCAATGGTCTAAAATCAAATAGAAAGTGTTCCCTGGGCAGTAGAGACTGTTACTCCAACAAAAGCTGATTTTTAAAATACCCTTGGTCCATACAATGAATGAACAGGTGTCAAAATACAGTTGTACATATAGTGGATGAACAATCGCATAAAGAACTGTACAGCCCTGGGAGCACAAGGTACACAGAAACACATACATCCTTTTACTTCAACAGTAGCGATGGTAGTGTTTTAGAGTGAATCTTTAAATACGGTACACTTCTGTAATAGCTGAAAGAGAACATGTACCTTCATCTCTTCTGCATCCTTCATCCTGTTCATATGCTCCTTTTCCTTGTCCATCACAGACACCTCGTGCATCTTTTCTGTGTTAACATATAAGAGCACAAAGGTTACATGGTCATTTAAAATACTACACTCACTGTAAATAAAAGAGTTGCACTCAGGAGGAAGAAACAGATTGCAATGTATGACTGCAATAAGGTTCTGCCAGGCTGTTATGGAGTCACTCAGAATGGCAGTGGGTCATTTGGTGACGAGTCCCGCTTTTGTCTTGGTGGAGATGACCAACAAATCTGTGTTTACAGGCACAGTGGTCAGCGCTAAGATCAAGGGTTTGTTGTCATACATTCACAAGGTGTCAGGGTGTGGGGTGCAATTTTGCATGATGCCAGATCACCTGTTTCTTGAACTTTGACAGACAAGTTACGTTAACGAGAACAACACTCATACACATCTCAAGACCATCTTGTTTTGAAGACACAGATGCTATGCCTCCCAATAGCATTGTAATCCCACACTTCCTTCTGTGTGCAACTATTTTTTGACGATAGGTGTAATATACACTGACATAGCATACTATAGTCTAGTATAACGTTAAATCACATAGTGCAATTAAGATCTAGCTCTAGATCTAAGGCTACTTAATCACCTGGAATATAAACATGATGTCTATATGTGTATAGAAATGTTTGTGTTTTTCACACACCCTGTGCATGAAGCTTAGCCAACTCCTCCATCAGTGAGTCCTGGCTCTCCTCCAGCTGCCTCTTCTTTTGCTCCACATTCTGCATGTAGTCTGTGAGGGACTTAATCTTGGCCTGGAGCTGAATCAGACAGGGAGAAACACACTCAATAACAGGTACATGGACTAGCATGGGTTTTACCTGACCCTACGTCTGTCACAGGTATCCTGATATATTTTTGTGTTTTTATTCTATTTGAACTTCATCAGTCCACAGAACTCTTATTTAGATGTTTCTTTGTAAACTTGTGGTGAGAATACAAGAAATCATTTCCTCTGATAACTCTCACGAAGGTCATATTTCTAACTGTGTTGCTACAGAACATCTAACACCATTCCAGACTCTTCCTGCAGGCCTTTTGCAGTTAAACAAAGGTTTCCAGAAATCCTATCAGCACCAGACCTCAAATTATGAATAAAAAAGCTTACAGCCATCTCCTGCTTTGTTAGAGTCAATTATTTGAATTCTCAAGAGTGTTAGGCAGCTGCTTAGAAGACCCCATGGCTGCCCAGGCCTTTCCTTATGTTGGCTATGAATGAGCTTTAGCCTTAGATGTTTGTAAAAGCTATGAGAGCTGACATCTGGTGGGATATCCAAATATGTGCTTGATGCTCCTTTGCTTTTTTAGTCTAAAACTGTATGAAACAATATTACATTGACCTTTTTCAAAATCTTGTTTACAATTTTGACCTGGGCTTCCTAAACTGTTGCATGCCACTGTAAAACAGATGTGCTCCTGGTTTCTACTAGGGCGATATATCGGTATTTAAATCTATATGGAGATACAAACAGTGCAAGACATGGGATAAGATAATATCAGTCATTTATATTGAGTTTAAATAATGTTCTGTTTTAATATTGTGGAAAACCTTTTTCTGCCCACTCGCTCAGCTCTGCACCCTCGTCTCAGCTCCACTACTCTACTCCGCTCCCACTTTTTTTTGTTACTCATGTCACGGAAGGGGTATAAGTAACTAAGTAAGTAAATAAGTAAGTAAGTAACTACTTAGTGTGTGTAAAAAAGAAATGATGATCAAATTTCAATGTGTTAAAATACAGTTAAAACGATAAAGGATTTCTTGGAGTGTAATTTTTTTCATATTGTATCATATCTCGTATTTTATATCACCATTCTGCTAAAATATACACAGCAAATATGAAAAAGCCTGATAATAATCAAATGATCTGAACCAGGTGTTCTGACCCTCAAATGTTGAAGCTATTGTAATTTTGGTAGAACAGTCACATACACAATTTAATTAATCACATGATATATGATTAGCAAAACTTATGTTAAAGCTGCAAATGCATGTTCCACATTAGAACCTTCTAAAACATCCAGAATATGAAGCTCAAGCTGATTGCGTGCTGTGCTGCTATGATAAAATGAGGTTAAAAATATTATTTAAGTTGCTTAAGTTGTGTATAAGACTTTTTTGTAGAAAGGCAAATGAAATATCCTTTGCAAGGACATTGTAACAAACAATGCAGACTCACACCTGACCATGCAGAATGTAAATGTATATTACTATGAAACTGTAACTGCATTTAGATTGATATTGGAATGTAATTAAATGTATTTTATGTACTTATTTACGTAAATGACAATAACAACACTTCTATTTTATCGATTAAACCATAAAAATCACAGAAGTACAAAGTAAATAAACTTTGATTTAATTATGTGGCCAAAGAGCAAGACCTAATCAGAGGTCAGCAGAATTCAGAGGTCAGTGATTTTACCTGAGATATAAGGAGTTGACAGGATGCCAACTCTTTTTCATTAGCCTGCATCTTGCGTGTCATATCAGCCTGGGCACCCTCCACCTGTTTGCAGCGACTGACCAGAGATTTCACCTCTGACTTCATCTTGCTGATGTAAAGGCGGGCCATGGTGAACTCCTCCTCCATTGCTGAATGTGACTCTGTCATCTGAGTGAGAAAACAAGGGAAATGGGGGGAAATGTTGGAGAATGGATGAGTGGAAAAGGAATGACGGTGCCTGTCTGTCGTGTGTTAATGTATATAACTAATCCGTGACTAAACAGTGAGGTCCTTGTCTAGGACATATATATACATGCAAATATCTCTGTATGAGTGAGAAAGCTGTGTGACCCTTTAGAAGTTCTTACAGCTTTAAGATCGCTGGTGCCGATGATGCCACCAATCTCACTGAGGTCTCTGAGCAGCATACCAAGGATCTCTGTAGATCTCTTCTTATGATGTCCACTCATCTCCTGAAGAGCGGTCAACTCCCTCTCCACAGTGGCTAGAAGTGTCTATCATAAACACACGCACACACACACACACACACACACACACACACACACACACACACACACACACACACACACACACACACACACACACACAGGTTACAGGCTATAGACTCAGCAAAAGTTTGAAAACAACTTTTTGCAGTACTTTGTACAGAAGTATGTTATATGGAAAAAGACTTTTTTGCTAATAATAGTCTCACAATCTTCTAATTCTTCACAAACCACTAATGTAACACAACCAATTCAGTTCAAGCCTTCAGGAGCTTCTGAATCAATCTGAGCTGCACTAGAGCTCTGCAGAAGATCTAGCAGCAGCTGAACTCATTAACAGTCAGCACAGATACACTATTCCTGCATATATTTAGTGAAATCCTTTTATTTTATGCATAAAAACACAAATGTTTTGAAACCTTTTTGCTGCTTGTACATTTTGGCCTGTAGTCTGTGTGGGTTTCTCCTCCTCCTGAGGTTCTCCCATTTCTCATCCTACACCTTTATTATCTTCTAGTTAAAGTTATTTGTGTACATTTTTCACATATGTTTGAAGCAAATAAATAAACGTTCTGGTCTGTTTTTATATAAATGAGACTGATGACCCAGAGGTCCAGTGTTTGCTATTAAAACTAACCTAGAATCTCTCAAAACTAACTAAAGAAACTTCTGTCTTGGAAGATATAACCGTCAGTTTCCACTCTTAACATTACACACAGAATAAAAACCTCCACCAGTAGATCCAGTTCTGGTCCAGCAACTGCAGAAGATTATTCCTTGTTCTTTTGTCTACTGTCTTCCATCAAACATCTTTAATGTTTCTCCTAAACCTCTCTCCTCCTTCACTCACGCTTTTCTGATTGAGCTCCTCATTCAGCTGCTCATTGGACCTCCCTTTCTGCTCCACCTCCTGGCTCTTCTGGTCATAGTTCACAGCCAGCTCCTCCAAGGCCTGCAGCACCTCCTTCACCTCTTCTTTGGCTGCCTCATGCTCATTCTGCAGCCTGGATAGGTCATCCTGTAGCTTCTCGTAGTCCCTTCTTGTTGATGCCAACAGCTATGACAGAGAGACACATAAAAAATGACTCTAATATGATGGTAGCTCTCTAAAACGACGAAGTAACTCATTATACAGCATTGTTCGAGTTAAATCAAATGAATTCAGTTAAATTAATTAACTATAAATACAACTTTAAGCTGATTCAAGTTTTCTTACAATTGTCAAATTGTTACTCATCATCATCCTCATCATCCTTTTACCTGATGTTCCTTAACCTCCTAACTGAGCTGAGACATTGCTGGAATTCAAATTTATGATTTCATGTTTCTTGACATACAAGCATCAGGCATTACATTTATTATAGCAAATAAGATATATCTCACCCTCTCAGCCTGGAAGTATCAATGAAATTTGAACCTGCTGATTGGACAAAATGCTGGGGTAACCCCACAAATGTGGGTTAACCACTATATAAAAATACCAAAAAAGTTCTTGTTAACTTAATGAATAAAATGGCTTTATACTATTTAAATCTACACTTTATGGTATTGCTGAAAAAAGATAAAATTAAAATACTTGTAACTATTGGACATGAGTGGCTGCAATTAACTGTGACCAGTTATATTCTAGTGGTATTAAAGACTTTTGTCCAGTATTGTTTACTGGATTTTAATAAAGTGGCAATATAACAGTATATATAATTTCATTTATATATATTAATGTAGTCCCCTAATCAGCATGACTGAGGAGGAGAAAATTTCATTTTAGTGCAGCTTTCTTATGTCTCAGCAGTACTGGGTTCATATAGAATAACCCAGGCACTTTCAGAAGACACAAACATACACTGTTATAAATGATTAATTCACAATTTTCCGCTAGACGAGAGAAGGTTTCCATGGAAACAATGTAATCCAAATGTTGTGTTACTTCCGCTTGCTTTGATGAGAAAACTGTGCTTTTAACACAGTTGAAAGGCTCTTATTTTAAATGATGGGAATTCTTAAGTAGGGTGTTGACAGTGCCGATTGTACAGACAACGTAATGACAGCCCACAAACAGCAGGTGGCATGAGTTTGCTTTTCAAAACAGTATTTGGGCATACTCAACAAGGGACTTTCAGTTGAAAAAAAAAAAAATACTGACAAGTGTGAAAGAGCTGGTGATATCTAGAAGATTGCAGTGATTTAATGATGGAAGATGCTGTAGCTTCATATTAACAGTGAAACCTGTATCTGTTCTGTTCTGAAGGGTTGAAGAAAATAGTCAAAGAATGTTGAGTTTGAGCAATATTTCTTCATCTTTTACACACAGGCTCAAGAACCATTCATGTGTTTAATATTCAATTAATATTAATATTAATTTCACATGTACACAATTTGCCTTTTACTCCAAACTAGGACTAAACTGATGGGGACAAAAATGCTGCATAATGTAATTTTACATTTATATGGCATATTTAAATTTTAGACCCATAGTTGTTAAATTCTTCGTTTAAACAGGGGCAGAACTTTTGTATCTGTCGTAACTTCATTATTCTCTTGCTAAAGGTTAGCTGACATTTTGCATGTTGTTGTAATACAAACCACACTGGAAGCACTGGAACGGTCTGGAGGCAACCTTACGCTACACTTTTAGTGGTTTCCCTGATCCCACCACACCTGATTCTTATTTTGGAAAACTTTTATTGGTCCATTCATCATAAAATTCTGACACAATTTAAATAATTTATTAGATAAACTTACTGGGCCTCCAGAACCAGGGTTGAGAAACTCTGCTACATTGTACTGAAAAGATGTTCACTAACAATAGCCCCACTTGTTTACTGGCGCTACAAAGAACCATTTAAAGAACCTTCTACAATTATCCTTATAACCTTCCACATTTAAAGAACCTACTAGGTTTTCCACCATCCTGAGAACCATTTCAGCATTCAAACAGTTACTTACCATGTTTATTTATAAAACCTTTACAAAAGAATCATCGAAGAACCCTTTTTTAAACCATGATTAATTTCAGCCTGTGTTGCTGATGTGAGTTAAACAGAGGATCTGCAGGGGCACAGCAGTCTAGGGTTTCAGCTTGTGATTGCAACTTTGAACCCAGATTTTGTGAATCCTGTGAATCCTCTAAGATGTTTCGTGAACGGGCAGTGAGATGTATAATAGGGGAAGGCTGTGCTATATTGAGGCAGTATGTGGCAAAGTATGTTCACCTCATCCTGATCCACCATCTGCTCCTTCAGTTTCTCTGACAACTGACTCTGCTGGTTGATTTCATCGTCCTGGAAAGAGATAGAGGGAGCAAGAGAGCGAGAGAGAGTGGAGAATAGTCAAATAAAACAGAGAGGGTCAGAGCGGAAGGTAAACAGAGCTCAGACAATCAGAACTGCTCTGAGTTACTGGCAAGCACCTTGTCATCCAGCTGATGGTAGAGGTCATTGATCAGGTCCTCATACTGGGTTTTTTCTGTGTCACAAAGAGGCTGTGGGGGCGGGGCCACAGTATCAATAATGGGTGTGGCTTCAGGGGTCTTTGTTTCCTTGTTCTTGTGCTGCTCTTCGACTGGAACTGTCTCACCTGAGAGAGAAAGAAAGAGAAATTCTAAATTGCATAGCTGACTATACGCCACAGGAGTTTTATACCTCACATTACAGACTGTTTTGGTTTAACTTGTTCCTCACCAAAAGGAGAAATTTCACATTGCATTTTAGCTCTACCTCAGAAATCAGCGGTACAGTTTTTATTGTGTAGGTGGAGAAATTGAGATACCTAGCAAGCTTCCATTTATTAAGCTGAAACCTCACCCACACTCTGTCTGTTCCACCCGTTCCCTATGATGTAAAACCCACATTTTATCATGTTCTTGCAAAAACCTTTGTAAGTATATATAATAAATGATTTATATTGTGTCAGAATTTCATGATGAATGGGTCAATAGAAATTTTCCAAAATAACTTGAAATAAAATCCACTAAAATGTAAAGATTTAAATAACAGATTTTATAGAAAGTCATTTTTCAGTTCACAACCAGCTATAGACATGCTTATCATTAAAATAAATATCAATATTTTATAGTGATTTCAATAACCTTAACACAACATTGAGTTTAGTATTGTGTTTACTATTTCAATATTCTGATTATCTCAGATTAAGCGACACAGACTAAGTCCGTTAATATTATCCTTATCTTATATTTGGAACTTTTATTTTGGAATAATTGTTTAATAAACAAGGACAGACAGACAGACAGACAGAGACACACACACACACACACACACACACACACACACACACACATACATATTCACAATGTTTCTGTCTACTATGATTACACCGTCTTAGTTGGTTTTCCCCATTTCATAGAAATAAAGCTTACTGTAAATCAGTTTATTTTTGTTTTTTTTGTTTTTATAACTAGCCAGTAACAGTTTATAGCTCCATAATAATATCAAATATTTGCACATCTGTGTGAGAGAAAAGGTGAAATGGATCTTCAAAAACCAACAAGTGATGAGGAGGATTATGCATCCAAATCAGCCACCAGCTGGGTTAAGCTCTTCAATCCAAAGCTAAGGCTATGAGGAAATAAACTCCTGCATAACAGCAGATACGGAGGAGACGAGGAAAGAGAATGAGAGCAAAGGGAATAGTGGACAAAAAGGAAAGAGCAGAGGGAGAATGGAGGAGCTTCAAGGGCTGTCTGGACTTTGTAGTGCGTCTTCATTTGTGCACTGGGTGTTGTTCTGATACAGTGTGTTTGCTGGTGTCTGAGAAATAACAATCATTTAATATTTGAGAATAAACAGAAATACAGACACAGATAAAGTGAACACTTAGGTAACGAGTTAGTATAGAGTTATTGCTCCTATTAATATACTGTTTTAAGGTAACATCATTATTATTGTATAATGATGCAAGTAACCAAGAGATTTTAATGCATAATATATAAAAAAATGGAATTGAATCTTGAATTCAGATTTGGTGTACTGACAAATAAGCTTCATTATCTTCAAGCTGGACCACTGTACGTAAACATATTGGCTGTAGGGGAGGAATAATGATGGATCAGTCATATTGTGTCTGGAAATAATGATGTAGTGATGTTACGTGTATGTGACAGGAAAGGGCAGTGAGGCCAGTGATGATCCATAGTGATGCACGTGCTGTATTCAGGTCACTAATACAATCCCTTCCCTGATGTTTTGATCTGTCACAACCAATGAACATTTAGTAATTCACTACAGATTGTTTTTAAAACATCACAGAGGAAGCCAGTCCAGACAGATCATATAAGAACTGTGCCCTGAAATGTTTTACTCGTTCATTATATTTGCATGAAGAGAGTCAGGTTCTCTCGTTATGACAATAACATCAACCACACCAATAAAACTTGATGAAAATGAGAAAGAAGATTATCCCTAATATAACTGATTTGTATTTTAATAGGAAGAATTTACAGCGATTTTAAAGATTTACAGTGAGTTAGTCATAAATATTCTGTGCTATGTTTGTTTAAAACTGGTTAATAGAGTTTCTGCCCAGCAGGTGGCGCTGTTAAGGAATAGTGCTAATGTACCTGTGGTATTTTCACACATTTATAGCGAATATTTAAATCATTCCCACTTTATTTAAACCATGTAATATTTTTAAATTTTTGTTGATTTTTTTTCCTTTTATATTTTTAGAACACATCATAATAACTAGACCATCAAAAACAGAAGATGAACATGGTATTAAAGAAAGAAATCTGAATATGAGAAAATGAAAACATGTTTTTTTTATTAGTCATCTGCATTATCTTAATACTGATAGAACCATAAACACAATATTTTACTGTGTTAATCTGAAAAACTATGTAATGTTCTCTCTCTCGTTCTACCTTTCCTCCAGCGCTTGAGTTCATTCTCTAGACGCTGGATGATAACCTTCAGCCCTCTGCTCTTCTCTTTCTCCTTTTCATACTTCTTCTTCCACTCCTCTGCTGTCAGCTCCATGTTGACTGATACAGTGTTCTTGATGGTCTTTGCTCTGTGTGGAGAAAGATGGAGAACATCTATGAGATGTTTTTTTACTGGATTTTATGGGTATAATAAAAAAAGTTATAGCAGGCCATTTGTGTGAAATCTAACAAACAAAGTCACTTTTAACCTTTGTAGTATGTGTTAGTACATGCAGTCAGTACCGTTCTCTATTGAAGGAAAACATCAACCTCAAATAAACATGATTTATCACTCATATGCAGTCGATCAGTTAAGGCATGTCTGGTATCTCAATTTCAATCTCATCTCTGTAAATGCACACCCAAAGATCTTAATCAGTGTTTGTTTGGTGCAGACAAATCGATTTGGATTAGAACATGGTATGAATTACTGTAATCTTTAAGTAAGAAAAATAAATGTCTCCACAGAGCTGAATGGTGGAGCAACCAGATACATGATGAAAATGTACATCTGCGCAGTATCAGTGACATCAGTTGACTCATCAGATCGGAGTAAAAAGCATGTACAGTCGGTTATGTCTTTTTTAAGCTGCTCATAACAGCTTTAATAGCTGGCACTATGAACGTTTTGTTTTTAAATTCTTGAAACAAAGAGTTTGCTGCATTGAATAAGGAATCTTTTATCATCTCTCCATCTTGAAATGATCAATTGTGCTTCACAATAGCATGGCTCTGCGGGAATGATGCTCCTGTAGCAGCATTTGCTTTCAAGTTGGGCTTTGTAAAGATGGACTGCTAGACAAACTGTGATTTCATTCCACTTTTTTCCTCCTGAGTTCACTTTTGTGTGGACATTAATCATCATAGGTTTTGTGCATCGTTCAAAAATGCCTCTCAACACCCCCTTTCATTGGAAGTGCAATGGAGACAAAGTGCATAGAAAGGCTTTATAGATTGCTAGAGATGCCGACTCACTTTTGGCAGGCTGTGGAGCAGCTATGGTAATAAGTATTGAATTAGCTGCAGAACATTGGCTTTATCTCACGTCAATCAACCGCATTGACCTGCTCACCACCACTACCTTCATGCAGTGCAGCAAAAACAACAGACAATCCTGGATTCTAAGTTGTCCTGTTCATAGTCTGCAGTGTATGTGTAAAAGGGCTCAACAGGGCAGATATATGCATCACTGAATATTAGATTTGTGGTTTTTAAGTTAATTAAGCTGTAACATCTGCTGAGGAAGAGTTTAGTGGCTTGGGTTATACAGTCAGGCTGTGTGTGTATGCAGTCTAACACACTGTTTAATATACAGGATGGCCTAGGGGCTGCAGAGATAAGACAGGAAGAGATCTCGACTTTAATATGTACATTTATAAATATTTTAACTGGGCTTTTCCACGTGTGGCTCTTACTACATTATTATACTACTAATATTATAAAAATGTGGATATGTGGATATAAACATATACACTGCATATGTTTATATCCACAAACATATACAGTGTATTCAGTGTATCCTCTCCTCTTTTCTCATTTTGACACAAAAGTTACAACAATACCTAAAACACTTGTCAAAAGTTGGACAAAGTTGATTGAATGAGTGTTCCACAAAATCCAAAAGAATATTAAATCTAAATATTTTTTAAATGCATGAATATTTTAAATAAACATAAATAGCAATGTATATTTAGCTATAGTGAAAAAACAAAAACACAGCATTAATTTTAAGGACTTACAGACATTTGCTTACATATTTGCATTTGGTAACATTTGGATGCATTTGGAACCCTCAGTAGAAAGTGACAAATAAGTCCAATACAAATGAGGCCAATATAAAGTTGAAAACAAAAAAGGCTATCACAAAGAAACCTTCAGGAATGACCAACAATTAGGCGAATTCTTAAGGAACATACTGGTGAGCTCAGCAATTTCATAAGAACTAGAAGATCACAGGAAAAACTTGAAAGGAGAACTCTTTCCGAGGAGAACCATTTCACCACATCCAGTCAAGTAAATAATGATGTTAATGATGTTGTCATAAATCAACAGATGCGTTTATGAATTTAATTGCAGGGTAGCTCTCGAGGACACAAAGGCCAGGTTAAACTTACTAGAAAGCACCAAAAAAACTGGGTAGGTCTGGAAAAAGAGTCTTTGGACTCTTCTTGGATTTCCTTGGATGAAACCAAATTTAACATGTACCAGAAAGATGGCAAAGATATGGAGAACGAAAGGAATGACTCATACTAGTGCATGTCAAAAAAATATTGTAAAACAATAAAATTGATCACAATTTCATTCAAAAAGCTAAATTGCCATATACATATATATATATATATATATATATATATATATATATTCCACATAAAATGATATTTCAAGCCTTTTTTTTTGTTTTACTGTTGATTTTGTTTACATTATGACTTATAGCTTAACAAATCCAGAAATCTGGAATCTAAAAATATTACAAAATTTAAATTCAAAATTAAATTGTTTACTAATCACAACAAAACAAAAACAGCTAGACACATCCATCCATCCATCCATCCATCCATCTTCTGAACCACTTATTCCTGAATAGGGTCACGGGTGAGCCAGTGCCCAGCCGGCAAATCTGAGTGCAAGGGTGGGAAACAACCCTAGACAGGGCGCAAGTCCATCGTAGGGCACACACACACACATCCACACACTAAGTCCCACTTTAGGGTCACCAATTCACCTACCATGCATGTATTTGGACTGTGGGGGGAAATGATTAAAAACTTCACAGTATTAAAATTTTTTAAGATGCTCTAGTATCTTTCAAACATGGTGGAGGCAGGGGTAGTGCATATTGCACATGATCAGTGGTGCTTACTGATGTGACTGCTGACGGATGTTGCTGGACAATTTCTAAAGAATTCGGCAATCGACAATTAAAATTAGTCTTTTGTTTTAGCCTTACCTTTGTCCAAACATGAGAGTGGACTTGGTCTCAGCCTCATTAAAGACAGATGGAGAGCAGCAAATTACGATGGTAGTTCTGCAGTTACCACCCAGAGAGTCCTGCAGGATTCGGGTCATCTTGCTGTCTCTGTATGGCACGTGTGTCTTCTACAACAGCAGCAGCAACAAGACAACAATGTTAACATTTGAACTGAAAACCATACTGATGCAGGTTTATTGCTAATTCAACAAAAATACAATAAAAATAGTCACTGTCATTGTGCCATGTGGGAATCAAAAAGATTCCAAAGGTCCACTTTGTCTAGTGTCTTGCTCACTTAAAGTTATATTTCTGTTATATATATATATATATATATATTTTTTTTTTTTTTTTTTTTTTGTATTAGAAATTTCTGTGACAACATCAAGAGACAAAATCTTTAATACAATGCTTTTTTAGAAGAAATGGTAGACCATCAGACATGGTAGATGTTTGTAGGTGTCAGCTCTTGGATGTAGAGTAGCTCAGTTGTGAATAAACTGTCTAAGCTAAGCTACAGATTGTTACGAGGAAAGAGAAATAAAGCACAGAGGAAGATGACACAGGATGCACGAGAGTGAGAGTATACTCACGGTTCCCTCAGCCAGGGCAGAGATGACGTTCCCCAGAGCAGAAAGGGATTTATTAATATTTTTAGCTTCATCCAGGACGGATCCTTCTGCTCCCGTTTTACTGACCTAAGGGGCAAGTAATACAGAGTATATAAGCAATGTATTTCCATCTGAATTATATGTATAATATCATACAGTCCACCCACTATCCTCCCTGGGTGTACACACTGTAGCACACTCTTAATTCCCGATTTGGGATAGTCCTCTAGCCCTTCATCAGTGGTCATTTCATGATCACATGGCTGGATGCTTTTACTGGTGGACCCACTCTTAACATAACAGGGTCATCGATGTGTGTAAAACTAAAACATCTGTACCAGCAACACACACTACCAAGAACACTACCATGCCAATGTTGATATCAGGTGGCCCTGAGGTCAGAAACCAGGTTAGACATAATGAATGGGGTGGCTGATAAATCAGGAAGCAACATATGGGCAACATTCTGCAACTCTGAACCTAAAAATATGGTTGACCTGTAGAGAGAGCTCATAAAATGGTCACTGATGGTTACCCCTACTAGTGTATGACTTGTATCAGCAACGTTAGGGCTTCTAGAAGACAAACCTTCTCACTACCAGCCAGATCCACCAAGTAGAGCTTCCCACTCAGCTTCTTCTCCGTCTCCACATTCTCCTGCTTGATGTTGATGAGGAAGATGCTGTGGCTGCGTGAACTGTGCTCATTCATGTCTAGTGAGCAGAAGAAATATCAGCACAATGTAAGACAATGTATAACATACACTCATGACCCAAAAGATTATGACCACTCACAGATGAAGTGAATTACATTAAATATCTTGGATCAGCAGTGCATGTCAAAATCCGGGATATGTGTTAGGCGATATGGGAGAACTGGACAAGCAAGTTAATGATCTCAGTTACTCACTTGTGACGGCTACATGGCGGTTGGCCTTGCCGTCATCAATGACATCCATAACCTCCTCTGGGCTGGATACAAAGCGCTCTGTGCAACCCTTTTTGACAACAGCAAAAAAATGTAACATGGAAACATGGAATTAATTCATAGTCTTTTGATCTCGGTACTCTGCCCCACAGCTTTTCAAATCAAACATATTTGTAAGAATAACTGAAAAAATATTTAGACACTCCTCAACAAATACATCCATCTTCTTATCTGCTTCATCCTGGTCAGGGTCGCAGTATCAACCCAGAAACTCTAAGCACAAAGCAGGAACACCGCATGGGCAGGGTGCCAATCCATTACAGAGTACCACACATAAGCAATCTAGGGGCAATTTAGCAAAGTCCAATTCATCTACAATGCATATTTTAGGGAGGCAGGAGGAAACTGGAGTACCCAGAGGAAATCCACCCAGACACGAGGAGAGTAGAATAAAACAGAATAGAATATAATAGAACAGAGAGCTGTATTGTCATTATATGAAACATATAACAAGATTGCATTAGCTATCCCAAGGTGCAAAAAATGCAAGACGTAGTGCATTAGAACACAGAGAAACATATAGCAGATAAACAATGTAATACATAAGAAAACAAACACCTGACTACAATACACATTATTTGGGCAATCGTTATAGGCTTGTTTGGTTGTTGCATATTTAGTGATCTCTTGGCCCATGGAAGTGCTGGCTTTCAGTGACATGTAATGCCTGTCAGAAGGAAATGGATTGAGAAGGTGATGTGCAGGGTGCAAAGAGTCATTGAGGATGGCTATCTGAGCAGATAACACATTGCTCTCCGGTGTCGACCAGAGGAGGATGGGTTCCTCTCTTGAGCCTTGGTTCCTCTCAAGGTTTCTCCCTGCTAGCCTGAGGGAGTTTTTCCTTGCCATTGTTGCCGCTGGCTGCTCATTTGAGGCTTCGACCCGGATTTCTGTAAAGCTGCTTTGTGACAACTACTTTTTGTAAAAATCGCTATATAAGTAAACTTTGATTGATTGACTGACACCAAGCTTCATTCAAACAGGGGTTAAACACACAACCCCAGGCCCCTGGAGCTGTGTGACACATGCTCTACCTGCAATGCCACCGTGCCACCTTATTGTGGCTGTCACTGTTTACTCTTTTTCATTAAACCTGGAACATTAGATTGCTTTAAACATGACTTGCCATTTTTCTTCTGGCATTTTCTTACACTTTCCTGCCATGGGAACATGAATCTAATGCAGCTCTAGTAATCTCCACCTACCTTCACGTATGGTACCCTGTTTTTATCTTCATGGACAGCAAGGTTGGTCTTTGAAACTACAATAGAAAAGTTGAAAAGAAAAACTGAATAACAGAATGTACATAAATGATCTAATATGAAAGTACAAACTCTACTCAGCATAGTTTTAAAACAATACAAAATACTCACCATCCAACAGATCTCTGATTTTGTCCAAGTAAATCTCAAAATAAGAAACCTAAACAAAGAGGCACCAAGTTACTTAAAACCATACAAAGATTGATTAGTAGAGTAGAACAGAATTGAGAATTTGTTACACAAATTGAGCCAGTGACCATGGTAACTGCTAAACGTGGTGGTGTGAACCTGCCGTAAGCTAAATGCGTTGAGGGTATTTAAATGTGTTCATGTTTGTAATACAAAAACAACAAAATCAAATGGTCTGTTTTATTCAAAATAATTTTTATATACTAATACAGTTTATTTTGAGTCTTGTTTACCCACAACATCTTTATTTAAAATGATTTTTTTTTCTGTACACTGGCTTGAGATGCTGGAGAAGCAACAATGTGGATTGGAGGTGACCCAGGCATATGGCTCCTGTATAACTCATGCTGTCACACCAGCATGTGGTTCTTCGGCTATGACATGGCGACCTTAATGAAACTATCCAACTAGCTAATATCATCATACACACAGGCTACATTATTCTTTTTAATTATATATTTAATATTTTATTACACCCACTCAGACTATAAAGAATATACAGTACTTGTCAAGCTTCTATCTAGTTCCTTCTCTTTCCTTATTCCATCTTGTTTTGTTATGCCAAGTGCTATTCAGCAAATAGCTCTGTTGTGTTTACAGTCTTGTCTCCACCTTTGCCCTGCCTCATCATCAAGCCCTGCCCTTTTGTTATCTTCTCCAAGTGTGTCTAGTCTGTCTCTGTTTATGCACCCCCACTGTTTCAGGGCTTCCTGGTTTGTTGTTGTGCGAGTATGTGTTCATCTCTGTTTTGTGTACTTTATGCTTTAGCTTTGTCTCCCTAGTCTGTTTGTTTTTTCCTAGTCTGTGTACTTGTTTTGCTTCTTGTTGCTTCTACTTCGTGCTTTGTTTTTTAGTTCGTTTTGTACTTAAATAAAACACTCTGCTTTTACGTTCACCTTCTGGTCCCCTTCACACATGACATACTGGGAAATCTCAGCACACAATAATCTTTAAAAAGGTCAGATAAGTATGATGAAGCTTCCTGGTTGTGTTCCTTCTTTTACCTTGATATGGAACTCCAGGTTTTCGTCCATGGAGTAGATGTGGTCGAAGATGTCCTGAGCAATGCGAGGAATGATGCCCTTGAGGTCAGGATCATGAAGTTTTCCCTGTGTTGGAGGACATATAACATAGTGTGTAATTATACAACAATTAAATGATTAAAGAGTAAACACACACACACACACACACACACACACACACACACACACACACACACACACACACACACACACACACACACTAGTTGATAATGTGTCAGGAAAATATGGTTATACAGCCCTTGAGTGGAGAAACAACTTCTCAGAAGGACACATTCTATTAACAGTCACAAAAAAATTCACTGGGAGACCTCGAGGACTCTTCCAATGCAGTTTTAAAATAGTTCAATAACATACTGAGAATAATAAAGGCATAGGAGTAAGTATTAGTATAAATTCCTATACATGTAACCCATTTGTAGACAACTCTATGGTGTGCCGACTTGTGTCCTTGCTGCAAGAAATAAAAGATCACCTGATTCCAATGACATGCTTGAGAAAATTCTACCAACAACTTGTTTCTTTGGGCTGGACCCCAATAGTCTTTCCACCATCCTGAAACCATGCACATGGGAGTCTGGAACTCCTGTTTAAAGACTTATAGCTGAATTGGGGGAAAGGAAAGGAAATACAGAGGACACAAATGCTTTAACCCAGGTCATCTAGAAAGTGACCCAATCCCTTTATAATCCAGGTGAACCAGATAATACTGGCCCAGTGTACCTGTGACTACATTCAAGCAAGTAATATTAGAAAGGAAAAACTGACATGATACTCAATCTGGAGAAATTTGTGATGAGAGGATCCTTACACAGTTCAGAACTGAAATGCAACATTTTTGCCTGAACCCACCATTTTTCATTGTGAGAAAAAGTACTGGATCCTGGAGTGTGTTGGCTCCCAGGTGTGTCCTGTTTCATTGATTACTCAAGCAATAATTATCGCTGAATGTCTACTTCAGATTTGGGTTTTGCCTGTGCAGACTGCATGTATAGCCAAAACAAAACAAACAACACCTGAAAGAGGCTGCAGTGAAAGCCTGGAGAAGCATCACGGCGGAAAAAAGGAGCAGGAGAGGTAGAGATGTGTGTGAAAAGAAAGGACACTGGGCTAGAGATTGCAGATTCTGAAAGGATAAGGGAGAGGAAGATCACCAGGATGATACTGCATGACTAGAGCAATGCCATGACAGAATTCAGGGAAGAATGGAGACAGAAAATGATGAGGAAGGAAAAGGAGGCCTGAAATCACCCTGGTAGTAGAGGAAAGTGAGGTGACATTTCTGTGTGACTCCAGTGCTTCCAGAACTGTAATACATTCTGATGATTTCCAAAATGCAAAAAGCATGTGGGGGCAATTCATTGAGAAAGCTTATCCGAACCACTGAAGTTCACAAATCCTGTAACGGGAAAAGGACATATGTGCATAGAGGTGTTATCGGCGGTCTGCCTGCGCAATCTGCTGGGGCGAGATAGGATGCAGAACGTGGATTTGCAGTAGTTCCAACTTAAAAAGGGCGTACAGCACAAAGGATGGACTCATGCCAAGTAATGGAAGGACACAGTCTCTCATTACTGGTACAGCATAGATTTAGTTAATACAGGTCTGGGGTCAGTAACAGAGTCCTTGTTTGTTTAAGCAAAACAGAGAGTAAGTCCAGGCAACATAAAAAATAACCAGAAAATTTACACTGTACTGTGGCTCAAATTATAACAAATCACTAAAGATCTATAATATGGAGGCAGATGATCCTCAGTGGCTACCCCTAAAGGGAGCAGCCAAGAGAAGCAGAAGACTGAAGATCTATAATACAGTGCATCTGGAAAGGATTCACAGCTATTTGATTTTTGCACATTTTATATTACAGCTTTATTCTAAAATGGATCAAACTCATTTCCCCCAAAAAAGTCTATACATAATACCCTACGATGGCAAAGTGAGGAAGGTACGTTTGAAATATATTAAAAAAATAAATCACAAAAATATAACGTACATAAGTATTCACAGCCTTTGCCATGATACTCAAAATTGAGCTCAGGTGCATCTTGGTTCCACTGATAATCCTTCAGATGTTTCTACAGCTTGACTGAACACCTGTGGTAAATTCTGTTGATTGGACATGATTTGGAAATACGCACCCGTTTATAAGGTCCTATAGTAGATAGTGCATGTCAGAGCACAAACCAAACCATTGTCTGTAGACCCCTGAGACAGGATTGTATCGAGACACAGATTTGGGGAAGGGTTGTTTGGCACCACCAGGACTCATACTAGAGCTGGCCTGCCAGACCAAACTGAGTGATCGTGGTAGAAGGGTTTTAGTCAGGGAGGTGAACAAGAACCCAAGCACTGCTCATCACCTAGACAATACCATTCCGACAGTTAAACATGGTGGTGGCAGCATCTGGACCTCAGACTGGGAAAAAGGTTTATCTTCTAACAGGACAAAAACCCTAAGCACACAGCCAAGATAACAAAGAAGTGGCTTCGGGACAACTCTGTGAATGTCCTTGAGTGGCCCAGCCAGAGCCCAGACTTGAACCCGTTTAAAATTGCTGTGCACCAACGTTCCCCATCTAATCTGATGGAGCCTGAGTGGTTCTACAAAGAAGAATGGCAGAAACTTCCCGAAAAACAGGTGTTCCAAGCTTGTAGATTCAAACTTAAAAAAGAATTGAGGCTGTTGTTGCTGCCAAACCTGCTTCAACAAAGAACTGAGAAAAGGCCGTGAATTCTTATGTACATGTTATATTTTTGTTTTACTTTTAATAAATTAACAAATATGTCAAACAAACTTTTCTCACTTTGTCATCATGAGGTATCGTGTGTGGATTTTTGAGGGACAAAATTTGCTAAATCCATTTTGAAATAATGTTCAAGGTTTAAGGTTCAAGGTCTGATTTATTTGTCAATAGGGGAGAAGGGAGAAGGTAGGGAGAGGGGAAACAAGATAAACAGAATAAACAGAATAAATATGTGCAATGAGTAGAAAAAATAAATAATAAAGAACTAAATAATTAACTCTGAGACTAAGTGACTTGAAATAATTTAGTGGAGGTAGGTGTGTTTCCAGTTTGTGTAGGAACCCTGAGAGGTATATAAAGTATATAAAGTGCAAAGTGCAATGTTAGCTCCATAATGTTACACAATAAGACTGTAAATAAGGCTGCAAATAAGGCTGTAACATAACATAATGTGGAAAAAGTAAAGCACTGTAAATACTTTCTGAATACACATTTTTTACATTTACACACACACACACACACACACACACACACATATATATGTGTGTGTGTGTGTGTGTGTGTGTGTGTGTGTGTGTGTGTGTGTAAATGTGTATTCAGGTATATATATATATATATATATAGTAATTTTGTTATGTTTTACAGTGTGCAATTACAGTGTGTCTTTAGATGGACATAAAATATGTATTTGAGTGCAGGTGGTTTATATTGTTCCCACTTCAAATGAGGCAGAAAGAGAGAGGATAGAGAATGTGTTTTTCATTATCTTCGTAATCTAATATCATAGTATATTATCTGTAACAAGAATGTAATTCAATAATGAAACTGAATGAAATAAAGCCAGTACTTGGAACAATAACTGGACTGAACCATAATCAGATTTTTTTGGGAGGTGGCAAACTGAAGAAACCCTTGTCTCTATAAAGCTGTTTGCCTTAGGGCTCCACCCATGAAAACTGCAATTTGACTTTATATTCAGCTGACAGGAAGAACTGGTCTGTTTCCAGGGAAACGGCTGTGGGTGACTGGCGACTGATGGGCACTTGTAGCGAGGAGCCAGACATAGTCGCACCTCATTGACATATTAATGCTGTACAAGCTGAGGAATCTAAGCAAAATGAATGAGACTTTTATCACTATATCATTTTGGATGTTACCATTCAAAATGTGCACATCAGCATGATCGGCCAAATTATTATTTATTTGTTTATTTTATTAATTGAAATTTTATTTTTACCAATAAAAAAATCTCTTGAGCTTTCATGAAAAACCAGGTGATAATCTTCTCATTTCTGTTCCCTACTGATGCAATTGGAACAGTAAGACCATTAAATCTCATTTCCATAAGATTTCGGATATTATAGAACAGAATCTTACATCTGGCTAAACTGAAATTAACTGACTGCTCAGATTTCTCAAAAATATATTTAGAAACAACAAAGCATGTCATTGTGTACTGATACTAACAATATGTAGTCCTTCATAATTCCTATTTCCTTCATAATTCCTATTTCCTTCATAATTCCAAGTTCCTTTAGTAAATATAATAATACACAAATTATTATATATATATTTCATTAGACATGGTGGGCTTGTATTCATACCTCCATTGTGTGTGTTTTTCCTGACGAAGTCTGTCCGTATGCGAAAATGGTGCCATTGTATCCTTCAAGCACATCTGAGCAACAGAAAACATCAGTGTCAGACAAGTGAAACCACACTTAGTCTCAGTTACTGCTTTTGTACTACACTTAAAAACAATTATCCTTTTTAAAATATGAAAACAAAGGATTGGAACTGGAACGGGAACTTAGATCAGTTGATACCTAATCTAATAAAATACCCTATATGTCCAAATGTTTGTGGACACCCCTTTTAAAGAATGTATCCAGATACTTTACATCCACTGCTGACACAGATGCACATTTGCACACACACTGCTTGTCTAGTCCCTGTAGAGAAGTACTGCCAATAGAATAGGACTCTCTGGAGCACATAAACACATTCTATTGGCACCAGGCCTAATGCCAGGCAATGCTAGTATCCCTCAGCTTGTCAACAAATGCACATAGCTATCCATGATGGTTGGGGGTCCTCAAAGGCTGATTTGTATTTATGGTGGTTGAATGTGAATTACAAAACAACTGTAAGAGCAAAAAATTCCCAAATGTCCATTCCATTAACAGAAAAACAACGTTGAGACTGATAGCCAGATTCATCTCACCTTTGACAATCTGTTTAGCGCAGGAATCGTAGACCAGCTCTTGGGTTGAATTAGGAGCCAGAACTCGATCGAACACATACGGCTTCCCCTGTGAAAACCAACAGAAAGAAAAAAATCTTTTCAGATTAGCTAAGTAAACAGAAAACGTCCTGAACTAACCTTCTGAAATATGATTTTTTTATTATTACACTCACTGTCCAGTTTTTGTTGATATCTGATCTTCCTTACTTGATAGTTCACATTTGTGTGGATGATCCATATGTATGTAAATGTAAATGAACCTGACCTCTGAAACAGTCTGCATGCACACACTCAAATCAATAACATCACGTGATGGAACCATGAGCACCATGAACATTAAAACAAGACTGAATGCCAAATGACTCTTTCCATTAGTGCACTGTATGTCCAGGAAGGATCTAAGCTCACTAAATGAAACCCAAGTGGCTCTTTGTAAGACATTTAATGCACTGTTTGGGTTCAGATATCCCTGTATTTATTATCCATGCAGAGCTATGTGGGGATGCAAATGTAGCCTATGTAGATGCAAATGTTGTCAGACATGGTCCTATGAGCAATGGCAAAGACAAAAAAAAAACAACAGTTGATGAACTTGATGTAAAGAACTTGATGTAAAGGTTCTTCACTAATTTAAAGATTCTTCACACCCACATATCTCCATCATTCATGTTTTCTTTTATGGAACCAAAACTGGCTCTTTCGATGGCACTGCACAAAGAATCACTAAAAGCACCTTAATTTCAAGTGTAGAGAGTGTGTAAGAGTGTAGAGACATTAGTGTAAATAAACTGGATTGGGACTTGTCTAAACTGAAAATATTAGTTGAAGATTAAAAAAAATTGTGAAAGGCCAGGTGGGGCAAATTTCACTCTTCGAACTATGTCTCAACATTCAGCAGCCATGGTATCCTCTAAGCAACTGCCTAGCACTCTGAACAATACAGTCATTTCTTCCCACAAAACAATGAATGAAGGCTATTAGAAGATAGCATAGTGTTTTCAGGTAGCCATTTATTCAGTTTGAGATGACAAATTAACCAAAATGGCAGAGAAAAAATATTATCCAAGAGAAAAATAGTACAAATATATTCCCTAACTAAATGTCCTGAAGACATAGGTCCCACCACAGTGACCATTTAGTGCTGCTCTGAAGAAACATACTGAACACAGGGAAGTCTCGAGGGCATTAAAGGAGTGTGCAATAAGTGGAAAAGAGGAATGGCCTTGAGTGTAGCCCACTCCCAACTGTCAATCAAACTTGATTACCCCAGAGAGCAACCCCCAATCCCTTCTGTTCTTTTGTTTGGAGCAAATCATCAAGGCCCTCACAGATTTGAATCAGCCAAAGAAATTAAAAGTGTTTTTTTTAACCATATTGTCATACTGAAGAGTTCTTATTTAAGGATGCATTTAGTGAAATCTGGTAAAGTCCATACTGTGCAACTGCATGAAGGTAACAAGTGACATCTGTCTTTTGCATCTTTTGTACATCAGAAGCAGGGCTTAAAAACAGAAGATAAGTGGTTCCAATATTTCAGCTTGTTTGTAAAGTAATATTTAGCAAAACAAACTCTTTCTCTAAAGATCAGGGAAGCACTATGATTTATGATGAACAGTTAACATCACAGAGTGAGTGTGTGGCCGTCTCAGTGTAGCTCTATTACAGGATCAGATTGGATTTAGATCATTTATTCCTTCTGATATCACATCCAGCATTTCCTGACAGCCATCCATAAAGATATTCCATCTCTAATCTCTTACATTCCCATTGGCATTGAGAATCAAACCCTACTGATGTCATAGTGAAAGTTAAAAGAGTCTAAATGGTCTAGCAAAGAGCTTTCACACACACTCACATGTTGGTTCTCAAGTGTATAGTTACTGCTGACTTCGGCACCTTCAGGCATCCATACATAATATATAATCTACAACAGGCGTAGGCGATCCTGGTACTGGTGTGCCAGCTTCTTGCACAGTTTGCTGATTTCCCTGCTCTAACAGTCCTATTACACTAACTGATTTGAATATGTGAGTTGAATCTGTAAATGTAAATGTACTTCACTGCATAATTATGATGTAATTGAATGGATTATTTTAATAACAAAATAAATTAATTTCAATAATAGAGAAAAACTGAAAGCAATGACTCAAATGCTAAGGTTTGATGTAAGAAAAAATGAAAGAAAAACTAGGCTAACAAACACTGAACTTAGACACACCAATCTCAGCTCAGAAAATACATAATTCCAGACAGAGTTTTCCAGGCCAGTCTTAGGAACTGCTGGCTCCAATCTTCACAGAAATTCAACAAAGCTCTATGGAGTTTCCTCTGGAAAGTTTGGTGTTTCTGGGTCTCTGGCATGTTACCTTAAATCTAAATAAGGTCCCGTATCTTAGAAAAGATACTTTACGGAGGGATGGATGATACAATATTGTAAAAATTGTAAATTACAAATGTAATTACATAGAGTTTACATTAATCACAAAAGAATCTTGTTCTTCAAGCTCCATTGATCTCATATTCATATTAGTGGAATACAAAAAAGGTGAGGTTACAACTGGCAATAAGAAAAGCATAGTGTAATGATAAATAAGGAATGAACAGTAGCTCATAAAAGCTGGCAAAAACACTCCTTCAAAAGTACAGCTTCTAATAACTTAATTAAGATGTTTGCGAGTTAAACTGCATAACATATGATGTAATTTAATACATAATAAATGTATTTCAGTAGTGGAGAAAAACAACAGATGGGAAAATGGGGAATTATATCTAGGGATGGGGATGCTTACTCCTTTTAATGATGCATGACAACATAAAAATCAAAACTTTGTGCTTGTAATTAGAACAGAAGATAATTTATTATAATATATCTATAAACAATGTTGTTCATTGCATAAACAAAACAAATACATAAAATATAAGTATTTTAGTCAAGTGCAGGCTCAGCTATATAACACAAACTGAATAAAAAACATAATGGTTATGAAACATTTTGGTTATGAAAAAAATAATAGGGGTGTCATAATCTATCCAACTGATGTTCCATTAATAATAATGTCTACAACACCTGCATTGACTCAACACTATAAATATAAGCCAGCATCGACTCCATCATGGGCTGAATGTATCACTGCGGTAACTGAATGTAATTAACAGTCTGACTGAGTAATCAAGTAAATAAACTTGATTAATACAGCAGATAAATAAACAGCATCACATCTAAGGGTTTATACAGGTAATTAAAAAGTCAGAAAATCATGCTTTCTTTCATTCCACTGACAGATGTCTCTATTCAGAAGCTGTACTGTTGAAATAATGTGTGTGTGTGTGTGTGTGTGTGTGTGTGTGTGTGTGTGTGTGTGTGTGTGTGTGTGTGTGTGTGTGTGTGTCTTAGTATGTGTGCTTTTGTCTCGGATGCTAATTGTCCTGTGGTCTCAAGCCCCGGTTTCTCATTCGAGGAAATAGGTTTTCTTCACATTGTGTTTGATCAGGTCAGCAGGGGTCAAGCCATCCTGCTAGTGCGACCACGAAAAAAGCTCTTGCTGCAGCACAGAGCCCGTCGCCACGGAAACTGAAGCTCAACAGCTCTGATTGGCTGATAGACAAAGCCAGGTCCTCTGGCATATAGGGGAAGATGGAAACATGATTGCTGGTAAGGTGGGATGTCTGTCTCTATTTCCAGCCATCATCACCCCCCTCCCCCCAAGGTGTGGAAATCTCTTGTACAGCTATTTTTCAAAGATAACAGTGTCATCAGAATCACTATAACATGAGAATCCCTGTACCTGAAGGTATCACAATATTACAACAACATTATTACTGTTATTGTATTATTTCAATAATAAAAACAAGGGGCATTTCACCACAACCTAAACAAGCCTAAATGCAAATGTAAATAAACACAAATCAGATTCATAGTAGTGTAGTATTTTTTATTTTAACTTATAATAAGGTAAATTGGGATTTAAATGTGGTACTAATTTATTTTTGCATTTTTATGTTACTTGTGAGACTCATAAGTTGAACTGATAGGTTATTTGTTCATACAGGTATTAATAATATTAATTAATTCTTTTTATTTCTTTTTCAATTGTCATTAAATCAGACACACAATTATAGCATATGGCTAACAGCCTCTACCTTTTAACAAGATGCGTTAAAGAAAATACTCAAAAATGACTCAAAATTTCCTTATTAAGCACAATTTTTTATTTCAATTGAGTGAAGAGAAAATGGTTTTCCATGATACACGCTCTCTAAAACAGCTCTGCAATCAAAAATGCTGCCTCTACAGTGCAGAACTACAGAACAAACATCTTCTTTTGGTCAATAATTGATGCAGAATACCAAATGCCATGCTATGTGGCTGTGGGCAGTGTATCATTACCTAATCATGTTCTAAACCATAATCTACTCCAGCTGACCAATGGACATCAAGGAGAGAGCTCTGGGAATATATCAAGGCAGAATTATAGATTATTCTAATTTGTATGTTTAAAATGCATTATAATTTAATTCAGCAGTATGTCATGTGATATAAATAATATAATACACTTAAAAGAACAATATTTATTAACTGAACAAAGGTAAATACAATTTTGGTATCTCTGAAACAACAAATATTCATCTTTTAAGCAAATTTAGTTTTTTGGTGTACCTTTTATTTATTTATCTTATTTCTATTTTGTGCTATACTTGTCGTTTTATTATTGGTATATTTACATTAGGTATATGAAAGATACTCATTAATTCTATTTGAAATGAAGTCCATTTTAAATTAAAAAGCAAAAAAATAAATAATACACATTTTAAAGGATAAATGAAAAACAGACAAAAATAATCTCTGTGGAGCTTTTCATAAATTAGAATTACTGTGGGCCAATAAACATGTATGAATGTGCAAAATTAATAGCAGATACATTGAGGTGTTATTTTTTAAACATTATTATTATTATTATTATTGTAGAACACCATACAATTTGTCACAGTAGAGGCAACACAGAAGGCTAGTGATCACAAGTACAAACATATTTAGATGGTGATCTGGAATAGAAAAGGCATCAGTATCAAGGGAATCTATATATTTGTGTGAGTATATTGAGCACAGTCATGTGCATTCCTCCTCCATGGCAATGCATAAACATCTGATTAAAATGCCAAGCATCACCCCACCAATCATGTCTTTCAACCTGCCACGCCGTCACCACAGAAACATAAATTTCTCACAGTCCCTCAAGCTGCTCTGTAGCCTTATGAACAGAATATGTCTGTATCTGACCAGTAATACCATACAACAGTATCCAAGTCTAAAGTTACAAACAATGAAAATGTCGAAAATGTTCTGGAATGTGTATATAAAACGTATAATGTATATATAACATATTATTAAGTATACATAACATAAATTAACCATGATACACACAGGCTTATAATGTACTAAGCTAAGATAAATCTGTCAGTACAGAAAGTATTTGAGATCTTTTCAGCTAGTCTGAAGAACAGAGCCTGGTTCCAGCTCACCTGATCTAACATCATTATGTTTTATCAAACCAGGTGTTGGACAATAAACATAAATCATACTAGTTTCCCAAGAGGAGAGCTGTCAGGATGTTTAAATGAACAACAAGTGATTAAAAACACTACTTGTTGTATGGAAGTAATTTATATTTACTCTAATATTTGTGTTTAATTGAGTAAATAAATACTTATTGCTGAGATAAGTTATACTTTATAACACAGGAACACACACACACACACACACACACATACACACACACACACACAAACCCTTTAGAATGTTCTGCATAAATTTGACTTAAACCCTCATCCCAAAACTTAATAAAAAGTACGTGAAACTTTACTTTCATATCTAATGTGACCCTCTTGTGCAGCAAAAATGGCATCAAACATTTCCAGTAACTGTTGATTGTTCTTGCACTAATTTTAGCCCATTCCTTCATACAAAAAGCTTCAACTATGTTGGTGGAGTTTCTCTCATAAACTGCTCAAGTCAGGTCCTTCCTGAGATTTCATGAGATCACAGACAGATACACTGACATTTTCTTTTAGAATGTGCAAGATAGAGAATGTATTGCTGCATCAATAATGGCTGCCCTGGCCCAGATGTAGCAAAACAGGCCAATACCATGATTCTACCACCACCATGTTTCAAATATGGAATAAGGTACTATGCTGGGGGTGAAGTGTGTTCATTTGCATTCCAAACATAACCATTTTCATTGAAACTAAAAAAGATCTATTTTGTCCGTGCAACATTGTTCCAATAGCCTTCTGGCTCATCCAGAGTCGTCTTTAGCAAACTGGAGATGGGCTGCGAATGTTCCATTTGTAGAGCATGACTTTGGAACCCTGCCATGCACACTATTGTTGTACGTTGATATCATAATGGTGGACTTATGAACATTAACATTATACAATGTAAGAAAGGCCTTACTTGGTTAGAACTTACTTTGGGTTGCTTTGTGACATTGTGGAGTATTTCACCAGCGCTATCCACTGCACCACCGTATCAGATTTTCATACATTCATTCAGTCATTTATTTTTTTAACAATCCAGTGTTACATGTCTGTGAGTAGCAAAATTATGTCAATCTTTAGGAATAAGGGGTATAGAAAATGGATGGATGGAAAATCTGATCACATAATGAAATCTTTATTGTGTCAGAGGGGGCTTCAGAAAAATGTCAGATCATCTGTACAAAGAATGATGCTGAAAAATCTCATAGCTTCTCCCACACGGAGAAGTGGGAAAATCTCAGGGACTGGGAGATGGTTATAGGAAACATCTAATTACATTTATAGAATTTAGCTGACGCTCTTATCCAGAGCAAGGTTACTCACGTTACAGAGGTGGACATAAGCAGTGTTAGGAGTCTTGCCCAAGATATCATATTGGTGTAGCACAGCACAGCTGCCCAGACTGGGAATCAAACCCCAATCAACCACAATCAACCATAGTAATTAAAACTATTTCAGCCAAAGGAGGAAATACCTGCTATTAGGTCACAGGGTGTCCTAACTTTTCCTCAAGAATAAATTGCATTTCAATTCATTACTTTGCAAATGAATTTTAAAAGAAATTTCTTCAGTTCTACATATTTAGTTATAAACATCTCTCTAATGTCCACATGTTTATATATGTTAAAACAGACAATGTTTTGACAGGGTGTCTTAACTTTTTCGCATGATTATATGACCGTGTGTGTGTGTGTGTGTGTTTTCTTTTTTTTAAGATCTCTAACACATGATCTACATGGTAACGGAATAAGACCGAAACAATTTTTCTGTGTAAATATGTGAGTAAATCCAAATGTGTCATTATAGTTTCAATACAACAACAACCCCTGAACATTATTAATAATTTTGGTCACTAATAGCATGGATATTTTCATGCTGTTTCATGACTAATTACAACACACTAGGCATTAGGAAAACCTGGTGTAGACAGATGCTAGCCCCTTCCCCCTTTCCGCTTATTATAATTAGACTACATTTGTCACACCCCCACTCAGAACATCACAAAGCCTGAAGAGGCCAAGCCAGGCCATAATGTGACACCCCGAAGAAAGGTTCACCACCTGATAACCACCGTTAATGAGACATGTTTTGTTAAGCGATGGCAGTAATGTATGTGCATGAATTAATACACAGTCCGACAGATCAAGGTATTCCAAGGCTAAGACACGAAGAGCACAGGATGAGCCATGCTTGGCAGGAAGCCACATTGTCCTAACTGTATCAAAAATGATTACAAGCCTTGGGGACAGGATTTGGTTGTCTAATGCATGTAACGGTCAATTTTCAGATGAGCGGGGTCATTAGCATATGAATAGTGTACAGAGGGGAAGAGACTTTCTTTGGGAGGAAGGCGAATTTGGGGGAAGTACAGTAACCCTTTGTCTGTGTTGGGGGAGAAAATGTAAAGCAAGGCACCAGGCACTCTTCTGTGAACATTGTGAAGATTTATTAAAATTATTATTTTTTTAATATAATGATAGGCCTCATTTAATCCCATGCCACACAGGATTTCTCAGGCTAAATTGAGCTTGTGGTTTAAGGTTTAATATGATGTGGTTTAATAACCTAACAAAACACATTGAGAAGAACCCTTAACTCCAATCAGTTTTTAATACTTCATTAATAAAATAAAACTTCAAAATGATAGTTGTGGTAGGAAATCAATTGAACATAATTGGTCACTGAGCCCAGAAACAGACAAAACTAGGCTAATATTTCTAACCAACACTGGACTGACATATTCTTGTAACACTTTTGGAAAGTGTGAACACCTCAACAATACATTCTTTGCCTTTGTTTACTTTTAAATTGCATTCAAACTCTCCACACTGGTCAAAGTAAAATAAGAACATGTACATAAGAAGCTCCATGTTGTATTTATTGCTGATCTGAGAGTGCAGACACATTCATAATGGATGATAAGACATTAAATAATTTTCATATTCAGCTGAGAATCCACAATCTGAAATGCCATTTGCTATATAAAAATAAATAACCAGTTGCTTTCCATACTTTTTATGCTCATAAATAGTCAATGAAAAACAGACCAGTGACCAAACTTGATTTCCTAGTCAAATGCTGGGGCTTAATTTATAAACAGACACCATGTTGAACATGGTTTCAACCATGATTTCAACCACTGATGTCTCTGATTTATCTGCACATAACACGTCCAGAAAGAATCCAAAATTGCTTTTATCTCCTCCCGTCTATGTCACGTGTCATTCGTTTGCATCGCAGTGTTCATCATAATGCACAGGTGTGACTGGATGTGTACCGATGTGTTATATGTACAACACCTGCAATTGGTCTGTGAGTTTCTAGGGACACTTAACCTGTACTGTAAAGTTTTACCAGTAAAAATAAACACTCCCATCAATTTCTTTAGAGCAATAAGAAAAGGTGAAAAGGTGACACATATTCATTCCAATTTTCTACTGCTTGTTCAAGATAATCTATAACACAAATATATACAATTTCATATCAAAATTAATTAGCACAATGAATTACATCATACTAACATACGGTACATACTAAGAAACTTGGACCTACACTAATACTCCACTCTCATCACTACGTTCTGAACAATTCATTGTAGTTACTGAATCAAAATCCTGCAATTTTTGGTGAAATACAGCCAGCTACTCACAAAGTAGTTTGATGCTCAACAGCTACTAAAGAACATATTTACTGCACATGTACATATATACTGATAGATACTCTACAGCCGTCACCATCATCTATACAGTGCAGAATGCAGTAAGAGAAAGAACAGGTGTAGCACTGTTTGAAGTCTCACAGTACACTGAACATGCTTAAGCTTGTGATATGTTCACACTGCGGGCCGAAACACCATAATCATCCTTTGCACAGATCAGATATTTAACCACCAATCTAATCTAGCAGTCTAATCCCTTTTAATACATAAACTCATATGGATTGCAAGTGCTGAATGTCAATGACAATAAAGGCCAGCGGAGACTAACAGTGAAACTGAGGCAAAATAGGTCTCAGGAATATACTAGTGCATCTAAAAATGACCATTATGGAAGTTTATTTTTACAATTTAATTAAAAAAGTGTAAACTCAAACTCACACAAATGATAAAGCAGTGTTCATTTATCAGCAAAGTTACACTAAACACATAGTTAACCTATCTAGCTGGCTGAGAAACAAAAAACTATATCAGTGATGTGTTGAGAGCCAATGTCTTCTCCAAGCTTGTACATGCTCTCATTATCATTATCAGGTGATTCAGAAGCAAAGCTTTTTTAGGTTAAGCACAATGTTTGTAGTAACCACTATGAAGGCTGTAATCAGATTGGATTTCCTTCTTTCATCCCCTTCCTTTTAAAAGTCAAATAATACAATTGTCTCATGTGTTGTCCTTGTTTCCTGTCGTCTTAAGTAGGTCAGGGAAAGCTGGCAACCCCTCCAATTTCACTTTAGACCCCGGGATGGCAGAAAGCTAAGGCTCTGTAGCACCACTCTACACCAGTGCATGCCAAACAGGTTTTCACACGCAGCGAAGTACCCACTGATGAGCCTGTTAAAAGTCTTTTGTTTACAGCTGAACTGTTAGCCATTAAGAGACATTTCATTATTTCATTTCTAACATTCCTTCAACCATTTCCTCCATTAAACCATCAAGGGAAAATATTTAGGCTGGTATATGTAGGCTGCTCACAAAAAGAACCTAGACAGTCTCTACCAGAATCTGTCTCAACAGTGATTCAAACATTAGCAGTTCGCTTATTTGTACACAAATGTAAATTAAGCATAAAATCCTGAGGCTCCGTGTGTAGAGTTTACACTCGTTTAATACACTGATGGTCATGGTCACAAGCCACCCAGGCATGCAGCTTTGGGGTGATTCTATTGTCTCTTTTAAAGCTGATAGTAAAGCATTTCCAAAAGTGATTTCTTCTTCCTCTGTCATATCACAGCTCTTTACAAAGCATGAAAGATGAATTTAAAATATCGTCCTTAGATTACTTTAATTCCATCATAATTGGGATACCAGCAAAATTCTTGCCATAACTTCAATATGTTCAATAAAATGTTGCACTGGCTTCAAATTGCATAACATATTCTTGACAAATTAATACTAAATGAATAGAAATTAATAGATTAATTTCTGAACACTTACTGGTGTCTTGGGGTTCCTCCCTTTAAACTGGTCACTTTTTGAAGTAGGTGGCACCCAAGCTATTAACATTTCTCTTCAACTTTGGTGCTGGACACCCCCTGACTGCCTCCACCATGTCAACCAGTTGGTGTTTTACACCCCCTCCCAGGACGTAGCTCAGGTATGACACCGTGTCTTGCACTAGGTTACACTTGGACTAGGTGACGGTCAGTCCAGCATCAGAAATACTTTGCAGGGCCTCCGTCATGTGGTGCAATTGCTCCTCTCAGGTTACACTACAGATGATAACGTCAATATAGGCTGCAGTGAAGTCTTCCAAGCCATTCAGCACCTCGCCCCTCAACCTACTGTTGTCCTGTGCAAACCGAAGGGAATGACTGTAAAACTGAACAGGACTGAAGGCACTCTGAAAGAGTGGACGCCATCACTCCTGCCAGTACCCTTTACATAAGCCCAGTGTGGTCAGGAACTTAGCCTTTCCAAGACTCTCAAAGAGCTTGTCAGCTTGTGGCATTGGATAGGGATCAAATGCTGACACTGCGTTCAGCTAGGAGAAGCTGATGCAGGATCACAGTCCTCCATCTTTCTTGGGAACCAGAACCTCTGTGCTGCACCACTCACTCATGGATGGCTCAAACACCTCAAGCTCCATCACTTCCACCTCTTTCTGCAAATCAGGGGTCACTGTGACAGTTTGTAGCTCTGACACTGCTCAGCCAAAGACAGTTCCAACTTTTAAAATTGTAACAAAAGAAAAATAAAGTAAAAAAATAATTAAAAACAATCGCTCTAGGACTCTATTGGTTCTCTAAACCAAAGTATCACTCAGTCCAATTAACAGTCCCTGCTTACGCCTATAAAGGGGTTGTCTCAGCCACAAATCATACAGGACATGACACAGTAATTCTAAAGACAACCCTGACCAAACCTCAGTCTTCCTCCCTATATCTCCACCCCCTCATTAGGATGAAGACATTTCTAGATGCAAAAGGGTGAACACAAAACATTAACAAACGCAAATTTCTATCAAGGGTTAAATAAATTCACGCCACTGTTAACCATACATTTACCAGCAAGTATATTAGATGTAAAATACAACTGATATTAGTCTTTCATTTATTTTCACAGGCACCCAACAGGAACCCTTCCCTTGAGCAGCCAAGATCCCTTCAGCCACTACAAAGGAGAAACTGTTGGGCCAGCATCCCCTTTGCAGCATAATCCCCCCAGGCATAAGTAAGTAGAAACCTAGGGATCATCACTGTTGAAATAGCCTTATCAGGAGTTGCTGATGGAGTAAGACCTCATCACAGTGAGTCATGAGTTTTTCAACGGAATGATCAATAAACTAAATATGTAATTGCTGTAAATTTTCCATAAGTAGCTCTAAAAGAAGGGTGCCAAACTGTGTCCGCAATATGAAAGTGTGGATGCAGGTTTTCATTCTAATCAACCAGAAGCAACACCTGATTCCACTTGCTCAATCAATTGGCCAGTCTTCAAAATAACCATCACATGTGCTTTCATTAGGCTGAAATGGAAACCTGCAAACTGTTGCAGAAATGGTTTGAAAACTCTGCTCTAAAATGTGAGAAAATAAACGTATTCCTGTTTCTCAATGTTTTGAATTTGTTTGAAATTACAGCAAATTCATATCACTGCAGCTGATGTAAAAACACACTTGATGTGAGAGTGTGAAGAACATTTGAAAGGTTTTTAATAGGTTTAAAGGTTCTTCACGCGCTCAGATTTCTATTAAAACACGTTTCTTCATTGAATCAAAAGGGGTCTTTAAATACCATTTAAAAATGGTACTGATAATCCTTAAATTATTTAACGATTAAACACTTTTTTTGTTGCTGCTGTTGTTTGCCTGATTAGTCAATTAATCTAATGACTAACTTGTAGATATTCTAATACAAGTGTGTTGTGAATTAAAACTATTTATCCAAAATACTGAAAAAAATTGCAATATTTTATTTAATCTGCCTTTCTTAAACACATAGTATGCACTTAATTACACTATTCTATAACAAATAATACTCAACAGGATACAGGAAAAAATACTCAGGATACAGGAACAAATAATACTTAGCATTAATAGCAAACCTATCCTTTACAGTCAAATCTCAATTACAGTAGAGTTAAAGCAAGAGATTAATGAATTCAAGCAAAAAAATAAAAAAGTGCAACACATTTAACAAGCTAAAAAATGAAAATAAAAAAATAAATAAAGTTTAAGTCACACCAGAGAAGAACACACTGCAAAATAAAATTATATTACAGTATTTTTTGCAATCTGAGTGAAGCAAGCATCAAAGCTTCTCACTGCCTCCTATTTCCTCACCACTAAATCTACATCTAAAGTACCATCTGGAGGGAAGTGTATACTGAGTGAAAGCCTTTATCCTCCACAATAGCAAGGAGTTTCATATCCTTGATGAGCATCTGTAGGATGCTGTCAGAAAGTCATAAATGACATGAATTAAGTTATTCTGCCGATCCGATCTGAGCATCAGCAGATATTCATTGAGCTCAATCTTTAAGTTTATATTAATAATATAGTCTCACAATTTACATAAGATGTGCTGCTAACTGATACTGCTGGCACTCAATTTTTAGTAACAGTTTATGTAATGAGATATTCTGGACACATCTTAGAAATAAATGTTCTTAAAATGTATTAAAATACCATACTGAAACGCTTGTCCTTTCAACACCAGTCACTCAGAGTTGTTGTCTAAATGTTTATAAGTGGTCAACCAACGTGAATTTTTTCTATGCCAAGAAGATTGTTACTCTGTTTAACTAAGTTGATGCTAACCAGCTTCTTTCTCCTGATTGGCAGTAGTTTACCTTTATAGTTGTCGTCAGACAATCGCTTAACAATTGTGGAATTTCTGATTTAATTCTGATTTAATATTCTGATTTAATATTAACAGCAATATCAATATCACAAAGGTTAATATTGCAATAACAATAATGATACATCTTTTATATACATATTGAAGTGTATAATTAACAGTAAATTTTGTTTAATGCTGTTGACTTGCTTAAATGCTTAATGTTTGGAACACCCAAGCATTGAATGCTTAAATACCACACTCTTGTATTGTGTGTGTGTTTCTTCAAACAGGCTACACAAATACAGCCTCTATGCATAAACAGTTGGAACATTGCCTAAAAGCCTTGTCTTTTTATTTACATTTTTAAACATACAGACAAAGGGATGGAGGTAATCACATGATAAAACTGAAAAAATGTCTTTATGCAAAATGTTGCACTGAACTTGCCATGTTTTTGACCTGTACGTTTTGTCCTGTGTATTTACAGTGGAGTAGCTGATTTCCCAGACTAAAATGCATCTACAACCTTCTTTGTTAAGGCGTCATATTGATACCACTCAAACCTCTCTGAAGATGTTCAAATCATCTGCAGCAAATGTAGCCCGCCTGATGCTAAATGGAGGCATTTTAACTCTTTTATGCGTAACATGATTTGTATTTCTCCTTTCAGAGGTAAAGCAGATAAAACTACTAAACTGTTCAGTATTTTTTTTACTTCAAATATTTTACACAGAAATTGTAATGCTGTAGAGCAAATATTATAGTAAATACTATGCTTTAACATGTACTGATCTGGCTATGAAAGAAAAACATGAACCACACTCCACTGTCTTATTTTCATGAATAAATAAAAACAGCATTACTGTTAATTATATTTTAAAAACAATGGCTTATAAGTATGGCTAAATTACTTTAACTAGTACTCAACCAAAATGATTAATAAGATTAAATATCCACATATTTAAGAAGGATTTTTAAGTAGTGTTATGCCTGTCTCTTGTCAGTTCTGTCTCCCCTGTGGGTTCCCCCATGTGCTCCTTAGCACATGGTTTGTGTTATGTTTTGTCATAGTCTCCTCCCTCGTTCCTCCCATTACCACCTGTATCTAATCTGTTTACCTGCCCCATTGTTAGTTTGTCCCAGCTGTTACCCAAGTCATTTTAAACCAGACCTGTTGTCCCATCCTGTCTTGGTCCACAGTTGGATTCCTATGTTGTAGTCCTCTGTTGTAGTTACTGTTATAGTTATCTAGTTAATGTTACTGCTTTTGTATACATTTGCTTTTGTTAGTATTTGTCATGTTTTAGTTTCCGTCAGTTTAGTATGTAGTATTATTCAGTGTATTTAGTTTGTTTTGTGCTTCGTGTCAAACCTTCAACCCCAGCGTTTACCACCCCTAGTCATATGTTCCGTTCCTGACTATAAAGTATAAAGAGTATATAGAGTATATATAGTATAAATAGTATATAGAGTATAGAGTATAAATATATAGAGTATATATAGTATAAATAGTATATAGAGTATAGAGTATAAATATATAGAGTATATATAGTATAAATAGTATATAGAGTATAGAGTATAAATATATAGAGTATATATAGTATAAATAGTATATAGAGTATAGAGTATAAATAGTATATAGAGTATATATAGTATAAATAGTATAGACAGTATATAGAGTATAAATAGTATATAGAGTATAGAGAGTATAGATTATATAGAGTATAGAGAGCATATATATATATATATATATATATATATATATATATATATAGAGAGAGAGAGAGAGAGAGAGAGAGAGAGAGAGAGTATAGATAGTAGAGTATATATAGTATAAATAGTATATAGAGTATAGAGTATAAATAGTATATAGAGTATATATAGTATAAATAGTATAGACAGTATATAGAGTATAAATAGTATATAGAGTATAGAGAGTATAGATTATATAGAGTATAGAGAGCATATATATATATATATATATATATATATATATATATATATAGAGAGAGAGAGAGAGAGAGAGAGAGAGAGAGAGAGTATAGATAGTAGAGTATATATAGTATAAATAGTATATAGAGTATAGAGTATAAATAGTATATAGAGTATATATAGTATAAATAGTATAGACAGTATATAGAGTATAAATAGTATATAGAGTATAGAGAGTATAGATTATATAGAGTATAGAGAGCATATATATATATATATATATATATATATATATATATATATAGAGAGAGAGAGAGAGAGAGAGAGAGAGAGAGAGAGTATAGATAGTAGAGTATATATAGTATAAATAGTATATAGAGTATAGAGTATAAATAGTATATAGAGTATATATAGTATAAATAGTATAGACAGTATATAGAGTATAAATAGTATATAGAGTATAGAGAGTATAGATTATATAGAGTATAGAGAGCATATATATATATATATATATATATATATATATATATATATAGAGAGAGAGAGAGAGAGAGAGAGAGAGAGAGAGAGTATAGATAGTAGAGTATATATAGTATAAATAGTATATAGAGTATAGAGTATAAATAGTATATAGAGTATATATAGTATAAATAGTATAGACAGTATATAGAGTATAAATAGTATATAGAGTATAGAGAGTATAGATTATATAGAGTATAGAGAGCATATATATATATATATATATATATATATATATATATATATAGAGAGAGAGAGAGAGAGAGAGAGAGAGAGAGAGAGTATAGATAGTAGAGTATATATAGTATAAATAGTATATAGAGTATAGAGTATAAATAGTATATAGAGTATATATAGTATAAATAGTATAGACAGTATATAGAGTATAAATAGTATATAGAGTATAGAGAGTATAGATTATATAGAGTATAGAGAGCATATATATATATATATATATATATATATATATATATATATAGAGAGAGAGAGAGAGAGAGAGAGAGAGAGAGAGAGTATAGATAGTAGAGTATATATAGTATAAATAGTATATAGAGTATAGAGTATAAATAGTATATAGAGTATATATAGTATAAATAGTATAGACAGTATATAGAGTATAAATAGTATATAGAGTATAGAGAGTATAGATTATATAGAGTATAGAGAGCATATATATATATATATATATATATATATATATATATATATAGAGAGAGAGAGAGAGAGAGAGAGAGAGAGAGAGAGTATAGATAGTAGAGTATATATAGTATAAATAGTATATAGAGTATAGAGTATAAATAGTATATAGAGTATATATAGTATAAATAGTATAGACAGTATATAGAGTATAAATAGTATATAGAGTATAGAGAGTATAGATTATATAGAGTATAGAGAGCATATATATATATATATATATATATATATATATATATATATAGAGAGAGAGAGAGAGAGAGAGAGAGAGAGAGAGAGTATAGATAGTAGAGTATATATAGTATAAATAGTATATAGAGTATAGAGTATAAATAGTATATAGAGTATATATAGTATAAATAGTATAGACAGTATATAGAGTATAAATAGTATATAGAGTATAGAGAGTATAGATTATATAGAGTATAGAGAGCATATATATATATATATATATATATATATATATATATATATAGAGAGAGAGAGAGAGAGAGAGAGAGAGAGAGAGAGTATAGATAGTAGAGTATATATAGTATAAATAGTATATAGAGTATAGAGTATAAATAGTATATAGAGTATATATAGTATAAATAGTATAGACAGTATATAGAGTATAAATAGTATATAGAGTATAGAGAGTATAGATTATATAGAGTATAGAGAGCATATATATATATATATATATATATATATATATATATATATAGAGAGAGAGAGAGAGAGAGAGAGAGAGAGAGAGAGTATAGATAGTAGAGTATATATAGTATAAATAGTATATAGAGTATAGAGTATAAATAGTATATAGAGTATATATAGTATAAATAGTATAGACAGTATATAGAGTATAAATAGTATATAGAGTATAGAGAGTATAGATTATATAGAGTATAGAGAGCATATATATATATATATATATATATATATATATATATATATAGAGAGAGAGAGAGAGAGAGAGAGAGAGAGAGAGAGTATAGATAGTAGAGTATATATAGTATAAATAGTATATAGAGTATAGAGTATAAATAGTATATAGAGTATATATAGTATAAATAGTATAGACAGTATATAGAGTATAAATAGTATATAGAGTATAGAGAGTATAGATTATATAGAGTATAGAGAGCATATATATATATATATATATATATATATATATATATATATAGAGAGAGAGAGAGAGAGAGAGAGAGAGAGAGAGAGTATAGATAGTAGAGTATATATAGTATAAATAGTATATAGAGTATAGAGTATAAATAGTATATAGAGTATATATAGTATAAATAGTATAGACAGTATATAGAGTATAAATAGTATATAGAGTATAGAGAGTATAGATTATATAGAGTATAGAGAGCATATATATATATATATATATATATATATATATATAGAGAGAGAGAGAGAGAGAGTATAGATAGTAGAGTATATATAGTATAAATAGTATATAGAGCATATAGAGTATATAGAGTATAAACAGTATACAGATTGTAGAGTATAGAGTATATATAGTATAAATAGTATATAGAGTATAAATAGTATTCACAGAATATAGAGTACATATTGTATTAATAGTATAGAGAGTATAGAGAATATATACAGAATATAGAGTATAAATAATTCATACAGTATAAACAGTATTCAGAGTATATAGAGTATATAGAGTGTATATGTAGTATAAATAATATATAGAGAATGTAAACAGACTAGTTACAGTAAAATCCTTTGTGTCTAAACTAAACTAAGTGTAACGGTTCAGCCGGAGCCGTTAGTAACGGTTATTTAAAGTTCAGGGCTGATTACACTGGTGTGAGGATATTCCAGTCTGACCAGTAACAGTGCGGCCGCTGGACCAGTTCACTCACCGAGACAACGACCGTGTCCTCTCCTTTAAACTTGGGGACGTATTTGTCTCCTCTGTTGATCTCCGACTCGTTCAGCGGCCTGAAGCGGCACATCACCTTCACCCCGCACTCCGCCGCGTCCCCCATGACGGACAGGACAGGACAGGAGAGGACAGGAGGACCGGACAGGAGAGGAGAGGAGGACAGGACAGGAGGAGAGCAGGAGAATCACCGTGCTGACGTCACCCTGTCACCGCGGTCCTGTCCGCCCTCCGGTAAACAACACAAAATAAACAACAACAGAAAATAACAACAACACAGAATAAACAGCCAGGTGAGGACTGCAGTCCCTGCATCAGCTCTCTCTCTCTCTCTCTCTCTCTCTCTCTCTCTCACACACACACACACACACACACACACACACACACACACACTGACCAACAGCACCCACTACCGGTGGACTACAGGCACTGCAAGCGTCTGAATTTGATGCGTGTAGCCCCGCCCACAATCCCCATCCTTAAAAGCATGCACTGTGTTCAGAGTTCTGGATCTGAAAATTATGAAACTGAATTCAGGACAAAAAGGTGCCTGAAAGGTGTCGCGTTTGTGTTAAAATGGGCTTTTCCATTAGATAGATTATTAGAACAAGTTATGTAAAACTGTTCTGCAATAAGAATTTTTTTTCTTTTACTTTAACAAATATTGTGTGCCGGGCAGTTTTTTGTATGTAGCTCAAGTACAGAACACGTCTGGTTTGTGAATGGTGTATGAACCGTGTCTCAGGCAGATCTGTTCTGCTCCGCATGCCGAGCAAAGCTTCCTAACATGTCAGTACAGTCTTTTCAGTTTTTTAAACAAATGTCTCAGTTCTTCTGTGTTGAACATGATAACTCTCCCTGAGACAGAACAGTCCTTAACTAAACCCTTTGGTTTCTTTAACTAGCCAAACTGTTCCTTGTACTTGCTTCCTCTAAGGATCTTACCGCTCAGGCGATTTCCTAATCCTGGAAGATCAATGCAAAGTCTCATGTGTCGCAGCTGCTCTTCCATGAGCTGTCTGTGCTGGAGCACATTTCAGGGAAGCATGAGCACACAAGGCACTAGATTTGTGATCACCATGTCTCCAGTATGTATTTTCAGTGTCTCTCCCCTAAACTTTGTAGGACACTGGGCCTATTTACTCAACAATCACCCCAGGAATCCATTTGATACCTCCACCCATGGTATTTCAGAGTGTCACAGTGTCAGTTCACAGTGAAAGGTATTTAGGTCATGGTTGCACTTTTGCATGTACTGCTTCTTGCGAACAGTGAATACTAAGTTTGGACAAAAATAATCCAAGCACATCCATTGTGGATGTATCTGTTGAGGAACAAGTCTGCAGGTGATTGACCCATAGTACAGTTTGGCGTTGGACAGGACTGCATTAAGGAGAGCTTGTCCTCTATATTCAGTGCAGTGTGTGTAAGCTTTTTCATTCCGGTCTTCAAAGTCTGCACAAACCTTTCCGCAAGGCACTCATGGAGTGAAGGACTCCATTCCGTTGCATGAAGTTTTTAAAATCTCCAGACATGAACTGCATTCCATTGTTCGTTACAACACGCTCAACAAGAAGTCTTCTCTGTTGCATGATGGTGGCATTTGCAGTGATTCTGGGCATTCTAAATATCTCCAACCATTTGGAGTATGCATCCACAAGTATGAAAAGGCCTGCAAAGTCAATGGGAAGTCTTTTCCATCTTTGGCCAGGAAACCCCCATTGATGCAATGGGATCTGTCTAGGTACATACATACATACATACATACATACATACATACATACATACATACATACATACATACATACATACATACCTTGGAAAGCACACTGTTTGTGCATGTTGAATGCTGGCACATGAATACTCTCTGACAATGGACCCTGGAAAGGCCATCAGCATTCCCATGCTTCTCTGAGGGGCAGTACTTGATACAATAAGTCATATTCAGAGAGAAGAAATGCCCATCTCTGAATCCAGGCTGTAGCCATGGTAGGTAGATCTTTGTGTGGTGCGCTGACCTCTTGTGGGCAAGGTGTGTTGAGTAACTGCCCTGATGCCATTATACTGATGCATCACTTGCAAGGGTGAGTGGTCATTTTGGATCATAACGCATGTTTGTACACTTGTGGAACACCTCCTTTTCTTGTTTCTACTGCCATTGCACCTGGTCTTACAAGCCTATACAGTGGAGCTAGCAGTGTGCTCTGATTGGGGGTAAACCTCCCATAATAATTTACTAGTCCAAGAGAAGAGAAGAGAAGAGAAGAGAAGAGAAGAGAAGAGAAGAGAAGAGAAGAGAAGAGAAGAGAAGAAGTGTGAGAAGTGGCTCACTTTTTTAACTAATTGGAAAACTGCTACTGTATTTATAAATGTAATAATTCATGAATTAACCTCAACTGTACTATTAAATTCATAAATGTATTTATACATTTATATCAGTATTGCTATTGTATTTATACATTTATATCAGCACTGCTATTGTATTTATACATTTATATCAGCATTGCTATTGTATTTACACATTCATCTCAGCACTGCTATTGTATTTATTTATGTCTATTGAAGAAGTAAATAATCGTGAACTTATATTACTTGTCACGATTATATATACTGTATTCCATTGTTGAACATTTTATGTTGTATTGGTAGTTTCACGTTTAGCTAGTGCGCTATATGATGAGTTGGGAGGCTGACAGTTTGTCTGTTGTTGTGTCCCTTGGGCACTAATAAATGATAGAGCTTTGAGGGAATTGTGTAGTTCACGACAAAGAGTTGTATCCCTTTAGCCTTTATTTAAGTAATCCCGAATGACCATATGAATCAGTGGCTGTGCATAACATGGGATGATTGTATTTGCAAAACTATTTTTACTCCTGATTAACTTAATTCAAACCAGCTGCCTTGCTCATGACCTGCTTACTATTATAGCTGCAAACATGAATCATGATGAGCTAAAGTATTTACAGAGAAGGAAATTGCATGTATGTTTATTACTTCTGGTCCAAAGTGTGAACATTTTGACTGATTTTGAAGTAAAAAAAATATTACTACGATGCCCACAAAGCCTGATATTGTAACATGTCATGACATGTCAATAATTTTTAATGTTACTTGCTATGATTAAATTGTTTTTAATGTTTTTTTTTACTTTCTTAAGTAGGATCAACTTCATGTACAGTATCTCCTCTGAAGTGATGGGTATCATGAACTCGTTCATGAATATCATCTCAGAGTGCATCGCCTGTGAGTCTTCTCATTTGGCTCATTATGACAAGAGCTGCCATCACCACCAGGGAGTTTCTCAGTTGGATTAAGGTCTGGACATTGACTAGGTCATTCCAATACAATTACATGTTTCCCCTTAAACAACTTCAGCAGTATGCTTTGTTCTGTTGGAAGATGAACCTCCTTCCCTGGCTCAAATCACTGACAGACCAAAACAGGTTTTGCTCAAGAATATCCCTGTATTTAGCACCATCCATCCTGGACTCAGTTTCCCAGTCCCTGCTGCTGAAAAACATTGTGTCAGCATGATGCTACCACCACCATGTTGCACTGTGGTGGATGGTGTTCTTGGAGCGATGAAATGTGTTGGTTTTGTGTCAGATTTAGCATTTTCCTTGATGGCTGACATTTTGGTCTCATCTGACCAGAGGCAGGTTTGTTGTGGTACCATGTTCGTTCCATTTGATGAGAATGAATTTGATAGTGCTTGGGGATCATCAGAGATTTAGATTGTTTTTCCTCACCCATCCCTGACTTGTACTTCTCTGTCATTTGAGAAAAGGTGTGTATATACTGACAGATCGTGTGAGACTCTGATGGTAATTGGTTGCACCAGAATTATTGATTCATAGCAAAGGGGGTTAATACATATGCCAAAATTATATGTAATAAAATGATTAAATCATACTATATATATATATATATATATATATATATATATATAGTGCCACATTCACAGAGACTGACTCATTTAATTGTTAGTTGCCACATTTAGTAGGTCTATTAGAGCAGGGAAGTTAGCAAGCTGTGCAGGAACCTGGCTCTCCAGAACTGGGATTGTTTTCCCCTGATCTAAAGTACTTCTTTCGTAAACACTTGAGAAACTTTATCTTATCACTTCACTTAACAAAAATCAGAAAATGAACAAAACCTTTGTAGTGTATTTTTGAATCCGTTTATGAATCTGGTGCCAAAAAACAAATAATGGTTTGTGTTTTGCACTTTTGATCTTTTTTCATTTCTTTTCATTCAAAAATTAAAAAATGAAGGATTATTTGATTTTTAGTGGTGGATCAGCATCATGGTCTGCAGTGTGTCAAATTTCCTGGGTTTTCCTACAATTTTAGGGACACTAAAGCTGTTCTACCAAGAGGTGGCAGCGATACCATAAAACTTGAGCGCTTTTGGCTTATTATTATCATTAAACTCTTCACATTTAGCTTTAAGTTGTTGGGTTTTTTTTTTAATTCATCACTTCAGCTTCCTTGATGTTATTCTAAACTCTTACTCTTTAGCATTTTGCCAGACTCAGTGTTTTTGGTTTATTAGAATGAATGACACCGTTGTTCTTTGTTTTTTTATGTGATACTAAAAATAAATGTTAAATTTAAACTTTCAAGGTCTCATTCTGAATGTGTCTGAATGTCTTGTCTGTGATACCCAGCATTATTTTATTGAAATGAAGTGATGGGAATGGTTCCAAAGTGTTCACTCCCCAGTCCACCTGTTGTATCTAAGCTGTAAAATCAATAAACAATTTTAAAAGAATTTTTCCGATGATACAAGAACCAAGAACTAATTTACACATCCCTGCCCCTTCAGCCTACTGCAGGTTATTCATATTGCAGATCTAAGGAGTGCTTCAGTCCTTCAGAGTGTTTAAGTTAGGTTGTCCTTAATGTGACATTGTTTTTAATAGGTTGTGGTAATATATTAAGGCCACAAATATATTATCTCCATATACAGTGGTTGGACAATGAAACTGAAACATCTGTCATTGTAGTGTGGGAGGTGTCATGGCTAAATTGGAGCAGCCTGGTGGTACCTGGTGATCTTCATTAATTGCACATTGCACCAGTAAGAGCAGAGTGTGAAGGTTCAATTAGCAGGTAAGAGCACAGTTTTGCTCAAAATACTGCAATGCACACAACATTATGGGGGACATACCAGAGTTCAAAAGAGGACAAATTGTTGGTGCACGTCTTGCTGGCGCATCTGTAACCAAGACAGCAAGTCTTTGTGATGTATCAAGAGCCACGGTATCCAGGGTAATGTCAGCACCACCAAGAAGGACCAACCACATCCAACAGGATTAACTTTTGACACAAGAGGAAGTTGTCTGAAAGGGATGTTCGGGTGTTAACCCGGATGGTATCCAAAAAATGTCATTCCCAAGATGAACTGATGATGTATTGGCCGCAAAAGGAGGTCCTAGTACACCATAATAATAAATGATTGTGGTCTAGAACCAGGTGTTTCAGTTTCATTATCCAGCCCCTGTATATTATATCTTAGAAATGTTATTAGAATATGTTATGCATTTATACAATTTAAGATTTTTTAAAAACAATACTTGTTTTGTTTTCTATTTAAAAATGCATGTTTTAAACACAAATAAGCAAAATCCCCTTTTTCAGTGAGGTCATATTATTCAGAAACAACCCAAAACCTCTTCTAATTCACACACTGGTGCTTATTGGGCTGAAACAAGGATCAGCGTTCAACTCACCCTTGGTCTCCTAAGCAACAGGCTGTAAACTCAAAGCTCCTCTATGCAGGGCGAGGCAGACACAGGGGAGCAATGAAGAATAAAAACACAACAAAAAATCTGCGATAGGTCAGGTGGGCTGCCAACATAAATATACTTTGGGCTCGTTGTTCTTTTATATGCATCATTCCCACATCCTGAAGAAGCAGAAGGTAAGTGGTCATTTCCATGTTCAGTAAGAGTTGTTTATAGATTATTAAAGATCCACGATTTGCATCAAGTAACTGTAAAATGTTGCTACAAATAAGTTAGAAGTTGCAAATAAAGCTGTGGTGATTAATAAAGAGGCACTGATACTTTGTATGTTCACAAAGTATTGCCTTTTGTGTGTGTGTGTGTGTGTGTGTGTGTCACTTATTAACCCACATAAATGACTATTTCTGGCTCCCCTGTTAAATGAAGCCTTACTGAAGTTTAGATCCAGTGTATGCTTTCAGGGTTAACAAACAATAAGCACATGTTTTTTGTTATGTTAAAGGTTCCAGTACTCCTGGAAGGTGCTGTATGTTCTTAATAAAAAGTTAGGCTCTGTCTTTGCCCAGGTTGTAGGGTCTACAAGTGACATGCAATCAAGGTAACCGAGCATGCAGGAGCAGAACAGCACTGAATTGGCAGCCATTGTGAAAGTGTCCCAAAAAGAGGTGAACCTTGATTATATTCCGAGGTCTGATGTACAATGAACTTTTATCTCCTTTATCTCTGAGAGAATGTGAAGTTGGCAAGCAACATATTGACTGTCTGAAACACTGGTGCGTGTCCAGACCTAAAGTATCCATTACGCATTCCAAACCAAACTGAAAGTAGTAGTGGAGCATGAATCTCAAAACCATTCGCTAATGAGTTTAAATCTTTTACAATTCCCTTAAAAACTCCCATACGTAACAGTACTGATTTAAATGAATGAGCTTCAAAAGCCTGCAGCTTGTTGGTGGTTTAGTTGCACAATTCAGTGGTCCAGAATGCAGCCATTGAAGGCCAAGGCAAGAATAACAGCAGAAATGATCAGAGCTCGTTAGCATACAGAAATACGTAAATAAGTAAACAAGGAAATAAATGAAGAAATGTAAAAAAATGTATAAATACAGAAATAAATCAATAAATGTATAATTACAGACAACAACATAAGTAAATAAGTAATTATACTTTTTTTAAGTATACACAGGAATTATTCCTCCACATTTAACCCATCCTCACACAGTGATACACACATGCACACTAGTGACTTCATAAACCAGGGGGCAGTGAACATGCATGCCCGGAGCAGCGGGCAGCCCTATCCACAGCACCCGGGAAGCTGGGGAGTTCATTGCCTTGCTCAGGAACTCAAACCAGCTTCTAACCACCAGACCATGGCTGAGAGATGTGGCCCATACAGGGATTGAACTCACAACCTACTGAGCTAACCAGCCAATAGCAATAACATACGTTTCTGCCCAGTTGAGAGATGATGCCTGGAAATCTAGACTGATATGGGAAATATTTCTTAATCTACAGTTTATTTATTTATATTTATTAATCTGGGTATGATGCAATATGCAGATTATCTCGGGATTGATTTGATAAGGTTCCTAATGGTGTCCCTCCCATTCAACTGGAATATTCTCACTCCTCCAGATTGATAGCACATTCAATAGCATCCCACACATTTTCCATCAGGGATAGGTCTGGAGATGCAACTGACCGTCAAGTTCTTGAGATGGCAGCAGTATGCAGACAAGTGTTGTCCTGATGAAATTGTTCCCCAGAGTGTGTGTTTGGGATAAAGGGTCACTGGTTGCAATGCCTCATTAATGTGATGATGGGCTGTCAAAATGCTTGTAATGAACACAAAAGGTGACATTGCATCATATGAAATTGCAACCCACATCATGACACCAGACCTTCTGGTCTGATGTGTGACAACAAACTGTTGACCTTGGCACTGACCATGGTGCCTTCACACATGGATTAAATTGTTCATCTCCACCAAAACAAAAGTGGGACTGAACATGACCTGCGGCCCTGTGACTCCAGGACAGACTGGCAGAACCCTAATGCAGTTGTGCATTCTTGTGCAACCTTTTTTAGATGTTACATGTGTTCAAAAAGTTTACACAACTATGACTCACAATGGTTTACACAACATTAGTTCTCAAAAGTGGTATCTTGCCTTCACCAGAGATATCTAATGCAGTTAGCAGTGGGCTGACACAGCCATCAACATAAATTTTAAGCTGTAATTTTAAGGTTAAATGCTCCATGATGCTGTGTACACGCTTATGATCTAAACATTGACAGTCAGTTGTCAAGTGGTTTGGTGTGAAATGCCAAACTTGTGAAGACTATGCAGATAAACATGAAGTGTTACAACTTCACCACACAAATGCACTGCAATGCAAATTTCTGATTCCAAAACAAAACTCACTGATCCACCAGGAAGCTCCCGTATTGTTCAAATTAATCCCATTTCCATTTGGTGTCATTTGAGAAGCACAAATGTTTGTTTCTCCACCATATACACATAGATGATCCAGGAACGGTAGAGTGAATAACACTGATTATGCCATAACTGTGGCACAAGTGAAGGTCTATGATGTCTGTTAGATGGTACTTGAGCAGTTGAAACATCGTTGTTGGTGACAGGGTGCTGGTGACAGGGTGCTGGTGACAGGGTGCTGGACCCCAAGGGTCACTGATGTGACAAATACTTTCCAATCAACAGAAGGGCTACTGTGACACAAGTGTCAGAAATGCTTACTGCTAGTCGTTGGAGGACAAGTGAAGAAGATGAGTCTCGTTTTCTTTTCACATGGACAACTGGAATATGCACACTGTTTACCTATGAAGGTGGTGCACTTTGTGAAGACGACAGACCTGCAGAGGCAGTGTAATACTCTTTAATAACCTGCTGGGAAATCCTGGGTCCTGGCATGCATGTGGATGCCAATCTTTTATGTGGTACCTACTTAAATGCTGTTCCCGGACCTGTTGCACGCCTTCATGGCAAAGGGGATTTCCTGACATAAGTGGCATCTTGAAGCAGAGTAACGTGCCCTGCCATATTGCACACAATGCTCATGAATGGTTTTCGGAACAAAATTAAGTTCAACTTGTTGGTCTGATCTCCAAAATACCCCCGTATCTTAATCTGATTACACTTTGTCAAGCAGTGTCGATTTCTAATGTGGATCTTTGATGTTGGTGTGTTCTCTGGAACTTTCAAGGCAATGGGGGAGTGCAGGCAGGGGTTAGCAGACCTACTGTTGGAGGGCGAGTTGGGGGCAGTGACTCTGGGGCTGGAACAGGGACTTTTCACCTGGGAAGAGCTGGACCTGCCACACAGTCCTGATGGCTCCACTCCGCTTATCAGCGCTTGCCAGCTGGGCCTCAAAATGGTAAGGTAATGCAGGGGGTGATTCTGGTAGTACTAAAGTGCTAAAATAACAGGGAACTGTACTGGACTTATTCCTCTAGTGTAGATCCTAAGAGGTAATGCACAGTTAAATTAGTTATTTGTTACTCAGTATTATTTTCTAGTTGGATGTCATTTCTTAGAAAAGTAAGAAGGTAAATGATGAATGTTCTCTTGCATCAAGTTGTATTCTCAGCTTTGATAACCAATTTCATGTTTGCAATCAAGTGCTTGCATCAACAGTGTTGTGCTGTGAGTCAATCGGGAATCCGAGAAGAAAGGGCATGGAATTTTCAGAATGACCTCTCTGTACTCTGTGATTTAGAGCAAGGGTGTCCAATCCTATCCACAAAGGACAGGTGTGGCCACAGGTTTTCATTCCAGCAAAATGGATCAGTTGTTTGAAAACTGGCCTGTTGATTAAATAAGTGAAATCAGGTCTCACAAGTAGAATGAAAACCTGCAGCCACTCCGGCCCTTTGCGGATAAGATTGGACTCCCCTGCTTTAGAGCATTATTTACATGATTCATAGGTAACTCAACTTGCTATTTGTCTCAGTTTAGAAGAGAGATTGCTTATCCCAATTTTCAGTTATTCTGATACATATTTCTTATTAATGAAAGACCCCATATACAGAAATTTCTTTATAGAGCTTTGTTCTTTAAAGTCCCTAAGATACATATTCTGAACATCCTATGTGTGTCAGAGGACAGTGTGTGAATGTGTGTACTGTACATGTGACCTTATTTACAGAATTCAGGAATGATTGGTTAGTGCTTGAGAGAAAAGCAGGCCATTTTAAAGGTGTATGGTTTTGTTTCTAAAGGTCTGTTCCAAACCATTTAATCATTTAAATGGTTAAATTTCCACATTTTAAAAACGATATAATGAAATACATATTATGAAACTGTTGTTGTGACATACAGTACATGTGATTTTTGTATTTTAGCCTTCTTAAAATTACAGAAGTCATGTGACCTCTTTACCATAATAAGAAAATATGCTAATGAGCTGTTCATGTAATTTAACCGATTCAGTTATTTTTGATTAACATACATTTCTGGCTTAAAATGTATCAAATTCATTGATGGCAGGTATCTACTGGGCATTATGAGGCATGATGGTGCACAAAGAAAATCTTTTATCTGAGTTTCACAGATTAGATGTTACCATCAACATTAGGTATAAAGCTCTGGAGATATGGAGAGTAAATGAAATGCTAATATGTTTGTTGTAGTCCTGACAACCTTCTGGTTCCCTTCACCACCAGTATAAAGAATTCAATAGTAAAGAGTCATTATAAATATTCAATACGTTTTTTTCCAATAATTAAACATTTCACATGGAACCAATCTGAATGACTTTGTTTAGGAATGCTTCTTTAAATAGGAAAACATTTATTTATGGAGCTTTTCAGAGTTTGGGAATGAGTGAATTAGGTGGATCTGAGTAGGACTGCTGTGAAACTCTTCAGGTTCAATCAGCAGGAACCCTTTAACTCATTAATAAACATACTGATATTAAAATTCAACACCTTCTTCTATTTTAGTTCATTATGTCTAGAGAATCAAAATTAGAATGAAACTTCTGGTGTGAATGTAATGCGTAATTGGGGAAACCTGTCTGGATACAACTGGACAGAAGCAAAACCTCTACTCGAGACCAAACAAATTATAACTTCAAATTCTCAAACTTCAAATGTTGTCACATTACAATGTTGTGGTTGTAGGTCATGCACTTCCTTCTGGAGAGGGGAGCAGATGTGACCCTGTGTAACCATAGCAATCAGACAGCACTGCATGTCAGTTCTCCAAACCTGCAGGAGGAGATGTTGGCAGTCATAGCAAGACCTTCATGTCACAAAGGCCAACTGTTATGGGCTGCCTGGAGGGGGGACATTAACACCCTAGAGCACCTGCTGGTAAGTGGGGCAGATGGTGACAGGTAGGAAATGTGACACTACAGTCAGATGCTGCACCACCATTCAGTGACAGACAGACGGACTTCTAATATTGTGATTATCATTCAGGGCAAAGGTGTCTTACCTTACACTATCCGACTGAAAGACAATGTATGTTTGTGCCCTTCGTATCAAAACCTCATCATTCAACTGCATGATTTCTACCAATTTAAATGTCACCTGCCCTTTACATTCAACATTTTATGTTAAATTTGAACCTAAACTGGGAAAGTTGATCTTATCACATTAACACACTATGAGGCAGAGCATTACATAATCGAGCACAACATGAGATAAACTGTCCTTTGTATGCAGTTAAACAGGTTCCAGGTCAATGTGCAATTTGGATTTTCTCAAATTGACATAATATCAGTGATCAAGCAGCTATTTCTCCAGAATGAGCTTCAAGTAGTAGTAGTTTATTTTGGTTTCCCAACATATTTATACATACACAGAAATGACAACAACAAAAGAACACACAACAACAAAGTTCTAGACAAACACTGACCTAAAATATTTCTGCTTATCCTTAATTATTAGACATTATAACAACTAGACATTCATATTACCTACTTCCTCACCATTTGTACATATAAGTTTCATAATTCACTGGGCTAGCAGTGGTTCAGTGCTTAGAGTGGCAGTTTATTTGATCGTGTTTGCTGGTTTACGCCCCAGGACCACTAACCTGTTGGGCACCTGATCAAAGCTGCTGACCCTAAATGTTGGGAAATGCATCTGAGGGCAGTGGTGTCTCAGTGGTTAAAATGTTGGGTTATTGATCACAAAGTTGTGGCTTCGCTACCCAAATCCACTGTTGGTCATTGAGTGAAGGCTTTAACACACTGTGCTCGAGAAGTGCTGCAATATGGCTGACTGTCTGCACTGACCTCGGCTTTCGAAGCTGGGATATGCAAAATGAATTTCATTGAAATGTACAAGTTTACTGACAATAAAGGCACATGATATATTTTATGCATGCTATCTGTGTCGGGAATAGTTGCATAAGCTAGAAAACTTATGAAGAACTTAACATGAGACAGGCTTCACATTGCAGGGTTAGTGACTCACACTTAACTTAATGAGAGTATTCCATATCTTTAAATAGCTCTTATTCTGCTTTTATTATTTCTTCGTCTTTGTCAAAAATGAATTTTCCATGGCCTCTTTCACTAGTCATATTTTTTCAAGTTCATTTCTATATGTTTAGGTCGGAAACCTTGTCTGGTTCAAACAATGCAGAATTGTATTGAATTAACGGTGTGCATCATTTTAATAGGCATTTCAGCAGTTGTACAACCTGCCCTTTTCTATGTTACAGTTAATCAAGTGTAGGCATAAGTTGTAACAATTGCATTCCTGTTGCTTTAGGCTGAAAAATATTAATTGTAGCATATCTGTGCAGATTTACTATGTAAAACAGATACATTTTGTTTTGGGTATTATTGAAAAGTAATTTGGCAAAACTCTTGTTTTGATAGGTTGTGCTTAGCTCCAAAAATGTATTATCATTTTTATTTTGATTTACTAGTTTGGCCATATGAGGTTTAGTTACAGCAAATAAACTGAATGTGGATGTTATCCTGTGTTTAAGACACAGACAGGCTTGGTCGACATCAACACCCAGAACCGGGATGGACTGACCCCACTGATGCTGGCAGTGAGGGATGTGGATCTGTTTGATGGGCTGCAGAGCATCATGCCATGGGACTACCGCCCCAGTGAAACAGTGAGGGCACTGCTGGCTCTCTCTGCGTAAGCAAACCAAGCTTCATTTAGGTTTAAATCTGCAGATATATATGTGTGTGTGTGTGTGTGTGTGTGTGTGTGTATGTGTGTGTGTGTGTGTGTGTGTGTGTGTGTGTGTGTGTGTGTGTGTGTGTGTGCGTGTATCTATATACACATATATATATACACATACACACACACACATATATAGATATATAGATACACACACACTGTATTCACACGTTTTTCTCTGTAAAGTTGGTTTGTGACATCAGGCTGTAAAAAGTGCATACAAATATATTTGACTTGGCACAGTTTACCTCAAATTTCATTGATCAGTTGACACACTTTTGCTGTTAGTACTAAAGTCCAGTAATGAAAATGGTACAAAACTGGGTGAATCATCACACTTTGGTAAGTCTATTTGCCGTCATTCGCCAACTTTCCATGAATTGAGTTTAGAGAGTTGGCGAATGATGTCAAACACACTTATGTATTCTGCTCATTGCTGCTATAAGTTTGCTGCTCTGGATTCATAACTCCAGTACAAACCTCAAGAAACAAACAGGCCAAACATAACAAACTACATTTACTACATTTAAGGTAATGTGGGAAAGATGAATTAAACTGTTTGCTGAACGATCTTTTTATTCTCACACTAGACATGTTTTAGTCCAGAGGTCACCAACCTTTTGACAACTTCAAGGGTACCGAGGAATACAAAGGGCTACTTGTTTGATACAAACTGCTTGAATAACACAGTTTCATGGGTTACCTTACGTTGACATAATAATAATAATAATAATAATAATAATAATAATAATAATAATAATAATAATCATAATAATAATAATAATACTATTAATTATTATTATTATTATTATTATTATTATTATTATTGTTATTGTTATAATAATAATAATAATAATAATAATAATAATAATAATAATAATAATAATACACATTAATTTATGTGACAAGACTATGTGATCACATTAATGTTAATTATTCCTTACAATGATCAATGATTTATCAGGGAAGGAAACAGATATATTTAACCATTTTTATTTCGGTTCCCTGTTTCAACATTTAGAACACATTAACTGTCACACCTTTAAATTCTGTTCATATAAACTACTATCTTTGTAACATTTTTGAACAAATCATGAACTTGACCCATGTTCGTACAAACGATCAGTTAAGTAACCACACACTGACGAGAAGCAACAGCCAATAGCCTTGACTCTAGAAGAGATTATTATTAATAATATTATTAACAATTATTGGGAAATAATTATTATGCCAATACTTATTTTCTATATAGTGAAAGTTAATTATTATTCCTATCGTGTCAGCTATCAGTCCTGTTACTCTCCTGTCTCAGTCTGTCATTTTCAGTCCATTGCTGTTGTTTGTAATAATGTCCCAATACAGTTTGTTACTCTTTTAAATACTGTTAACTAATGTACCCTTATTAAAGTTTTACTGAGGTTTTTGCACAACTGCAAAACAAACAAACAAACAAACAAAAAAACTACTACATAATTGTGAACTGGACTAGCTTCTAATATTATGGCATAACTGTGATGTGATGTGTCAATATTCAGTCCAGAGTTATGTTCACACAAGCATGTTTTGATTCAATGAGGTCATTTACATGATAAGTGCTAGTTATATTAGCCTCATTGTACAACTATAGACTGAATTATCAATTTAAGGCTAAAAAAGGCAAATCCTTCTTCAGTCTGCTGCTCTTTCTCCAGGAATGTAGAGGTCCAGGACCAAAAGGGCTTCACAGTTCATCAATACACCTCTCAGATAAGGAGCCCTATTAAAAACAAGCTGCTTCAGAATATTTTACATCCATCAGGTGAGATTATTTTCCTCTACAGGATATTTCATCCCCTCGGAATTATATGGTTCTATCTGCATTATGAGCAGTTTTGAGATATTGTTGACGTGTATGGGGACAGAAACTTTCTGTTTTCTAAATAAAGAGTCAAAAATACATACTTCACATGATGTTCAGACGTTAAGAAAATGCAAATAACCCAATAAAAAGGTCAGATGGTTATAGTTCCAAGGGGATGGTATTATCCTGTTCCTGTGTCAACTCCATAAGGACTTCTTTAGGGGCCCTTATCCTTTCAGCTGCTGACTTATTCCATCCCTTTTGTCTTGTCTTCTGATTAACAGTTGCCACACATGTAGAACTTCAGTGCCATTTCCCTGCAGACTGCTCCACTAATTTCCTCAGCTGCTCTCCTGCACCAGCAACAGTAAGCTGTTTGCATGCCTTTCATGACTTAATCCACGTCTGGGAAACCAAAACCATATCATTAGAAACAAAACTGAAGGGTCCCTTATCAGCAGACGTTTACACAGAGCTACCCCTGTGATTGACTTGGCTTTGAGGCTGTAGTGCAGCCTTTTCAGTGCTGACCATCTGGAGCACATGTAGCCAGTCTGTGTACTCATTAATACCTGCCAGCTGGGATGCTTGAAATGTATCTCTTAACTGTGGTTAAAGCCCATTCACACAGAGTGTGCTAATCATCTGCAAAAGCCTTCAGAGTGTGTAAATGGATCCACCCCTCTGAGCTTTAATTCCGTTTAATAGCAGAAGCCAGAATATTTCTGTTCCTCAAACATTATGTATGAAAAGCAAAAACTGATTAACCTGGAATTGACTGATTAAACAGGGAGGCGTTAAAGAGGTTCAGGTGATTAGTCCAGACATTTCTCAGGTCTTTCTAAAGTTGAGGCAAGTTTTTCTTACTTTTCTGATGTTCTAAGTTAATACTGAACTCATGGAAAATAAACTGTCAATTAAATAAGAAAAAAAAATGTAATTTTAAATGTAGTTTAAAGCACCTTTTTACTTTTCACTAGATTGTACCTGCATGTGTGAAACTAACCCAAAGTTTGTATAATAAAATTATTTCACAGAGCAAACTGGAATCATATGAGTACACAGTCAAAGGGAGGCGCAAAGATTTTGGTAAAGGTAAATTTTTCAACTTTTTCATCAAAACATTTCCGTCACTCATTAAGAGACAAAGAGAAAACACCAAAATACAACTGCGCAGCATTTTCAGAAATACAGTAGAGCTCTGTCCTATGAGTGCCCCAGGGGGCATCTCTCTCCACTGTGTTAAACACACAAGCCCACCCTGTCAACACACACACACACACACACACACACACACACACACACACACACACACACACACAAACAACCTCAGAGACCCGTCCCTTCCCATAAAGAAACAGTGACAATAGAAGGGGTGTGCCCGACTGAGCTCGCTGGGCTGGTTGGGCCATTTTGTACCAAGTGACTTCTCGTACAGCAAGACACCACAGAGCACATCACTTGAAGATGGCTTGTTGCTAAAAGGGACACAATTCTCTTAAAGGAAGATGAAATATCCTGGAGAAAATGAGCTTTTCAACATGAAGGAACTAGTCAACTAAAGAGGCAAGACCGATTTTCAATCTGTTAATTAATGCTTCTCTATTGTTGCTGATTAGTTTGGCTTGCTATGACTCCAGTGACATTGTAATAACCAGTATTGATCATGTGTCATGTTATCTCCTTGGTGTAACACTGGAAGGACTGGTTAGAGTTAATGCAGATTACTTTCCCAACATTGACTCCAACATTGACTCTAGGAAGTGGGTTGTATTTTGGCAACACTGCAAGCTCAATACAATTATTTTCAGACTACTATTGTTATTGCTATATGAATGGTCCTTTCACTTTTAATGTGTCTGCAGATAAGATCATCCTTTTCTTCCAGACCTCTATGGAGCCCACCAAGCGAGGACCCACACAGCTGAGCAAGGCAATCGGGTGAGCCAGCTGAGCACATACACTAATTTAACTAATTATCATTCGAATAAACTAACTGTGACAGTTGTTAGTGAACAAACAACTTCAGAGTTGCACAAATAACAACAGACTGCAGCAACTGTGCACGCTGAGACCAACTAATGTAAACAAAGCCACGGTAGTCTAGAGAAAGCAGTGTTGCCATCTGTACATTCAGTACTTTGCTCTCACGTCCACACAAAGCCTGCACAGAGGAATACTGTTACAGGATCAGCCACCTGTCAACATAACACCATGCTTCCAGGTCATACTATTATCCCAGAATAGGTGGGTGGAGCATGGAGAAGAAGAAAGTGTGAGGATACTGTGTGTTGGATACTGTGCTGTACTACACAGACATGGCAAAAATCTGGGATATCATGTGTAAATTGATTATCAAGTGGGGTTATTTGTGAGTTGCTATCTTGTGAGTGAAGCCAAACACTGGCCACTGTGCTCCTGGCAAAACAAAGTGAAGTTTTAGAGTTTGAATCGGACATTCTATGTCTGAAATTGCATAAAGATTTAATATCCCAGAATCCCTGAAGCTCCAAAGCTCCAAGCACACTGGTCAGTGTTCAAACTCACTCACAAGATGCGTATTAGATACCTCTCAGAGCATATGGACATTTCCAAGCCCTATCCTGCCCTATTACTGTTGTCCCAAGACATTTGTCAAGTCAGTATGTTTTTGGGAAATGTACATCGTTTTCAGATGAATATGACCTTTTCAAATTTCATATTGTCTGTGATTTAGAATATGATAAAGACCTTGATTTCCTTAGCTGGACATCGTCATTGCCGAACCTGCGGGAGAGGACCAAATGCTGGGACAAAGTTGGCACTCTGCATTCCCCTTCTGAGATTCTTATTAAAACATCCTTAAGACCTGTACCCCCAAGACTTGGAGAAATGAGGAAAACCATCCTGGAGAGTCCTCTAGTTCCGCATCTCTCTCACCTTAGCCAGTCTGCTCCAACCTTTGCTCTCCTCGATGCAAGTGTTCTACTACAAGTTCGGGAGAATATATACAACAGTAAGTACATAGCACGCCCTGGGAAAACATCTTTAAATGTATCAATGTGACTATAAATACATATTGAACTTCTCATTTAATTACAGGGTTGAGTGGTGAAACAGACAGTGACAATAACCAGCAAAAGGTAGCATGGTCTAGTGTTTCTTTAAATCTTATAAAATACATTTTCTACCTTTTTTGCATTTACCTTATATACTTTACCCCTCAGAGTCCACCTCCTATTCCATGTCCAAGGACTCCAAAACACTTGGCTCCACTTGACCGACAATGCCGAGATAACTCAGTGCTTTCAAGCCTCCAGCGTCCATTGCTGCTTAAGCCAATCAGCAACTCACCTGCTAGTCCAGTGTCCAGGCCACAGAAAGAAAGGTTCTCTAGACTGAGCCTGAGAGGGTCCAAAGATACACGAAGAGGAAGTGCAGAAAGTGCGTCAAGCAGTTGTAGCAGTGAAAGCTCAGTTGACTTGGATGAGGAGGAGGAAGAGGAAGAAGAATATGGTCATCAGGAGATGCAACAGATGTTTAGCACCATGTTGAGAAAACCACAGACTATCCTGGAGTTTCCCTCATCTTCTGAACATCTAGTGAATTTGGAAAAAAACGAGACTGTTGAACACAGTGATTTGAATAAAAATATGCTACTCATTTCTCAGTTCAAGAGGAGTCGAGAGGTTGAGGCACTGATGATCCATGATTCTCTGGGTGACTGTGAGCAAATTGCCAAAATTGATGAATCAGCAGAGTCCTCTATTCTGGATCTTGATGGACCTAAGTGCCCAGAGGTAAGACCTTTGCATGGAAAACAACAGCGTGGCCAACACTACCTCTCTCCTGGGAATGTCACAGTTTTGAATCCAGCTTCATTGGAAAAGGGCAAACCTAAGATAACTAAAAACAAGGACAGAAAAGGCATTCATTTTCACACCAATCAATCTTTTAACATCTTGGCCCACAGAAATACAAACTGGGCCATTGTTCATCCCAAACAGCATTCAAGGAATTCAATGGTTTCGTCTCAAGCAAAAAGCAAAGACATAAACTCCCCAGATCATATAATTGAGGAGGAACCCACTAGAAAACTTGACTTCCCAAGGACGGCACCCGCAAAACAGAGTAAAAAACTGAAGGACACACCTTTGACCCAGAGGAAGGCACCAGAGATTCCATGTGAAATGAAAATAAATGGAGACAAAAAGACCTTGAATTATTGTCATAATCAAAAGCAACTTCTCAATCAGGAATTAAAGATTGCAAGACAACATAAAACACCAGGAAATATAGGTTCCCTACGAGCAAAATCAGCTCTGGACTCAGTCACTTACAGTGACATGTTTTCACAAATCCATAAGGGAGATAAAGGGCCAGCTATCTTTGAGATGTTCGCCACTCCACTATATGAAAATCTTAGAGAAGGCCGTTCTACAGAAAGAACCACGCAAGTGCCACCATCTCCTCAAGTGAAAAGATCCTTAAACAGACAAAAAACTCAAAAAAGCATGGAAAATAACCGAAGGAAACAGCCACAGAAATGCAGCCTCACTAAAAGCAGACCACGTAAGAGAAGGGATTCTCAACCAAGCAGAACACAAAACTACCACCAACCCTTTGACAAAGATAGAAACAACGCAGTTGCAATCTCTATTCTTAATGGGAATTGCCACATAAGTGAATGTGAAATTACCACTGAGAATAAGAGAGGTTGTGGGACAATAATGGAAAATGAGGGTCCTATTCTGTCAGTGATCAAAGAGGTTCTTTCAAATTCTGCAACAGCAACGTCCATCCATCTGGAGCAGAGGGATTTAGCCTCTTTGTCTCATTCAGCCTTGCCTCCTAGTGAGCAAATCATTATTCTAAGATCAGATGATCATAAAGATGACTGGGATGTCTTAAATAAGACTGAGGACGTAGTTGTGGATAAGTTCCCAGCAGAACCAATGATCAACACGTGGACAAATAGCAGAACAAGATCACCTGTGTATCAGAAGTTTCTGGATGAACTGGGTGAGGGGCCTGTTACAGATGATTTGCTGAGATGTTTAGCAGAAGAATTAATATCACTGGAGGAGAAAGAGGTGGGAACACTGAAGTCTGAACTCACAGGGAATAAAATGGTCCTAAATGACCCTCAGCCAGTTCTCAATGAGGTAAAAGGCTAAGAACACGATGAAGGCAGTACTGCTTCACAGTAGTGATACATTACATTTTGCCAGTAGGATGAATATTTTCATAAGAACTAACCTTTTCTTGTGGTCTAAACAGGGAACCTCATCTTTTGCTAAACTACCTTGCATGGAGAGGTCTGGCATTGATGACACAATCACATGGACCAAAGGAGAGGTTCTGGGCAGAGGAGCTTATGGAACTGTAAGCACCCCATTCCATTCTCTCTGATAGTGTGTTTGGGAAGAATTTAAATGGAAAAGGGAAATAGATAGTCCTGGTAATAACATGTTCTTCACAAAACACACAAAAGTGGGAAAGGTTCATTTAAGAACATAGAACATAGAACATAGAAACTGATTGTAAAATCAGCACCATAAGCTCAAGTGCGAGCTCATAAGCTCAATAGTGAGAATTAAAATTTTGTTTTAATTCTGTTTGGGTTTATCAATAGCACCTTCCCAATAAACTAAAAAAACCTGACTTTTATTGGTGTTATTTTGGGGAAATTAATAATTTTAATCATCAAAATCTTAAAACCAATTCAGTTGCTGAGATTGTACAGAGTTTTGTTTTGGTAAATAACAGAGTACTAATGGATGAATTCAGACCTTCTGTTAACTTCAGTAATAATTCATTATTAATTCACTTAATATTACTAAAGTCAAAGACTTTCATGGTATTGATACTAAAGTCTTGAAAGGCCCAACTATTATTATTAATTATTAATTATTATTATTATTATTATTATTATTATTAATTATTATTAAACTTTTAATTTATTAAGGGTTTTTACAGATGCATGAAAACCTGCAGGTGACTCTCAGCTGTTGCGTCTAAGGAGTTGGAGAAGTGGGTGCCAGAGCTGACAATACTGCACCCCTCTCTGTTTTCGAGAGGTGTCATTTAGAGGAGACAGCGACATTCCTATATGAAGTTCTTTAGTCATTCAACACTTTCTGTAACACCAGTCCAGAACAGAGAAATCTACAAGAAAGAATTATTCTTTTATCGTTCAGTGGAAAATATGGATTGTTAACACTAAAAACATGAACATTAGAAAAGAAATCATCATTCCTGCTACCTTCTTGTAATTATTTTGGTTTGTTTGTATTGATTTTGCTTGTTTTTGCTTTTATTCTGTTTGTATTATTTGTATCCCATACTGTTGATGAATTGTCTTATCATTTTAAGCATTTAGGTTGGTTTCAAGAACTGGACAGAGACTACAGATGAAAACAAGCCTTTAGAGTGAACTGGCTCATTTACAATAGTTCATCTATTGATTCAAGAGCACTGATCCTGACAAATAAACAAACTAATGAAAGAAAATTTGATAAAAGTGACATACTTCAGATATTTTTGCATTATTTTTGGTCAGTATTTCATATAGCTCATGAAAAACTGGAAAAAGAAATAAGCTTCTCTATAAAGCTCATCAGCAGATGGAAGTATGAAGTGCTCTACAATCTCCTGGTAGACGCGGTCTTGACTCTGGACTTGATAAATCACAGTGGACCAACACCGTAAACCATTACAGTCCACAAACGTCACACTGAACTTCAGACAACACAGATTCTGTTCCTTTCCAAGAACTGGACTTTCCAATTTTCTAGTCCTTTTTCTTCTCAGTCCATGTTCTAATATTGTCTCAGGTTCAGGAGGGGCTTGATTCTGCAGCTGAAGTCCCTTTCCTGGAGATGTCCACGTGTGGTGACTCTTGATGCACTGACACCAGCCTCAGTCCACGTCTAGTGAAACTCTCCCAAATTCTTGAATTGACATTTCTTGACAATCCTCTCAAGGCTGTCATCATCACTGTTGCTTGTGCACTTTACTATTCTTTGAGAAACTGGATTTCTGTTGTAAATAAGAAGGCCTGAAATATTTCATATGTGATGGATATATGAACATTTACCCCTTTTGAATTATGAACAATGAAATTTTCAAGATATATTTTATCAAAAGATATATCACTAATCAAAATGTAATTTTGTCTTGATATTTTAAAATGCAGGTGTATTGTGGACTCACTAGCCAAGGCCAACTGATAGCAGTTAAACAGGTGCTTCTGGATGTCTCAAACTCAGAAACAGCAGAGAATGAGTATAATCAGCTGGAGAGGGAGGTGGATCTTCTCAAGAACCTCAAACATCCAAACATAGTAGGGTTCTTGGGCACAGCTCTAACTGACAACGTAATAAGCATCTTCATGGAATACGTCCCCGGAGGCTCCATCTCCAATGTCCTCAGTCGTTTTGGTCCATTGCCAGAGAAGGTGTTTGCCCTTTACACCAGACAAATCTTAGATGGTGTTGCTTATCTTCATGAGAACAGAGTCATTCACAGGGACTTGAAAGGGAACAACCTCATGCTTATGCCAACGGGCATCGTCAAACTGATTGACTTTGGTTGTGCCCGTCGCCTTAATCGTCTGACACAAAGTGGAGGCAAAAGCGATCTCTTAATGTCTGTGCATGGTACTCCATACTGGATGGCTCCAGAAGTGATTAATGAAACAGGCCATGGAAAGAAGTCAGATATCTGGAGCATTGGGTGCACGGTGTTCGAGATGGCCACTGGAAAGCCTCCACTGGCACACATGGGCAAGATAGCGGCTCTTTTCTACATAGGGGCCCGTAAAGGGTTGATGCCATCACTGCCTGATGGCTTCTCTGATGAGGCAAAGAGCTTTGTGAAAGCATGCTTGACCAGGCAAGTCATTTACATCCTTATTTTCTTCAGGAATGTTCCATAACTGGCAAAAATCAAAAGGAAAACAATGCTTAAGCGGAGATACTTTTTAGGAAATCAACATTACATTTCAAGGAAGGATCTTAAGGATAGTCCTTTAGAGTATTTACAGTAGAGGTTTTCCATTTACGCCATGGCATGAGTCAATGCACAGGAAACCAGACTATAATAAACGTATTTGCATTATATGGAGGTTTGTTCCTGACAGTTGCATCTTTAAATTCTGTGTTTTCATGGCCCATGTGACGGTCCAGATATTTGCTCCCTTCAAACTCAGTGGGGATGGGACCATCTGGTGGTCTTTACGAACTGTTTTAATAGTGTTTTTATGATTATTTTTTAAAAGAACTGCATAAAAAGTTATGAAGTAGAAACTAACTTTTTTTCCCTTATATTTGCAGCAGCCAGAATGAAAGACCATCAGCAGCAGACCTGTTAAGGCATCCATTCATCTTTCACCTCAGGCAGCCAAAAAAATCATGTTCACAGACAAACCACTTCTAACCTTGATTCCTAATGCTAAAAATGTTATTTTCATAAAGCGTGTACATATGTAAATGTAACCACCATAGAAACATCTTCCAACATGCACCAACGCAGCACTGCAGATCATGTAACTATACAATACTGTTAACCTCTACATTAAATTGAAGCATTTAATGCACAATGTGTTTTTAAAATACACATACACGGACTCCAATGAAATCACTGAAGAGACTTTCAGGTTTATGTTAAGAATGGAATTTATTGTTAGCCTCTAAATGAAAAGAGAAGAGCATGAACAAGAAGAAATTAAGTGTCAAGATTTGCACCTGCTTTGCTTCAACAACTGTATTCTGTGCCAAAAGTTTAAAACGACTCAAGTGTATCAACTGTTTGCTTCATTTATTGTTCATTTTGCATTTGGGAGGTGGGGGATTATGTAGTCCATGTACAAAATCGATGAAGAGTGGAAGAAACTGACCTGTGAACATGAAAGAGAACAGTGGGCGACCCACCGATTCAACACTGAAAAAGAACAAATCTAGTAGCCTTTTATCCAACATTTATGATCCAACACACCATTTTGTACATGTAGGCTACAGCATCAAGCCAGGAAAGTTTTTAATGCACTTCACAGCAAAGGTTATGTAAACATCATAGTACTATACTGGTTTGCTTTTTTCCTCTATTTTTTTTTAGGCACAGCCTTTGGCATCCAGCTTAAGGTCATCTTGGAGGTCCAAAAACAATATATTTATATATATAAAAAATAATAATAATAGGTACAAATCGCATGGCCTCTGACAACATGCCAGGTGATTGCTGGGGTCTGGATTGCCCAGGATGGTGTGAGATTGTGCCCTTTTCCTGGCAGCCATGCAGAATACAGGCTCTCAAACATCACTGGAATGCTGCAGTTAGAATCACAGATAACGGATTCTGATAGCGATTAATGTCCTTTATCCACAACCCTCCTTAATATATAGAGTAATACAAGCAGCTCCAAACCTGAGTATTTATGGTATAGCTTTTAACATACAAAAATGTATGTACATTTATCTCCGCTTTCTGTAAACAGCATTGTACTTCATCCCTTTGACAGTTGAAACATGCACATCATACACAAGTAATTAAAAAGAAAGGAAAAAAAAAAAAAAAAGGTAGCATGTTCAAAACTACACAACAAAACTAAAATAAAAACTGCATATTTCTACACCCACCTCACTAAGCCAAACAAAACAAGCCATGTGTTGGGTTAGGAGGAGATTTCTTCAGTGTCTTAAATTATAAAGGGAAGAGGGAAGAAAAAGGAATTGCACCTTTCATGCCTTGCAGCATTCATAATACTTTTATCTTGTGGAGAATTAAAGAACATTTATTTGCAAGAGGGTGGCCCCATCTAACTTTCATTCGCCTGCGCACGCACGCACGCACGCCATGATCCACTGAAAAATATAAAGGACAGCAGCAGTTACTCATACAGGAATAGGCAGGACTGAACTGCCAAGAAATCAGAAGATGAGGAAGCATTATTTTAACTTCTCATCTGCTCTCTTTCACATTCATTTTTCCTTCCTCTTAAGGATGATGCTCAAGACTGTCTTATTTTAGATTTTTTATTTGCTATCTGTACAGTATCACAAGTTCATCCCTTGAGCACTTAACAGCGATTCAAGCATATTGAAAGAGTCAACATAGTCCGCGTGAATGCCATTAGTGCTAGGGTTCCGAGCCGCACCCTCAGGGCCGTGGCTCTCCACTGGCTTCTTGTCCTGTTTCACTAGGGTGCTGAGATGTCCGAAGCCCACCTGGTGTGTGACAGGAGGGGGAGGAGGAGGGAGGAAGGGAGGGTTAAGAACAGAGCTGCGAGACGACACACACTGCTGTACAGAGGAACAATGAGAGGAACTACCTGCACCGCTCTTGGAGGTTTTGCTTTTTTTGGAGTGATGATTGTGGCTGGGGTCTGCGTGTGTCCTCTTGCGCGAAGAATCAGAGCTCGCCACATCACTTCCAGGGCCTGCCAGAGGACTCCGCCCGTTGTCACTATGAGCGTGCCCATGCTTGTGGTGGTGGTGCCGGTGGGCAGAGTGGTCCCGGTGCTTCTCCTTGTTCACTACTGGACTGGAATGCTTGCTTTTGCCACCGCTCTCATCAGAGGAGCTGTGCCGTTCAGAGGAAACTTTGATCTTCATCTTCAGCTCGTCCTTACTTGCTGCCCACTTCTCGGCTGAGGGGCCTGGGACTGGAAGACGGAGCTTTAATGAGCTTCCCTTCTCACGTTTGTCTGCCTGGGACTTGTCCTGGGCTGGCAGGGGAAGTTTCATCTTAAGGGGGGAGGCGGCAGACGAGGTGCTGCTGCTGGACCCCTGAGTGTGTTGTTGAGCGTGCTTGCGGTGCTCGCTCTGGCCAGAGCTCGCATATGAATCCCTACACTCTACTTCCATGCTCTGTGACTGATGCTGCTGTTCCAGCCGGCATTTCTGAGCTGCCAGCTCAGCTGCATGCTTCTCCTTGTATTTCTCTAGAGACAACTTCTGCGTTGGAGGTGCGGAAGGTGGCAAAACAGGAGCTTGATGCTTCCCGCTGCTGTTGGCCTTGTGTTCATGTTTGACTGGGTTAAAATCCATGCTTTTCTCAGGCCGGTGTGGGTGAGACACGAGTGAAGAGTGGAGGGGGAGCTGTTTGAGAGAGTACAAGTCTGAGCGCCCCTGGTCCTGAGGCCAGCCAGTGGGGGCAGTGAAAGTGTAGGAGGTGCCCTGCATGTTGGCAACAGACTCCAGAGAAAAGGCACCACCTTGGTTGCCAGGCAGAGAAACAGAGAATGACGTAGAAGCTTTGGGGAAGGCTACATTGGTAGATGCCTCAGGGGTTGCATCTATATTGGATTGATCTTGGGAGACCGTAAATGAGGTGCTCTCCGCTGACTGGCCATCTGTTTTAAGTTTCTTGGCAGCCTGAGTTGCCTGATTAAAAAAAACCAAAAAAAAAAAAAACCAAGGATTTGAATACCCACAATAATCACCATAACAAACACTGCACAAATGAAAGGCTAGCACTTTGTTAAATTCAAGCATTACCCTCCAGTGCCTAATCTTCTTCAACCTGCTGGGAGTCTTCTCCAAAATCTGCAGGAACTCGGTCGTCAGTTCTGCAAGGGCAAATGTAACATCATTATTAGCAAAATAAACACATTCTCAGCTGTGGTTATAGCAGACTATAACACCAGTAAAGTTAAAAGAACAAATCGCTCCCAAGTTAAAGCTCAAAAGAGGACACCTCACTCACCATCAAGTAACTCAAGTGTAACTGAGTTGTCTACATATTCCCACCAGTGTTTGCCATCAGTGGAGAGAGGGATCTCCCGAGCAGACCACTTGCACACCAGATGGATGCAAACACAAGCAACGACTGTGGGCTTGTACTGCAGACAGAAGGTGGTGAGGTGAAGGCTGTAAGGAGGAGAAAAGAACAACAAAAAGAGAGCAAGCCTTCATCAGCCATCACACACACAAAGGCACCAACATACTCTCTAAATTTGCATGGCCAATCGTAGGATGCAAAGGTCGTCAAAAATGCTACTTGAAGGAGCATGTATATGGCCTCCGTGCACAGCACTATGAAGCAAGTCCTCGTGGGACTGCTTTAAACAAACTAATACTGTAACTAACAAGTCTGGCCATTTCAGTGATTTACAAGCAAAACAATGAGCTTGCCACATAAAATCAAACAAACATGATATCATGCAACTGCTGCCCTGAAACAGACAAAAAGGTTTACAGGTTAAGAGACTAGATTACAGAGAGCATACGATTACCATCCATTTTTCAACCCATTTGTCAACTCGTTATCGTTCATAAGTCAAACATTTCAGTGTAAAATGCACATTGCATGCAAAATAATAAGCATGGTCCTGTCTTGTGAGCTCTGTGTGTGTGCCTTCTGGTGTGATTACTTGTTTAATGAAGAAAAAGTGATGCGTTTGTGCTGATGGGATCCCCAGTTAGAGAAATCTCATACTGCAAAAATGAGCAGTACAATTCCAAACAATTGCGGTTCCCACACCAAGTGAACCAGCACCATTGTGTAACTGTCTGCATAATCAATGTCCAGTTACACTGTTCGACTGGCCAGCTCAAAACTCGACAATTAAAAAAAAAAAAACGACAAAACGACATAATGGTAATGTTGGATGGTAACCCTGTGCCATGAAACAAGATCAATGTTTGGAACAGGGACAAGGGCATGGTCTCAAATCATCCAGACTCCAGATTTCCACAAAAATAAGGACTTTCCTTTTCCTGAATTGATAAACTTCCAATGAGGAGTGCAGCAGCTGACTGAATGAATAGAATAATTCTTATAATCATAAAAAAATGAAAGTCTTCGGGTTTGGACCACTTTCAAGAAGAATGTGGAACTTAATTCAAGGAAAACTATATACTGTACACGTACACGCACACGCACACGCACACACACACACACACACACACACACACACACACACACACACACACGTGACAGTCCCACATCCAAACATTGTGAAATTAATAAAATACAAATATCTGGAGGTGACGTGGTCATATCTTGAAATACGATGACATTAGCCTACCTAATCTACTGAGCATGTACTATCATTTCAAACATAAATAAAAAGCACATTACCCCCTGCTGGGAATGTATAACGCAAACATCCAACAGAGGAAACACTACAGTGAACCCTTTGAGGACCTTTTCCCTTCTGTAGCACCTTCATTAGTTTTGTGTTCATGATTTGCTTAACAGATATGCAGTGATTAAAAACTCAATCATACATGTCCAACTTACTTCTAACCGACAAATTGAAAGTGATTCTTAAAACAGGTCCTTAATGGGTTTTCAGGAGGAAAAAAATAAATAAAATAAAGACACTTAAGAGTTTTAAATCACAAAGTGGGAGTGTATATGCAAAAATCAGACAACATATCAGGCAAATGATCAATTAATATATAAAAAGCATTTTTTTTCATTTAAATAAATAAATATTCGACGAGCTCTAGGTACTTACCTTGAAGACTTATATGTATTGTTTACATCTGTGTAACCTTTAGCTTGAATTCAGGCTACCAAAGAGTCTTTTTAGACAAATGCACTTCTGTAACCGAGCAAACGTGAGGTTCAAGAGCACCACTACACTTCACATTGTGCATTCGACCCCTCTGTGCCAACAGTGACCCCTCGTACAATACACCGCACTGCAATCGGGGCTGGTACCGCCCGGGACTCCCTCCCGTGGCCCCCGTCTGAGGGTGTGCGGAGAGGGAGCGGCATTCCCAGTAGCCACCGATGCAAAGAGGGTGCTGGACACTGTAAGGGGAACCTGCAGTAAAGGAAGCTATAGTGTGCAGTCACAGTGCAACAAATGAGGTTCAGGATAACAACCTGTTGGTAGCCATGAAATAGGAAGTCTGTGCCAGATCCTTGCTTGCTGTGGAGAAGACAGAAACAACATATTAGGCTCAAAATGAAGCTGTTAATACTGAATATGGTATTTAATACATGGATTACCTCTTGTACTGTACTTCATGCTTAGCCATATCTTAACACTTAGAAGCCTAGACGAATTTTGCGGGATGTTTTAATAACTTGACGTACCTTTATTCGCCTAAAATATAAAGTATTTATAAGAGACAATCACACATGCCAGATGTAACTTTCAGAAGATCCTAAGCTACTGAAATATATATTCATTTGAAATGTATGTATTAACAGAATTTTGATGTGTAAATCTGAACATTTTGATAAAGAAATTGCGGGCGTGAAGTACATTTTCTTATTTTTTTGCTTGGAAGGACTAAAATATAAATATAATACATATATATATATATATATATATATATATATAATAATAATAAAATATATATAAAAAAAAAATATATATATATATATATATATATATAACAGTTCACGTCAATTCTCTAGAATGTTTGATCTGAAAATGTATTTGGAGCAAACATTTCGATGAGTTAACTTTTTAACTTTTAAGTTCTTTAATATTTGACAATCAAAAAACAAACAAACATAAAACCTGAATGTACTTCATTTGTTTGATGTTAATGGATTAATCTGGTCTTAAAACTCATTCTGAAATTTGAACTCTCTGTAAGCAAAGCAGCCTCTCCCTTCTCGTTTTTCCTCCCTCACCCGATATCTGGGGGAGTGACTTCATCAGCACCTCCCGTACTCGCTCCTCACTCAGTGTCAGAGCTGAGCCACAGGTGGGTCGCGCTGATTGGTTCTCCGCTCTCTTGACAGCTCCAAAATGACAGAAACAGCAAAACAGTACTTTTAAATGCCCAGTGGCCCTTTAAATTTGGAATGTGCTCATATTTAGTGAGTATACATGTAATCTTGTGTTTGGGCTCTTTGAGACACGGAGAACGAGCTGAGTCTGAACTGAGTGAGAGCAGCCCGGCACCCATCCCCTCACGTTTCTCTGACTACACAAAGCAGGCTGTGGTCACGAGTGGTCAGCCGCAGTCAGACACTGACAGTAAACTCACATAAAATCAATGATATGACCCTGTTAACTATTTCTCCCATAAAAAGGGGAAAATAAACCCCAGAAAGGAAGATGGGGTTTGTTTGTTTATACACAGATCTGCTGAAGCTCTCCATCACAAGATATTTTAGTACAGACTTTTTTCAAAAGCTGCATTCACTAAGGAACAGATTGTCTAAAGCAAATGGAGCAAAGGGTCATAAGTTCATTAATAGCAATTATTAAAATAATCATGCAACATATTTAAGTAAACAAAAGATCTGCTTATTTTTCCTGACATTTTCCGAACTCTGGTGACCTGATCAATGAGGCAGAAAATGGACGACAGCTCCACAGAGCTTTTAGATGTTTTCCTGAGATGGACTGCCATACTACTATGGATCCTTGATCACAGTTGATGACAACACTTGTTAAAATTCTTGTGGTTTATGATACTTGTATTATGTCTGTCACAGTGGCCCTAAGTAATAGATCCTAGAATACTGGCATGTAGTCTAGAAAACGCAGGCCGCAAAGAGCAGGCGTCAGGCTAAATATTGAAGGTAAACAGTTTGTCAACACAAAAACAAAGCAGATGATGTACATTTCATAAACACATGGATGGCTAATGAATAAAGTCTCTACCTCGCACTAGCTGGGAACATTTCACAACATCAGTGTGTGGATGCTCAATAGTTATTTCAAATCCTGCAAAAGAAAGTACATCAGAGTCATATGTGGCCCCAAAAGATAATGTTGGCCAGTATTTGACAAACAGAAACAATAAATGCAATAAGCCATTAAAGCCAAAAATACTGAATAGTATGTTACTAGCCAATAGCATTACAAAACAGAGAGCCTGTTCATACCTGGTGTTACCATGCATTTTTTGGTGATCGGCTCACAATCAGATTTCACTTGACCACATGCAATGCCTCCAGGTCACCAATATGATCAAATTACAAAAGATGGAAGGAGCAGAAAAACTGTCCAAAAACTCTATGTTAGGGCTGGACGATATTGATATTTAAAGCAATATTGCAATATAATCAGAGCGTGATCTGGGTTGAGCCAATATAATTAAGATTTAAAATAACTCTTAATATTCTGGAAACCTCTTCTGCTCCACTCACTGCTCTCAGCTCCTCCTCTATTCTGCACCCCTCCGCCCCCTTTCGTGTTCTTACACACAATCCCAACTTCATGGCATGATAAGTTGGTGTGTACAAAGACGACATGACGATTTAGATATACAGTAAAAAGACTAAGGATTTCAGCGAGTGTCCTAATACATTCACATTCAATTTTCACATGATATTTCATTTTGTATGTGGTCATTCAGGTAAAATATAACGATCTGATTTTGTCACAAAATGCATGTTAATGCCAGGTGTAAAACAGGCTCACACAGTGTCATGCAAGACCAAAGACAATCAGGGACAGCTTCATGGTTTCACTGCAGCAATTCATCTGGTTTCTGAAGATTTCAGCAAATTACCACACATCTATAATAGTCAGAACATAAAAGGTTCATTCAAATACCCACTAAATGGGCTACTATATGGGTGTGGGGTTTAGCACATTCCAGAGCTCACATGGCTGTCATTCTCTGGACAGCAATTGATATTTTCAACATATTTCATACCCTTAGACATTCTCACACTTACCTAAAGTCTGCAGCACTATGGTTTCAAGTATCACCAGCTCTTGAGCTTGCTGGAGGTATGCCTGAAGTTCAATAGACAATCATTACATGATGCCTGTAATGTGTCTTTTTCTCATAAACTAAAACCCACAATATCATCCACCGCTGCCCATGGGTTGACAGTTTAGGCAGCTGGCGCATGGCTTCTGTGAGCCATTCACAGTTGATATGGGGAAACAGTAGTTCACTCAGACCTCGCAGGCAATCATTACTACTTAAGACAACAGTTTGCCATCAGTCCATTACACAACACCCCAACTTAAACTTTGCCATTAGAGCTAGCATTACACAAACTGGGCCCAGTTTACCAAAAGCATCTTAGTGTTAAGATCTTCTTAAGTCTGTTTACTAGTGCTTTCCTGGCCATTGATCCAAGATGCTTTTGGGAAGCTCTGGGCATTTTGGTTAGGAAGGTTTTAGGGTGAATGGTAGAAATTTGTAATGAAGAAAGAGGGGAAAAACTACAATACCCAGAATTACCCAGACTTACATTACTCTTTGCATCTAGTGGAGCTTCTTGAGGGTTTAAACAGGCATGTGCCACTTTGATGACATGCTCAAGTTTTCGTGGCTGCTCCTCAACTTTTGCAGCCAGAAATAATGTGGCTGGAGAAATGATCTGGTGAGGGAAACGCAAGAGAAACCATTAATACAATGTAATGCCAACCTGCACATCACAGTCACAATCTGAACACTCAGCATTTGAAAGTGAAAATGGGACAATTTCATAATTTCATGAATATCTCCTTTCCTACCACATTACATTTTCCCTTTCAAGGAAACAATAGGTATACAACATGTCTAGGTATTACAGTGGAGTGGAACATCTTTAAGAACTGGTTCACCAAATATTCACACATCCTAAACACCGTAGACAGGCTAAGGCATGACTGGTGTCAAGAGTGTCTCTTTGGTTTTGTACAGTTCTAATGTAATCCCACACGTTATTTATACATTCTAGTGCTTTTAAACATTGGAGTAGAAACAGTAACATCTATTTTGACATTAGACATAAAGCGAACTAAAGGCATTTGGAAAAGATACTCACATTCCTGTGGAATTTGGTGAAAGAGTGGTACATGTAAAACCTGTGCATGTAAACAATCGCAGTGTTTATCGTGAGCTGAGAGCTGAAACAAGAGTTAAAGATTCAAACATTTCAGAGCACTTGGATCTCCATAAAAACATAAATTTGCATGATGGTGATGGACGGACTAACAGAAAGGCTCCCAAATTAATCAATGAATCGTTTTAAACACGGAAAATTAAGAAATGGTATGTATGCAAACTACAGACTACTGCATAAATGATCTTCGCCTCAGATCTCACACCTCTGATCAGCAAATAAGAGAAGTTGATCACCCTTGATCAGTCCCACAGTGGGGACTTCAGTGTTACAAGAGCAAAGGGGCAGCAAGAAACTCAGTACTACACATAGATAAAATAGAGTACAGTATCTACAATATTAACACTGTAATGAAGGAGAAAACCATCATCAATGACTGAAAATAACCACAGATCAGCTGATTTAACCAGTTAAAAATAAAGACAAATAAGCAACTTTTACAGCCACAAACTGCTCGACCGGGAACGCCCACCGTGGACCTGGAGCGCAGCAGTGAAGGAGTTGCAGGTGGAGTTTGGACTCAACTCCTCCGTGGGTTAAAGGCAGGTTCAAAGTGGGTTAAGGCAGGTTTATAGTGAGGCAAAGGCAGGTTTAATGCAGGTTAAAAACGAGTTTAAGGCGGGTTGGAGAGGTTTAACAGCCGGCTTTAAGGCAGGTTTAACGGCGTGTTTAAGGGGGGTTTAAAGCAGGTTTAACGGCGTGTTTAAAAGGCGTGCTTACGGCAGGTTTAATGCAGGTGTAAAAGGCAGGTTTTACGGCGGGTTTAAGGCAGGATTTAAGCGGTTCTGAGGAGCTGTACTGAAAGCCTGCGGCCTACAACACAGCCGCTCCTCTGCGCATGCGCAGACCCGTTCCCCCAACACAAGCGCGCGGTGTTCGTGCGCTCCGACCGCCGTAACGCGGCGCCGTTCTCTTTAAAAGCGGCTCCTCGAGGAGGCGGAGGGCCCCGCGACGAACCTGGACCCGAGCGGTCGCTCTACAGCCCGCACACACCCCGAGCAGCCGGTCGTTAGCTTTAGCGTTAGCTCCGCGGAGGAAGGATACACGTTCAGTCTCTGTCCCATGTCCTGAATAAGGTTGGCGGCCTGTTGTCTGTAAGACAGCTCCCGGTCCGACTCCACTCCACAGCGCCGGGAAGGCGTGTTCTCCAGCTGTTCTCGGGTGAAAACCCACCTGGTAGACGATCGCCGGCTCACCGCCATCGCCCTTCAACGACGGGACCGAAATGGCGCGCGGTACGTGATGACGTCACGTGGAACGTCGCGCGGAACGTCACTGCTACGACGTAAATAAAGCGAACGCTGCGCTCCGTCCCTTAACCCTTTATCCAAATACAAATTAAAAGTAGTATTTGTAGGAGACAGATATTATTTCCAGGAGCCCCCAGGCTACCCAAATCGTCATTTGAGATATAAATATTAACAGAATTAAGATAGTTGTAGGATTTTTGATAGAATTATTTGTGATGATAAGGATGAGGGGTTTTGCTTTTTCAAAAAACTTGTGTAGCCCCCAACCCCCCCCCCCCAAAAAAAAAAAAAAAAAAAAAACTTAAATATTATTACTATAATTTTTCTTATTTGTGTATATAGGTATTACCCCTTCTTAGGACTTTTATCTTGAATTTGAGCACTGTGAGCAAAATAAAGAGCGTAAAGCCCCTCCCTTCTTGTTTTCCTCTATAACTCTATAGCTGGGTCAGTGACATCAATAGCCCCGCCCCCTCTCTTTAATCAGTAAGAGCCTGTATGCAGGTTGAGCATGTACATGTGGACAGAGCAGTAAACATGCACTGGAAGCACCTTAGGCTTTGAAACTGGGATTTAATTCAGTTGGAAACAAATTTTATTATATGATGCCACACGTTGAAGCCTCTGCCAGTTAGATAGTGTAGTAATCTTGTCTTGTAGTTTATGATCTTTCATTATTCTTATGATGTTTTATGTCTTTAGGTTACTCTGATCCTGCATTATGAAGCTTAGAAAACAGCATTTAAGAGTTGAACAGTTTTAAGACTTCAGGTGGTTATTGTTTCAGTTGGAAACCAGTATTGTATGAAAGAAACCAGTATTGTATGAAAACCACTGGAAAATACTGGATACCAGTACTGTATGAAAGATAATCTTGCAAAAGTTTTAGAGATACTACTTATCAAATCTGAAACTCTAACATCAGCCTTCTACTACACAGGTTTCTCAACCTGTGGACCTCTAGTGGTCCGCAGACCCATCTTTGAGGGGGGGTAGTAGTCCATAGTAGGCCAGTAATGTCACTTTAAAGTCACTTTAAATAATTAAAGTTTATGAGAAAAACAACTTGTATGCAATTATAAGCATTAATAGAAATGAATAATTAATATCACAAAATAACACAAGACAAATTTGTTGTTTGTACTACTTGCAAAAAGTATAATTGTGCTGTTCTGTACTTATGTTATTTTTCAACCACTTATTTGTATTAAAATTATACTAAAATACACTTAATATATACTAAGTATATTGGTCATGTTATGTAGAGATCTAAGCTGCCTGATTGAACACTCAACATTAAAACTGAGCTTAAATAATTCTAGTAATATGACAACTGTGTTCAGTAATCACATTCATCACATTTAAAAGTGTAGTCCCAGGATGTTATTAATATATTTCTCTGAACACAGTCAATTCAATGACCACATATATTTTTGATGAGTGGGAGGAACCCAGAGGAACCCCACACAGACACATGGACAACACACAAACACCTCACAGCGACCTGAGGCAGAATCGAACCCACACCCCAGGATCCTGGAGCTATGAGACACATGCACTACCTTCACCACCACTGTGCTTTCATTTATGAGCATTGTAATTTGTAATACTATAATTCATCGCTGTCACACAAAACACACCTTCAAAGCAATAAAAAAAACCTTCAATATAATTCAACCAAAAACATTTTGGAGCATATTTAAAAACAGCTCCTTATTCAACTTATATATAAAAAGTGGGAAAATGGAGAAACAAGTTTTTTGGCAAAATGAAGAATTCATTTGCAAAAACAAATAAAGGTGTTGCATTCATTTGTTTATGTGTTTGAACTCTTTGTGAACTCACTTTGTGTTTTAATCAGGCATCTCATACAAATATACTTTAATTTAAAGAGTGGTGAAAATAACACAAGTACATACTATCATACTTTGTTTTAAACTCTTGTTCAGGCTCTAATTCTCACATTTCCAGTGTCAGCACTTGAGAAATAAAACACAAAACAGCTTATATAAAACAGAGTTTTATATAAAAAGTTGAGTAATACAGGCTAGTGAGTGATGAGACAGAAAAATGCACATGTGTAGTAATACATGAATACCAACCAATATTCATTATTTCCCTATCAGGCATGCAGAAGATTTCCGAGGATGTCACTAAAACTGGTTTCTCTGAAGACCTAAAAATTCAAGAGCATTCCCTGCCAGAAGTTTGTCCTGAAAAAAAAAGGGGGGGGGGGGTACAAATAGTCCTTAAACCAAAGAAATGGGAAGTAGTTGCAGCCTACTAATTTCACCAACTAGCACAAAGCTTTGCCATGGGAATGTGAGTCTGAAGGAGTGTATTACCTTTTCAGTGCTGTCAAATGCACTCATTGATTCTATCAAAGTTCCTGGTTCCAGTTCCCCAAGTGGAAATGGATAATCTGTTCCTAACATCACTTTGTCCTGCAGTTGAAGAAAGCAGAATGTGTGTCCTTTGTGTCTGCACTTAAAAATAAGACTTTAACTAAAGGCTAAATTTAAGCAATTACTTCAAAAGTAGTTGATTAATATGTGTTAGGTGTCTGAAGTTTCCTTCTCTTGATTTTGAAGAATTTGAGGAATTCATGCTACCCTGAAGGTCTAAATCATCACACACTTCTCTCAAATTGTTTGAAATGAATCTCAAATAAGGCTTAAAGATGGTAATTACTATTGTTTTTTATTTTTGGAATGTGATGGATTTTGTCATTTATGTAATATTTAAGACCAGTGTTTCTTGACCCTGGTCCTGGAGGCACCACACCCTGCAGCTTTCCATGGTCTCAACACTCAACTAATCAGCTCATTACCAAGTCCTTTCAGAAATGCAGTCTGTTAACTAGGGAATTCACAAAAGTGTGCAGGGTAGGGGTGCCTCCAGGACCAGGTTTGCAAAACACTGATTTAAACATGCAGTTAACTTGTTATGTACATTAGCTTCATAGCTGAAGTGCAGCCTTTGCTGAGTATTCTGTTTTTACATCTTGGCTGATTAACTATAGTATATACCACCTTCACAATACACAATATCATCAAATAACAGAACTCTTCATGCTCTTCAGAACGTCTGTTAGGGATCGTGGGTACACAACATTACTGGTCAGCGGCACAGGCTTGTTAATTCTATCAATTTTATTACATCAGCCAATAGACACTGACATTAGCTGGCATATTAAGTAATGGGAGAAGAGGCCAGTTAGGCTCTCAGGGCCAGCCTCGGAAGGTTATGGAATCACACAGAACAATTTTTCCACACTAAGGTAAACACAAACGAACATCTGACCTACCTTTCCAATTACATCAATAAGGAGCTGAAGAGCGAGGGGGTCGTGAACTAGTGAATCTGTGTAAAAAGATCCTAGGTATTTACGTGGATTGATCTTATTGTCAGTTGCACACAGGTCAGGCCTCACATTGAAGCCATGCTCAATTCGTCCAATAGTGTAGGGAAAAGCACCACCTAGAACAAAATGAAGTGATGTCATGTAATTAATCTGAAAGTAAAAGTGATGAAGACTGGACACTGGGTTCACTCTGTGGAAATTGTTGGATAATGATGTTCAGGTGTCCCCAACCACTGCCTTCATACTATGCAAACACAACTGAATTATTATAAGTTATTATAAATTATTAAAAGTAATTGTCATGTCTGCCCTTTGTCAGTCCTGTTCACCTCTGTCTTCCTGTTGTGTTCTAGTTGTCTTTCCCCCATTCCCCCTTCCTAAGCACATGGGTTGTTTGTTTTGGTCTTGTCTCATCTCTTGCTCCGCCCATTCCCGGCTGTGTCTCATTTGTAACCCTGCCCCTTTGTAATCAGTGGTTCCAGGTGTGTCCAATGTTCTGTGCTATTTAAGACCTTTTGTCTCAGCCTGTCCAGGTCCGGCCTTCTGTTACCTCCACTTTATAGGTGCTGAGCTTGCCTTTGTTTGTTTGTATGTACGTTGGTTCCCCACTATGTGTGTAAGTGTAGCTTTTTTATGATTTGTTTCAGTACATCCAGTTTGTAAATCTGGTTCCTTTGTCTAGGGTTAGTTTGAATTCCCCAGTTTGTCTGTTAGTATCCCAGGTTTGTTTTGTCTTTTTCATTAAACCATAAACCCCTGCATTTTGCCTCCGCACCCTTAGTCCTCTGTTCAGTCCATCCGGTCTTGACAGTACACACAGATTAAGCCTATTTTGTCCTCTCATACAGCGCTACAATCAAGGGCTGCTTTTGACTGAAACATGGATCATTATTTTTGTTCCAATCTAAGCAAAGTTATTGTAATCATCTGACAGGCCTTCATAACCTACCTCCATGAGCAAAGCACACCTTTAGTTTTGGGAATCTTTCAAAAATACCCCCAAATACCATCGAGCAGATTGCTGTTGTAGTTTCTGAAGGCATACCTACAAGAAACAAACATGTAATTAAAAACAACTGTAGTCATCTCATGATATTTGAGTATTTATTAATGACCTACAGGGCTGGGGAATTCATTATTCAGCGTTAAATGGAATTGGAGACTTATGTTTAACATTTTTGACTTTGACCACCAATACCTGCTTTACTTTCAGCTGATACCCACCAACTAGCCACGGAAGCCAGTACTTGGCCATTCTTCCATCTGTCTTCATGTCCCATGGGTGCACAAATATTGCACAGTTTAGCTCCTCAGCAGCCTGTGGGCAGTGCAGAAAAATCTATACACTCATCTCACCAGAACGTCTTTAGTGTGCAACTAAAATACAATGAGCTAAAGCATCTAAAATGTAGGCAACGTTTGGTATATACACATAGTGCTGTTGTCTCAGGAGCTTGCCTTGAAGACACAAATATTCTATGCCACCACCAGTCACATTTCCCAACCTATCCCTGATTGAAATGTGTGTAATGCTATTGGACACACTATTAACACCCCCTCCTACCACAATATCTGCAGAGTGACAATATTCAAGCTGCATGGGATGGGTTATTTACAGGACACCATAAGGATCCTCTACAACTCCATACCAAGAGGTCTGATGCCACATTACTCCTGTATGTGTTGCTCAATAAATATCGCCCATTTCAGTATTTATTTATTGCTCCTGATTACCTTTTATCTTCTTTCCAATAGCATTGCAACCTTTTAAATTTAAAATATAGCCATCATGCTTGGTATTTAAGAATTGAACTGTTATGTTTTGGCTGAAATCAAAAAGATTAAGCTCTCCTATTGATTACAAGAGCTTTTGGAGATAAATTGAAGGTCTTGGCTGATAAAAAAAGGACTTAATTAATAGGCTATTTTAAGTTTGGGGAAAAAAATCAAATTCATAAGACTACCTTAAATGTATTGTGCAGTATGTATGTTAAAATATACTTCATAAGACAACAAGCAATTGAACTTGGTTTATTCAACTAAAATAACAGCTCAAAGTGCTTATTTAAGTAGAATAAACCCAGTCCAATGTAGATGTAACACTTGTGTTAAATGACAATGTCAACAATGGTCTTCTGTATCTACTGAAGCAGCATGAGTAGCTCTGTACATTTTTAAGACCACACTCACAGCATAGATGGGATAAAGCTCAGTCGCATTGAGGTCCCAGGTGTTGATGTGTGAACCGATTTGCACCCCTGGGAAGCCCAGCTCCTTCACACAGCGTCTCATCTCCTGCACAGCCAGCTCGGGAGCTTGCATGGGCAATGTTCCCAACCCAACAAAACGCTTAGGGTATTGTCGGACAGTGGCAGCAAGGTCATCATTCAGGATCCCACACAGATCCAGAGTATCCTGAGGTTTGGCCTTTTGGGAATGGACAGATGATGTCAATTTATCTACAGATATAATTTTTCAAATACCATGAAAGATTTTAAATTAGCTCTCCAACCTTGGAGCCCCACTCACGTTGGTGTATTGTTGGTGTGTTGTTAGAGACATTAAGTTATCTGCTGATGCTCAGTTTGTTATTCATCAACCCTTTCACCACAGATCCACTCTTTGCTGGACAATTTGAGTAGAAATACAAGGCTGGAGTTTCTAATAAAGTGGAGTGAACTTCTACTTGAGGTATTGTACTTCACCTACACCAGGGATCTGGCTGCAGGTTTTCAGTCCAACCAAACAGAAGCTCATGTGATCAGTTGTTTGAAGATTGGCTGATTGATTAAGTGAGTGATTGGAATCACACAGAACCTGCAGCTGCACCAGCCTGTTTCTGACCCTGTTTGACACCCCTGACCCATACACTCAAAGCTAGGCCATTACCCAGCTTCAGTTATTACTTACCCAGTAACTGAACATAACAGGTACTGTAGAAAGGGCTTGTACTGTTACACCTGAAAAAACAAAACAAAAAAAAAAAAAAAAACACATATGAAACAATAACATATTAAACCCTGCATTTCCTGTATCAAATTTCTGTATGATATTCCCTAAATCAGGAGTGCAAAACTCCAGGCCTGGATGGCCAGACTCCAGCAAAGTTTGTGGTTGTCCTACTCAAACATACCAGCTCATCAGTTAACTACTGTACAAAGAGGGGGTGATTTACTTTATAAATTAATGCTATTTTTTTTTACAAAAAACCCCACAAAAACATCTTCTTTTGGCTTCTCCCTTTAGGGGGCGACACAGTGGATCATCTGCCTCCATCTTGCCCTATCCCCTGCCTCCTCTACTGTTACACCAACCATCTCCATGTCCACCTTCACTACATCCATAAACCTTCTCTGAGGTCTTCCTCTTCTCCTTCTGCCCGGCAGCTCCATCTCCAACATTCTCTGTCCAATATATTCACTATTCCTCCTCAACACATGTCCACTACTCTGCAACTGAGACCAGAGCCAAACTCACCTACTCATTTGGTTAGACCCCAGACCAAGCGCACTATTTAAAATACACTTGGATCAAAGAATAATAAAAAAAATAATATTATCAAAAATAATAGTTATTTTGAATATTACTCTCATTTGTTCTTAAATTGTGAGCATCTGGAAATACAAACCATTGCACTAATATATATTCATCATTGTCTCTACTGGGTCCATGTTCCAGTACAGTGGTTGAAATGATCAGATATATGATCACATGCTCAAAATCTCTTTATTATTTCTCTCCAGAGCGTAAATAGTTTCAGCTGCAGGTATGCTTCAAATGACAAAGTCTACTTTTTGAGATATTATGAAAAAGGAACACAGTTAACATGATGTTAAACATCATGAAATGTCAGAAACGTACAAGACGAGCACAACAAAAAACTGAAATGACTAAATGACTAAAATCCTGAGTAGTAAACCTTCAGAAGAACATCTTTATATAGTCAAGATATTTACAGAAAGTGTAATAAAATGCAATGAAAATACCATGTTTATCCATGTCCCGTATCCGAGCTTCAGCATCCCAGCAGTTTTCTTGAATCACACGGAACAGTTTTCCATCCTTCATCATTTTTGCTTCACCCTAAAGTGAACAATCAGAAATATATGAACAAGGGTCTTGATCTGTGATCATGCTTTGGCAAAATTACAGCCAGGCTCAGGCTGCTTATGCAACTTACAACCACCAGGGAGCAGCTGAGGTCAACTTAAAGTGCAATTAGATTTCTCATTCTGCTGCTGCCACTTACCTGAAACAACCCTTACTTTCTGAATGTTAAAGTTAAGCTTAGAATTAGCATAGGTATCATCACACACACACACACCCACACACACACACACACACACACGTGAAGGGGTGGACATCAAGTGATCAGTTTTGAATGTTGATGTGTTGAAAACAGGACTGGTTAAGCATCAGGATCTGAGCCACTTTGAAGTGTGATGGCTAGACGTCTGGGTTGCTACATCTCCACCCCGACCTCAGTGTCAGTACCTACCATTAGTGCTCCAAAGGACAAACGGTCAGCAATAGGGCCATAGGCTCCCAAGACTCAATGATATAATCCTACCATAGTCAAATGCTGTAATTCATGCGGCCCAACCTCACAACTCACTGGGCTTAAGAGATCTGCTTACATCCATATCACATATATCTACACATATATCTTAGATATCACAGGACATCTTCAGAGGTCAGAAGTTTTAGGGGAACCTCAGGAGAAAAAAAATTTAATAAAAGCCTCTTAATGTAAGGCATATTTTGGCTTGTATCTAATCAAGAAAACACTGCACTGTTTTAAAGTTCATATAATTAATTGTGGAAATTATTACACCCAATTATGACCCTAGGTGCAAATTAAATAAGCCATGCATTTGAATGAGCCTTTTAAATATGACATAAAAATAATTTTTGAAACTGTGCAAATATCGAGTGTGAGACTGTGCATAGGATTTAAAAAATGCTGGGTTAAAAAATGCATGTAACGAATAATAAATGCTGATAATTCCCTTTTATGGAGGTGCATATCATACAAAAAAGAAAAAAGAAAAGTGTGAGCTTTGCTTTAGTTGGCTGGTTTACAGCCCCTTAAATGGACCACATAACTCATTTACTATAGCAGAGCATTAACACTGTAATTAATCCCTATTAACTATTAATAGATAGAGCTGATGTGCTGTAGTTTATAGCAAGATAGGAGATTGATTTTAGCCTTGCCCCCACTCACTCGCCCTTGTCTGGTTTTCTCCAAAAGAAGCCAGACAATTTCCTTCTAGTTCCAGTTTGTTTCAGTTTAGGATGTCGTTTTTTAAGGAGTGGACAATGGAGAGACAAGTCCTCTCTATTTGCCTCCACCGGCTTTAGTTTCCTCACTTGCTGAGTTTGAGCTCTCCATCTGTGGACACTGGCTCGGTAAAAGCCGTCTGATTCACATAGCAACCCGTCTTCCCATACTTGGCAGAGTCTGGTGACGATGAGCAGTTCCTCTGCTCCACAGCTCAATGCTGGTGAGCTTTAAACTCCTCTGGCCCACAGCTGGCATTAGTCATGGTACCAATAGGTTTATCTGCTATAAACCTATTCTGTTGGCAGTACATGTCGACAGGAACTAGACAAGCAGTGTGTGCATTTGTTCATCTGTGTCTCGTCCGCTGCAAATAGCTGAATGCATTAGAAGGGTTGTCCACAAACCTATAGTGGACATATAGTGTGTATAATATGTATTCAAGAAAACAACTTACAAATATCTGATTTACTAATATCCAGTTTTATCTTGGACTTGAGGACGTGTCATCCTTAAGTGTAAGGACAAATGGATGAGCAGAGCAGATGAGATGGGAAAATAATGCTTTCTCATCCCTTCTGATTACTTGGCAGCTCAGTTCAGTCCTGCCTATTCTTGTATGAGTAATTGGTGTTTTGTCCTTTATATTTTCCAGTGGATCATGGTGTTTGTGTGTGTGTGTGTGTGCAGATTGTGTGGCAATGTTCTGTGATGGTAAACCCTATGGTGAGCTCTGCGGCTGTTCACACAGCAGGACTCAGGTAGGCTCTGCTGCTTTCTCACACACCTGACTTATACTGCTGGGGTGTGCAAATATCAAGCCCTTGCAAGAAGTGTTCTGAGTTTTGGGAATCTACCGCAAGCAGACGGAGTTGGCTTCATCTCCATTTGGCCTGCTTTTCTTTTCTGCTCTGCTGGCACACCTTCCACATGCTGGAGATGATTCACTGTCACTAATATAAATTCCAATGGCAGAAAGTAAGCCTTTATGTGCCAGTTTTTCTGAAAGTTACTTTATGACAGCTACTCATTGCTTTCAGATGAATCTCAGCAGCACATAAGCCTTAAAACTCCCTGCTATTAGCAAAGAAAGGCAATTATCATCACATTGCGTGAACAGCAAAATTAGTGATGGACTTGCCTCCATATGCTACTCATAATCAATCATGATAAGTGTAGTTACCCATGATTTACTAGTTTTGCACTAGAAGGGCATGGCTAAAGAGCAAGGTTGAAGAACATGCTGTTATTTAGCTCTTAGAACCCGAGATTCTCATTTTGTGGGCAGTTATATGTTGTTTTCTAGGCTTCATAACTCAGGATCAGAGTAACCTACTTCCAAATGAATTAAATCCCAGTTTAAATGCCAAAGGATCTTCCAGTGCATTTTTACTGCTCTGGCCATGTGTCCATGCTCAACCTGCATGCAGACTCCAACCGATCAGCGAGAGGGGATGGGCCTTATGACATCACTGACCCAGATATTAAGTTATAAATGAAAATGAGAAAGAAGGTGTTCTTTGATCTCTTTTTTGCCCACACAGTGTTCAAATAAAATAAAATAATTTGGATAGAAAATAAATTGGCTATGTTTGTGTTATCATAGCAGTGTTGTAGTTTCCAAAACACCCTGAATGACTTTGTTTGCATATCATTTACTGATTTATCCAAAATGTAGTTTATAAATTTAAGTTTTGAACTTTCCTCAGATATGTGGTAGTAGAGATGAATTGAGGTGGAAAAAGGTGAAAGTCCTATCGCTTTAACATCTTCTATCATCATCTGGCTTGATATCCTGAGCAGTAACCCAGTTGGCCTCACACAGACCCTGCTCTTCCTGTGCTGCCCACTCATTCTTCACAGGGGTCAGTATGCTCTCAGGAAGCCAGGCAGCTCCTGGAGCCAGCACAGTCCATCCAACTACATACTGGCCATACATTCTCCATGCTGACCATTAGACCATTTTATTGCAATATGTTGCAGAGGAACCTGCTTCTGTGACTGTGCTGAGAAATGATTGTAGATCAAGTCATGGTGATCTGAACTTTTCCTAGACATACCATTCTAGCACAGTGAATGTTATGTATATTAAAGCAAGATATTCAGAATTCAATTACATAAATGTAAATGAAATTGTAATTGTAAATTACTATTCAAACAGTATGAATACTGTGTCTAGTTCAGCACACACAACCACACTCATGAGGAAGACTGCTGACCTGACAGTTGTCCAGAAGACTATCATCAACACCCTTTTCCAGCAGGACTGCCCACAGTGTCAAAACAATTACCAAGTGGTTTGCTGACCATGATACTACTGTACTTGACTGGCCAGTCACCTCTTTGGACCTGAACTTCGTAGGAAGATGAGAAACACTCAACCCAACAATTCTGACAAGCTGAAGACAAATTTCAAAGCTACCTGGCCTTCAATAATGTCTCAGCAGGGCCACAAGCTGATTGCCTCAATACCACACTGCACTGATGCAGGAATTTATGGTAAAGGATCCCCAGCCAAGTTCTGAATGTATACATGAGTGTATTGAGTGTATAAAGCTATAAATCATACTGTAAAAGTAAAACAAAAAAGGCTCAAAATGTCACTTTAAATGTAATAAATATAATATAATCTAATTGTCAGTTTTGAATTCAGAAATCAACATATTTTTATGATTTTTTTAGATGCATATGAACTTTCATATAGAGAGTATTTAATTTTAATGGATGTAAAAAATATATTATGTGTATTGACTCACTTTACGGTGGTGGTGCAGCTGGACAAACCCACCATATCCATATCTCTAGAAAGTGCAGAAATCACAAAGAGTTAATATGTGCAAAACAAAAACACACAATACGTACAAAACCTTTGATCTTAATTATGGTACAAAGGATAAATATTTGTGGACCATTTAAAGACATTCTCCTGTATTTTATATTGTACTTGTACCAGCTATTGTTCAAAGGTTCATTAATAAAGGAAAGTCACCTTAGACCCAAGTTTTCAAAGTGGGAGTGCAGTGTTTGGTTTTCTTGAAACATGACACTTTTCAATAAAACCATATAGTGAATTTTTGTGGCAGCTCTTGTGGAGCTTTCAAAAAGAACAAGACACTTCCATAACCTTGTGTGGAAAAGATCAGACCTTCATACTGCAGACCCAAGTTTATATTCTTGAGGTCATAAGAGGACCTGCTAAACTGGCAATGAAGAGGATTGTCATCCTCTTTGGAACCTGTCTTAAACTTTTCCTTTAAATGAGCTCTTCTAGTAATTCACTTATTTTTCTGACAACGATTTTTAATGCTGGATAGTTTTGCTGCATAATTAAATGTAATTAAGCAAATGTCATTTGTTTAATTGGGTTTAATTAATTAAACATTAATATTTAACAGTAGTTTTTGCGATTAAATGAAATGCAAATAACTGTAACAGCCCTATATATATGGTTTATTTTTTTATTTTCTAAACACTTTGGTGGCTATGAAACATATAGAGGGATTAAATGATTACCCCAGGTTCACTCTGTTGACACAGATAGAGAAGCAAGAGAGGCCAAGGTCCTGATTAATATTTGACCAGAGGTTTTAGGAGCAAATTTTACACTCTGCTGAGTTTTAGTCTGTTTTATTACTCTGTTTTTTTATTTATAAATGAAATAGGAAAGTATAATATAAGAATATAAGAATAAGAATAGCAGTAAAGGCCTGAGACTACTGCACTGTTCAAGAGTTGCACATATGTAATAACTGGCGATTCTTCTAACCAAGCTGGATTGCATAAAAAATATATGAAATTTGATATAATACTTTATTCAACTTGCCCTGCATATAAATGCAGCATATACAATATAATACCCCATTTTAGAATGCATTTATAGGTTTCCAACAGCCTACCTCTTTCAGATCAGGCCATTCCTTAGGCAAAATATGATTATGGATATCAATCTTCATCCTGAACACTGATTAAACCTGTTCGAGCACGTTGCGCTGCAGATTCAGACTATTGAATACTTTACCACTGACCCTTGCAACTTTGAACACACACCTGCAGTTAACTTAGCTAAAGGTAAACAGTCCAGCCCCTTTTTTCCTTCCAGTGGTGAATCAAATCAGCCAATCCACATCGAACTGTTTCCCGTTCCGGCTGGGGCCCAGTTGTACTGGCCAATCATATAAACAGAAAAGAGTTACACTGTCACATACAGTTGTCTCTACTGACACACTACACATATTTTTTTTTACAGTGTTATGATATTGTTCTCCAGTATATTCAGTTCTACAAATAAATCAATCAATAAATAAACCTTCTTAAAAATCTATGATTTATTCACAGTTTTTCACTCAAATAATCTACAATAAATGTCATTTAAACAAGGATGCCCACCTTTAGCAATAGACTGACATGCCTTTTCTACAGCAGATCTTATTTAACATATTTAATAGTCATTTGAAATAGAAATGAACTGTATTTTCAAATGAATACTAACAATGGACATATCTTAGTGACCATTTGAATGAAATATTCCACCACTTTTTCCCCCTATTGGCAACTTCAATAATTACATGCAGCAAAAGTTTTAGACCTAAAGCAACATGTTTGCGGAATGTAGAAAGAATGTAGATGTTTCTTTTAATAGTGGCTCAATGTTTCACCACAGAAATGATATGTATATGTCAATTTACAGTACACAGAAAAGAAGATCTTACTGGTTCCAGTGGCACCTCTCCAGAAGTATGATAGATTAGGCAGCAAGTGAACAGTCACTGACTGAAGTTGATGTGTTGGATGCAGGAAAAAAAATAGAGTGTAAGACCCAACTGTGTTGGCTAGATGACTGGGTCTGTAAGACTTGAAAGTAATTGGCAAAAATGTAATTGAGTCCAACAATAAGTTCTTCCAGATAAATGGTTGAAAAATAATAAATCAATAAAAGTAAAATAATGAATCAGGAAAGTTTATAATAATATATATCTAATAATAGTAATATTATATTATACTATATAATAAGATCAGGAGTGGACAATGAGATGAAAAATCAGGCTGAGTAAATACAAAAAGTAAATAAATAGTTCTAAAGTCTAAATAGTTCTGACCAAAGACAGAGTTAACAGGACACCCAGGAGGAAAAGTTGAGCCGAGACAGTTTTTCTAAGAATGAGATGTTAAGAAGAGTATGATGGGTGTCATGGCAATTAAAAAATGGATAAGGGTGAGACAAATAGAAAGACTTTGCTGGGGATTTTATTCCCAAACCAGGAACATCAGATTATGCACCCTGAAAGGGTCACTTTGACTTCAATAGATAAGTGTCTCCTCAGCAGCTTTGGGCATGGACATTCTGTACATACACTGCATACATAGATTATACATATCACTTGTGATTAACCTTAATTTGTGTCTCAAGGATCTTCTTCAGGCAGGAGCAGCGCAGGGAATTGATAATGCAAGTGTGTTTGTGTGTGTGTGTGTGTCTTTGTGAGTGAAAGCATGCATGTGTGTGCGTATGCATTTGTGATAGTGTATGTTTGCGCATATGAGAGTGCATGTGTGTGCGTGAGTGTATATGTGTGTGTGTATGTGAGAGTGTATGTGTATGTCTGTGCATATATGTGTGTGTGTGTGTGTGTGTGAGAGAGAGAGAGAGCGAGAGAGAGCGAGTGTATAAGTATGTGTTTGTGTGTGTGTTGAGCATGTGTATGTGAGTGTTGGGAGGGCAGACGGACGTGTGTGTGTGTGCTTCTGCTCAGGCTCCGGCCTCCATACCGCTTATCTGTTTAAAGACAAACAATCTTGGCCTCTACAGAGATATAGAGTGAAAGAGTACATTCAGAGTACACATATATATATATATATATATATATATATATATATATATATATATATATGAAACTGAAACACCTGGTTTTAGACCACAATAATTTATTAGTATGGTGTACAAGCGCCTGCTTTTGTGGCCAATACAGCGTCAATTCGTCCCCAACATCCCTTTCAGACAGCTTCCTCTTGCGTCCACAGTTAATCCTGTTGGATGTGGTTGGTCCTTCTTGGTGGTGCTGACATTACCCTGGATACCGTGGCTCTTGATACATCACAAAGACTTGCTGTCTTGGTCACAGATGCGCCAGCAAGACGTGCACCAACAATTTGTCCTCTCTGGTATGTCCCCCATAATGTTGTGTGCATTGCAATATTTAGAGCAAAACTGTGCTCTTATCTGCTAATTGAACCTTCACACTCTGCTCTTACTGGTGCAATTAATGAAGATTGGCCACCAGGCTGCTCCAATTTAGCCATGAAACTTCCCACACTAACATGACAGGCGTTTCAGTTCCATTGTCCAACCCTTGTATATATATATATATATATATATATATATATATATATACTAAATATGGTTTCCAAATTATTAGTATTAGATACACACGATTGCATATATTGTAATTATGATAAAACGTCAGGTGGACAGGACCCATATTCTTAGAGTGTCAGAACATCTCCAAACATCTGGCAGGTCTTGTGGAGGTTTCCTACTATGCAGTGTTCAGTACCTACCAAAAGTGCAACAAGGAAAAACATCAGGTGAACCAGAAACAGGATCATGGTGGTGTTGCAGTCAAGACCAAGACTATGAAAAATCCTTGTTCAAATATGGGTTGTTATAAGCATTTGGATCACAAGGCTTGCTTACTCAACCAGGGCTGAGATGAAGATAGAAGCTCTGCACAGCAGTTTCTTTCATCTCTGCAGTGACGACACAGTTGATTAGGTGATTCTATGCCTGTTTTTCTGGTCATGTACAGTATCATGCAAAACGAAAACAGAACATTACACAGAATCCTCAAGAACTAAATCTAATATTAGATGTTTGAGTATTTAATGAGTTCACCTTTATCTTTATTACAGCTTACATTCTTTGCATGAGACTTTCAGGGTTGGCCAGAAATCAGCAGGGATGTCCAAAGTTCTGACTTTGAAGTCTGGAGTAGTTTTTGTATCTCACCATCCAAGTCAGCTTAAACATTCAATGATGTTGGGATCTGGGGGTAGTGAGTCTCTTCTGAGAACAGAAGCAGTTTGCAGATTGATATCCTTTCTTTTATACATCTACTCCTCTAGATGTTCTCAGAGCTGAAGTGACAATGGACCTTGATTTTCTTATTTCTCAAAACGATAAACGCTTTAAATATTGTTTATCTAATGGAGCAGTTTTGGTGGTCTACACAACTCTTGCATGATCATTAGGGTTCCCATTTTCTCTGTATATCAGATTCATTTAATTCAACTTGGTGGATTATATTCTATGTGATCACCTGAAAAAATAAGAACCTGTGCTTCATAGCTTGGAATTGAACTGGAAATTAAATAAACAAAGGGTAACATTGTGAGCTTGTTAAGGTCCTATGTCATGATTAACTCACAAACCAGAGAATAATCAAATTCATTCCCTAATCAGACAGAGGAGGTGAACCTCATTTCCAGCTTTAGGCTGTGGAGATTGAGCTGTACATTCTCTTGAGTGGTGGAGCACAATCCAATACCTCTGAGATGAGCTGAAGTGGTAGAAGTAATTTTCCAACACCAGCACCTGATCTCACTAATAGGTTTGTGCCTGAATGCAATCATATCCTCACAACAGCAACCTTCCAACATCTTCTGTAATACCTTCCCAGAACAGGCAGTTACTGCAGCAAAGGGGGAAAACCCCTATATATTTGAAAGTAGGGAGCAAAAGAATGCAGGGTATAAAGTAACACTTACTTTTATATTTATACTTACATTAAAAGTAAGTTAAATTAAAATATAATTCTACTTAAAGTTCAAGTACAATGCAAATTTGGTCTCTACACAGTTAGTTTTGTTTTTACTCAGTGTCATGATTATGTTTTCCCGGAAAACAAACAAACAAACAAACAAAAAAAACAATGACAGAGATCAATTTCTTCAACATATACTGAGAAACGCCTTTACCTGACATTTTTACTCACATACACTCATCAAATTTGTGATGGTGTTCAATAATTACAGCTCAAACAACACATTTGCTTTGAATTAATTGGGATTTTATCAGTTTAACAGATTTTAGTAATTATCACAGCTACACATGTCTGTTGCATAGCTGATATAATTAACATCAACTAAAAGGGTTGTTTATGTTTTCATTTGTATCAGAGATGTGCAGGTCACTTATATAAGGTTAGGTCTACGTGAATACAAAACAGAAAACAGATAGCTAGCAAGTCATGGCCTAGTTTCGGCTCACAGGATTCAATTGGTCCAAATCTGGGATAGAAACACAGCCTTAGTTGACTATAGTTGAACAGTTTTGTATAGAAATATGGTTTCATTTTGAAGTTCGATGTGGCAGGGTTTGGGCCAGGCTGCTTTATTAAAAATATCCCTTCTGATCTGGTACTCGTGTGGATCCAAAGTGAATCAGCTCTGCCCACATAATTCCCAAAGCCATGACATACAGATGAGGTTGAATCAAAGAAAGCAGGCCATGCACATGCCGTTGATCATAACTGATCCATAAATGCCTGAAGTGTGTCATATTTGAATCACTTGCTGTCTTGAGGGGTTGAGGGGGGTTACTGTAAGGCTACAGTCTGGCAAAAGTTTACCAAGACATGAGAGATGCAACACAAATGTTGTCTGATCTAGGAGATGGAACACAACCTCAGCTGTCTACAGTTGGACAGTTGTACTTGGCCTAACCATAATATTTATGCAAGTGCTTTAGACCCTTAGGCTTTGAATGCTGAGAAAATAATGAATGTGGCACAACAGAAAGTGATCAGTCTGAGGCCCCTGTATGGCTCCGGTGGTCTATGAATTTACACAGTGTGTGTGTAAATGTATGTTTGTGTGTATGTGTATGTATTTGTGTGCGCTGATCTACGTATGTGTGTATAAGTGTGTGTATCTCTCTGTGTGTATGTGTAGATGTGTATATGTTTATTTGTATGTATATATGTGTTTATATGGGTGTGAATTTGTGAATACGTGTGTATGTATGTATGTATATATATATATATATATATATATATGTGTGTGTGTGTGTGTGTGTGTGTGTGTGTGTTTGTATATATGTGTGTATATGTGTGTTTGTTTGTGTCAAGGGTGTGTGTGTTTGTGTGTATGTGTATGTATTTGTGTGCGCTGATCTACGTATGTGTGTATAAGTGTGTGTATCTCTCTGTGTGTATGTGTAGATGTGTATATGTTTATTTGTATGTATATATGTGTTTATATGGGTGTGAATTTGTGAATACGTGTGTATGTATGTATGTATATATATATATATATATATATATATATATATATGTGTGTGTGTGTGTGTGTGTGTGTGTGTGTTTGTATATATGTGTGTATATGTGTGTTTGTTTGTGTCAAGGGTGTGTGTGTTTGTGTGTATGTGTATGTATTTGTGTGCGCTGATCTACGTATGTGTGCATAAGTGTGTGTATCTCTCTGTGTGTATGTGTAGATGTGTATATGTTTATTTGTATGTATATATGTGTTTATATGTGTGTGAATTTGTGAATACGTGTGTATGTATGTATGTATGTATGTATATATATATATATATATATATATATATATATATATATATATATATATGTGTGTGTGTGTGTGTGTGTGTGTGTGTGTGTGTGTGTGTGTGTTTGTATATATGTGTGTATATGTGTGTTTGTTTGTGTCAAGTGTGTGTGTGTTTATGTGTGTGTATGTGTGTCAAGTGTGTGTGTGTGTGTGTGTGTTTGTGTGTGTGTAAAGGGGAGGCTGTTACTGATACTGGGACACTGTGTTTCAGCAGCATCTCTCGGGCTGTATGGAGCTTTTGTTCGGACTCTGAAGCTCCAAAAGCTTCACAAACAGCCCGAACTCACAGAGCCATGACGGAGCCCTCAGCCTGCTGCTCTGTCCCGGAGCCCGCCGTGCTGGACCCCTCCGCCGGGCTCCGAAACGGCCGCTGCGCCGCTGCCCTGGAGCCTAGCGCCGGCAAGACGGGCAGCGACGACCGCGCTGAGGAACAGGAGATGAAGATCACAGACAGCGTGGAAGGACAAGGTGAGGACCAGGGCTTATTTTAACCACGTTTCAGGACCAACCAGGGCTTACTATAAAGACAAGTCTGTATAAAGTGGTTAATGTGATAAAGTGTAAACAGTACCAGCTCATCTTTAAGTTTCCATAGAACCCGGTGCAGTGTTCAGTGAATCGGTTCTTTTGAATCTTTTTCTCTTAACGGTTCCCCCTGAATCAAAGTTTGTTTAGGCTGCTTAATTTATTAATAATAGTTTCGTCTCGGAAAATCAGACAATACACGTGATATATGAATAGAAACCTCTTTTAATTTTTCATTTAGAAGGTTTATTTATTTTTTTGAAAGCAAGTAGTTCAGACGAATCGGTTCAGCGAACTGATCCGAACACTGCAGGGACCCTAAACTCCAATAACATGGATTTAATCATGGGATACATTTTCTACACTTGCTGAAATTCAAGCCAAGCACACAGATTCATATGAATGTTCATATGAATCATATTTATCACCATGTTTTTTTTAACCAATAAGGTTAACTAGTTAAACTCCCACACCCTGACATTGAACCCTTATGTAAATTCATTAGTGTCTATATGTGACAGGTGTCAGAAATTTCTGACTTTAATTAAAATCAGTTTATGACGTCCATTTTCATCTTAGTGAGATGCTGTTTTCACATGGAGCATCATAGGCTGAGCTGGATTGACTTTCTAAGCTTGAACAAACTTATACATGAACCTTTAGAGAATTTTGTGAGATGTTTTCATAGTTTTATGGACGTTTATTCACCAAAACATTACAAAAGTATTCATAGCAGACAGTCACACATACCAGGTTTGGTTATTTTTCAGGAAATCATAGGCTACTCAATTTTGAGATGTAAACATGTAAATAGAAAATGTATTTGATTTATTAAAAATGGGAAATTGATCATCCAGGGAGTTTTTGAGCTGAAAATGCAAGATGTTTGATCAGTTATTTAGATTGACAAGGACATTTATAAGAATATGCTCTTGAAAATAAAAAATTAAAGCAGCAAATGAAAAAAACAAGAATGACCCAAATATCCTTAATTATTTTTGTTCTTGATGTATGTATTACTATAATCTTTTGTCAGGAAATTTGAACACAGTGAGCAATAAAAGAGACCAAACCCTTCCCTTATTTTCATTTATAACCCAATATCAGTTATGACATCAGCCCCGCCCCCTCTTGCTGATCAGTTGGAGTCTGCATGCAGTTGAGCATGCACATGTGAACAGAGCAGTAAACACACACTGGAAGCTCCTTTGGCATTTAACCTGGGATTTAATTCAGTTGGAAATTAGTGAATTAGTGAATTAGTAATTCATTTTTTTAAGTACTGGGGGTTAGGGGTAATAGAACCACACCATACCATGAGCCACCATTTGATGGGAGTGTTTCATTCAGACCCTGAAGTCCATGCTACGCTTTGTGTCTGAAGTCGGAGTGGACTGGGACAGTTGGCTCCCGTATGTTCGGAGAAGTGCCACAGGTGTCAATTGACCTTTTGCCATTCCAACTTTTGTACTGCAGAGTGGTGAGAGGAACTTTGGACATTCCCAAAGAGGCCTGGGAAAGCAAAGACACTCTCTCAAAATGAGAGAAAAAATGACAAAGATCACAGAGCTTTTGAGAAATATGGATAAGGCACAACAACACCAAAATACATGGTATGACCACACAGCAAAGAACAGAGAGCTCATGCTAGGCAAGAAAGCTCTGGTCCTTCTGCCAATATCCGACACCAGTCTTTTAGCAAAGTGTCATGGGCATTACAAGGTACTCAAGAACCTGGTAGGACAGAGACCATCCAGCATAACATCAGATTGCTGAAAGTGAGCCACTTCGGCAAACCAAATGTAGAGTACAGGCACATCTGATTCCAGATCCGAAGAAGAAGGTAGAGATCATGTCCAAGGTGGGGGTCATCAGTCAGTGAATGGTGTAAGCCTGTGGTCCTGGTTCTGAAAAAAGATGGAAGACTGAGGTTTTGTGTCGACTTCTCCAAACTGAACTTGACCCTGATGGGATGCTGAGGGTGGATGAACTGTTAGAACGACTGGGCAAAACACAGTGTTTATCAACACTAGACCTCTGCAAAGGCTACTGGCATTTTTCTTTAACTCCAGAGGCCAAAGAACTTACAGCTTTACGTGTACCTTCAGGTTTATTCCATTTTTCAGTGATGCCCTTCTCTTTGCATGAAGTGGTAACAACGTAGGAGGAACATGCACAACATATCGGCGACTCAGCAAAGCCTGCAAAAAGTCACTTGGCCAGAGGTCTCCTACTTACGATACGTACTTGGGGAATGAGTCATCCATCTGAAGGTCAAAAAGGTGGAATCGGTGAGGAACAGTCCAGCACCAAACACAAAAAGAACGGTGCAATCCTTGTTACGTCTGGTTGGGTGGTTCTGTCATTTTATCCTGATTTTCTCCAAAAGAGCAGCAGTTTTAATGGACCTTGTAAAGAAAGACCTGCCTCAGAGGGTAAAATGGACCAATGAATGTGAAACAGCTTTCCAGGACTTGAAAGACTGAAACAGTTTTACACAGCCCTGACTTTGGTAGACCATTTGTGGTTTAAACGGATGTGTCAGGTTGTGGGCTCGGAGCAGTGCTGTTACAAGAGCACGAGAGCCAACTCATGCATTAGAAGTATGGATTTCACAATAATATTGGTATCATATTAGATTGAGACAGATTTTTAGTTTTGACCTCCTGAAGACTTTCAACCCTTGGAGAAATACGAAATTTATCACATTACAGGGCCTGAGAATCAATGTACAGTGATATATTTGATAATGAAAGCAAGACATATTGTGTTTTTATGTCTTTTTTTATGTTTGTTTATGCATTGGCAAATATGTACATAATGGGTGTTTTCATATTAGTTCACCCCTACCAAGAAGCTGCTTAGCTTTGAGAAACCCTCAAATAAAAGATACAGTGAAAAGTAAACCTAAGAAAGATTAATATAAGTGATGATGTCTTTTAAAGATCTCTTTCGTCCTGTCAAATCAATCAGCCAGCTGATCACTGCTCAGACCTCATCATTTTAAATTGGCGTGTGAAGTTGAGATGTCCATTCATTTTTGTAAAGCTTACAACCATTGTGTACCTACACCAATCAGCATTCTCCCTCAAAACCTGACCCATCAAGACATGGACTCCACAAAACCTCTGCAGATGTTCTTAAATATTAAGTGTGAAGACATTAGCATCCAATCCGTTAATTCTTGTCTCTTGTGAGCTGAGGACTCCATGGATGACATCAGTGGCCCTTGGATGCCCATGACTCTGTCACTGGTTGACCAGTTGTTCTTCCTTGGAACACTTTTGATAGGCACTGACCACAGCACACCGGGAACACCCCACAAGAGCTGCCTTATCAAAGGGCCTCACATTCTTATGCTTATCCGATTTTCTGCTTCAGTTGACAGGTGCTGTTGAAACCAGGTAATCAATATTATTCACTTCAGCTTTCAGGGGATTTAATGACATTAATTCAATTCTCTTCAGTTGATTCTGCTTTTTCTCATAATTATGATTGGAGTAAAAAGACATGGATTGCTAGTAACATATACTCGTTTATTTTAAGGTTTAGTCTAATTCCCTATAAGATTAGACATCTTAGGGCTATAAACGCTTTGCAAATTGGTTTGACCTGGTTAATGTTGCTGAGTTCCTTGTATAATGTATTCATTTGGTTGTTTTCCATAGCTGTTCTTAATGACACTTGCCCCTCATTAATGTGTGGGTCAGTCTGTGGCAGTTTGTAATTGAGAGGAAGATGAGAACACTGCACAACAGGAGTTTAGTCAACATAACAGCAGCCCATCTACATATAAATGACTGCAGGGTACTTAAGTCTCTGCATGGCCAGGGAATATTCCTGTGTGAATCTCACTGAGGATGAAGGCCAGGACCAATGATAAACTGATCCGTTGTTAAACAGTCTACATGATGCTATTTGCTGAGCATGCCTTGCCTTACAGTCAGAGCATGTCAGAAGAATCAACCTTATTGATATTAGAGTTATACAGTGATAGTGAAAAAACACTTGTGAAATTAGAAATGCTGTTCATTCCACACAGAGCTCCAGAAACTGACTGGATAAAGTTATTGACACCTTTTTAAATTGTAATACATAATTAATTTAAATAAATATCTACGGGTCAGTTTAAATGATGAAAGTTGACTTTATATCTGCGTACCACATTGAGCATAGAGAAAAGAAAGACAAGAGAATGATTGTTTGAGGCCTTGATGTTTCTGTGTCCACTGTGTGCAATGCAAGTGTGAGATGCACTGTAGCTTACCTCCCTGGACGTGAACGAAGAGAAAAAATGACAGAAGCTTACTGTGTAGCATTGTTCGAATGGCATAACAGCTTGCACTATCTGTCACCATCTGAATGAAATAAGATGCTATGGTAGGAGAACCATGAGAACCCCATTGTGGACACACAGGTATAAAAACCCAAAACTTACCTGAAGAAGCCACAATCCTTCTGGAGCAGTATCATGTGGAGATGAGCTTTTTTGGTAAAGCACACCTTTGTACCATTTACAGAAATCACAATGAGGCCTTCAAAGACAACATCACCAGCTCATGCTCATTGTGAGCATTTGAAGATGTTTGGGGTGGTTTACTACATCTGGCATTTGGTTCCTTGACTGTGAGCAAGGATTTATGAAATGAAAATTACAAAAGATTATTGGAGAACATTATGGTCTGTCAGAAGCCATGAGATTTCCAGCAGGAAAATAACCCAAAGAATACTTCAGAAAGAAACCCGGAATTGGTTTAAGACAAAGTATTGGAGACTTCTGAAGTGACCAGCGATGGACACCAGTGGAGAGATCTCAAACAGAGGTTGCACCTTCAAATGTGAGAGACCTGGAGCAGTAGGCAAAAGGAGAGTGGTCCAAAATTCCAGTAGAAAGGTGTAGGAAAGATCTCATGACAGATGTGACTATTTCTACAGCTTTTCTTTATGTTGTTTCAATGCAAACAAATGAAATAAACATGTGAGGCAAAGCACTAGAAATGGCTTTTTCTTAAAGAACTGTTGGTGGGATTTTTTGTCCATCACTGTAGATATAAGTGATTTTGTCATTTTAATCAGTTTCTGATCATTAATTGATAATTGACACCAAAGTGACTTGCTTGCAATTTAAAACAAGTAGAGCTGTAATGAAACATCATACGTTAACTGCACTAATGACCACACCTGTGCCCATGAATAGTGCACCAACGTATCAGTTGTAATTATCTGATATAGTTTCAAAGATGATATTTTGTGCACCCCTGCTTTTAAGCTGCACTGCTGTTCCAGGATCCATTTCACCTTTCAGTAAATGACAACACCGCATGCTTCTGAAGATAGAATTTATTGCTTTGCAGAGCAACACCTCAACTTACTGTCTCATCATGAACCCCCTGCCCGCCTTAGTGTTCTTCCACCACATGAGCTGTGGAACCGCATTACTGTAAGGCATCTGAAATCACACCATGCAATCAATTTGTGCCATTGAATAATTTATAAGGGTTTTTAATTTGCTGCTGGTGGTCTCAGAGTATGTGGTGGTGGGACTGAGCTGCCGATATGACTTCCAGGCCCATTGTTGATTTCAAGCGGTAGCTCCAAAGAACTTAGAACTTAACTTGCTCCCTTTCAACAGACTGACTTTGTTTAAAAGACTGACTTAGTCAGAGTCAGCAGCAGGTAAAAGTGCAAGGTTGATATAGTGATATGATTTGCATTATAGCTCATGAAAATGGAATGTATAGATTGACAGATGGACCAATGGATGGATGGATACATACATAGGTAGATAGATGTAAGTAAAAAAAAATAGCACTTTTTGAGGCAAACTAAAAGTCCTTGACAAAAAAAAATATTAATATAATCAAAATACATAAAATAAATGCACACGGACACAGTTAGGGACATTATCTCTGATCATAACTCAAACAATAAATCTTTAAAGATGCTGTCGCCTCAGAAAATCTGATTTTGAGGCGAAGACCATTCCATAGTGTAGGTGCACACACAGCAAAAGCAAAGTCTCCCTTTGGCTTCGGTTTAGCTCTAGGAACAGCAAAAAGACCTTTTTTACAGGCTCTCAGTGACCTGGCACTCGTATGAGATATATACAGATATGTTCCAGCACTTCACGTAAAGCCTTACAAGTATGAACATTAAAATCAGTCCTAAATCTCACTGTCAACCGGGGCAACCTAGCAGGTAATCCTGGGCTGAGATGTCTACAAATCCCATTTGTTAAGACCCAAGCAGCTGCATTTTAGACCAACCGAAGTCTTGCTGAAGCTCCCTGAATAAGGCACATGTATAAAGCATTACAGTGCTCCAAACGAGATGAGACAAAAGCATGAATAATTCTCTTGAAAAGACAGAATCCATCCAGTCTTTGCGATATTCCTTAATATGAAAAAATGGGACTGTACAAGCTGGATGGATGGATGTAAAAAGAGACAGAAATAGGGAGACAGACAGATGGACAGATAGTAAGTGAAAATAGCTGGTTACACACATATAATACATTGTCTACCATCTGTATTTCAGATGGCAATTCGCCTCTAAAAATATTTGAAGGCTTTTCGTAACTGCAAATCTAGACGACGGACAGACAAATCAATTGACAAAATATATATATATGGTTGATAGATAAATTATTTGACAGACGGACAGTTTTTAATGATCTTGAAGAACACAACAGCCGAATTGTATACATCTTTAAACATTCAGTCTTTGGTTAGTAGGGAAGTGAATATCTCTGTGCTCCATTTGAGTACTTCAGAAGAAAGTGAGATTGGCACCAGTGGCTTCACCAGTGTGAAGAACTGAAATGAGACGCTTGAAGTTATTATTTGAAATGATGGAATGTAAATTCCTTAATCAGGCCAGAAACAAGAAGCGATAATGATACACATTTCAATATGTAATATTCTTGCAATATTTTGAACAAAATTGAAGTGAAGAGAAATGATTGTGTCCACGTGTTACTGCATGAACTGTTAATGAGTTGCATGAGCTACTTGAGCTGGGAGGTGCGAGGAGTGTGGAGCATGACTTGACCATGCTGGAGTGGGTTGGTTGTGGTGCTGCTTGTATGTAACAGTATTACATATTAGAAGTAATGGAATGTCTGTTCTACATGTGCAGGATTGACATCTTGTTACATACTGTAACGATAATTACAACTATTAAGTCAACAGGGTTCTACATGAACTTAAACACTGTTGGTTTACTCTATTTCCCTCGACAGTGAATTATTGCATATAACATCATATAACCTCGAGGTAATCCACAGAAGGGAATAGGGGAATCATTTTGTTGTTGTTCTCCACGTTGCTCCGTGCTCAACCCTCTCAGGCCTGGGAAAATGTGGATGGAGTCATGTGGATGTGTTAAACTTCCACTTGAACTAACAAGGAGAACCTGGGGGAGGGGGGCAGTGACCAGAATGTTTAGACAGTGGATCCAGATCTGTGTTTTAATCATTTGCACAGTGCTTAGATGGGACCATGTGAACCCTTCATTTAGCATGTGACTGCACCCTTGCAGATGACTATAGCCACAGTGTGGCTTCTTGATCGGTGAGTCCATTCAGGCTCAGCACTGACAATGGACACTGGGTTGTCTGCAGGTTCTTAATAGACTGATTGCATTGTTCAGCAGCTTACTGGAGTCACATCCCCCCTATAAAAGACCCTATGCTGAAAAGCACTGAGCTGGCTGTTTTGCAGTTTAAGGCATCATTGGGAGCTGCACGCTGCCTGACAATAGTGCCATTTGCAATCCTTGCATTGCTTTACAGCATGCTGTGAAATGCCACAGATTGCCATCAATGACCATAGCTGTGGATTTTCATATCTAGAAACCCTCCGCATGTGCTGAACTGACTCGGAACATACTTTACACAAGGAGCTTTCTGAGATAAGCTTGGGTGCTTACTTTTTCGGCACGTTCTGTAAGTATTTCTCAGTAAACGTCATATTGATTGAGTTCTAGTTTCTTTACAAGTAGTTAAATAAACTGGTGAAGTTCACCTGATTGAGCATTACGGTCGAGTTTAAGGGGCCCATTCTGACCTCTTCTTTTTCTGCCCAAATTAATGGTGAAATGTTTGATATCACATTTTCTTAATCTGATTTTTTTTTTTTACAGTTCAGAACACATGTTATTTCTATGTTAAATGTTAGCATATTGGAAGACCAACAATGACGTTTGTTTGGTTTGTGTAAAATGAAGCAAATAAGCAGAAATAGCATTAAAACATTCAAATTGTTTTAAAAGCAGTCTGGGCTGAAATGTCTTATATGTGCTTCTGGAATCACAAAAACAAATTTAAAATGTGTGTTTTTTTAATGAAACTTTTATGAAAACATATGAAAAAACTTGTCTCAAGGTAGCCTGTGATTTTCTAGCAAGAATCTGTTGAACCTGTGACAATGTTTAATTGTGAAGCTATTCCATTTTGTGTGTATTGGCAAGTGTTTTACATATCAAACCCAATCAAAGTATATTTAAAAAAAAGTGGTAGGACCATGGCACTGTGTGTGTGTGTGTGTGTGTGTGTGTGTGAGGATTGGACAGAGATAAAATCATGGGAGGGATGTAAAATCATGCAGATGTCAGATGGCATTAATAGTCTGTTTTGCTAAATCAGCTCCATTCAGTTTATAAAGTCTAATATGTTTTCATTCATGCATTTTTAGGTTGTGGTCACTGTGGTGGAAAGCAGTTTGACCAGTGGTTGATGTAGAACAGAACGAAATGCTAAATGCTTTTTTTTTGTGAGTTTTATTTCTGCAACTTACTGATCGTGCTTTATGTTTTGAGACCATATGAAGAGTGACTTGATGCAGCCACTGATACATATCTCACGGGTTGCCAGATCAGGGAATTCTTTGGTTGTACGAAGGGATTGCTAGGTAACACTAAAAGCACACTGCTGGTCAATGAGCCCGTCTTAAACTAAAATGTCAACATTCTTAGGCTCACAGAGCAGGTAGCACATGATGGGAGTAAAACACTCTCCACTGTTTGAATCTTTGATATTCAACAACTTATTCGAATCAAGGGTTCAACCGTAGAAATGGCGCATGCAGTTTAAAACATAATTAATTGATCAAACCAAAGCCATTTAAGATGCTTTGGATGATGGAGTTATCTACGATGGGTCTGGAGCAGAGGTGGGTGATCCAGGTCCAGAAAGTAAAAATTCACCCCAGGATTTTGTTGAACATAGCTTGACTGGGCTGCAGCAGAGCTTGCCAATTTTCTTTACCACACGAATTTACTCGAGTAAGAGTAAAAATAACTCTTAATAAAAATAAAAATATTTGTTCATTGACAGCCAGAGTCAGAGAGAGGAAAATTGAGCATGCGTTGGTGCTCTCTCCCCACATTGCTCCCAGTACAATGCTGGCTGCCCAATATATCAGAGCTAGGGACCCGAGTGCATTGGCTGTCCAGCAATGGCAGCAATTTGAAAAGAAGTGGTGGCTGGCATGCGCTTGTCTTCACCCTCCTAGTTTTGGGAGCATCGTATGTGATGGGGGAGAATCCTAACAGGGTTGAGTAATTGGGAAATTCTATTCTATTCTATCTATCTATCTATCTATCTATCTATCTATCTATCTATCTATCTATCTATCTATCTATCTCACAGTATATTATATATTCTGTATACTGTTATTTCTTTACATCCCTGTTAAACAGTACCCTTATAAACACTTAAATTGTTCTTTGTTTTATTCTGAATACTTTTAAAACATGACTGCTCTGTAATGTATATTCCCAGACTGCTGGGCATAAGTGCACAGAAGAGTGCACAACACATCTGGAATTGCTGCATTTTGTGCATGCTTATTGGTTTAATGGTTGCTTTGATAGACTTTTAGCTGAACGTCAGTTAAGTTAAGCATCTACATCAGAGGTGGACCATCCAAGCTATAAAGAGTCCTTCTTTCTTTCTCTCCCTCTCTCTCCCTTTCTCTTTGTGTCCCTGACTGTGTATTAGAACTGTCACTCTGCTAATAAGTCACATCCCCTGTGACTTCCAGCACCTGGATCACAGGCAGAACTAATTTCCCTTTTATTACGGGCAAAACAACAAATTAGCAAACCCTAAATCTTGTAGGAGACCATTCAATTCAGCTAATTTAACAGGCCCATTTTGTTCCTGGCAATGCATCTCACTTTCTCTCCCTCCGGCTGTTCAGCTCACAGAACACTTAGTGAAGGCTCAGCCTCAGTCGGTTCAATGCAGTCACGGATCAGCGGGTTTCTAATAAGCCCTTGTTGCTGGCTTATGTTGTGAAGACAGGGTGGGTGCTATCAGCTGTTCTCAAAGCTATGTTTTTATTGTTCTCCTGACAGGTCTGTTAGAGAGCAGCATGCGCCTCAAACCTCATGAAGCTCAGAGTTACAGGAAGAAGGCCCTGTGGGTGTCGTGGATTTCCATCGCGGTGACCCTTATCCTGGCTGTGGCAGCATTCAGTAAGTTTTAACTTTCCATTCATTGGATCTTTACCGTCTGGGTCATTTATTGGAAAACTTCTTGTCAAGGCAATAGTTTGGCTATTCTTTATGGTTCTCTTTTCAGAAAATGGGTAATTTTGCTGCCTAACTATATATAGTCTTGGAACAGCAGGGCTGTCTAGGGTAGTAGCTTAAATGCCTTCCACATTCAGTACTTACTCACTGTTGGGATTTAAACCCTACAAACTTCTGATTGATGATGTACTTCTAACCGTGCATCCTTTGTGCACAATTTGTCTTTAGATAGTCTTTAGTCGTAGAACCTGTGAGACACTATTTGCAAGCAGTTACACATCATTTTCTAGGCTTCATAACTCAGGATCAGAGTAACCTACATATTTGACACATTTCAAAACAAAGTACAAGTCTTCTAACCATGGTCTCATTGTGTGATGAATTACCAGTCTGTAAATTTCAGCCAAGAAATCCTCACAGACCTCAGAATAATATTATATATAATACTGATAAAAAACACTTACATTTTGTATTGTTTTTATTGTTCTTATGAGCAAATAGACACAAACAATTTCAGGTTTAAGAAAATTTTCATCAGAAAAAGAACCACAAGAGCATTAGCGAGGTCAAGTACTGATATTGGACGATTAGTTAAGACACTTTAACTCATCATAAAGGTATTGGATGAAGCTCCATAGATCTTGTTAACAGGATGTTATACGTCTTTTTAGTCAGTGGGCAGTGAGCATATGGGCCTATTACTCCTCCTGTGGCTGCTCCAAAGTGTCCATTTCTATTACCATTGCTTTCCAGTGGACATTGTAGAAGCTGTGGATTTCCAACAGGACACATGTTGGCAGTTGCCGCACCTTAAAGCAGATGAATTCACATAATTGTAACAGGTGTCTGAATACTTATGGATATGCAGTTATGTGTGCTTAATCATGTGCTTGCTCAAGTTACTTACTGATGGTATACAGTGGTCAGAGGCTGGTCAGATGTTTACAAATGTTCAGTGTGAAGAGAAGCTTCTAACAAAAGGGCTTCTAATTCCTTGATTCAAGAAATGTGTTTTGAGGGACAGTTAAACACTAGCCTGGCCCTGAGTGTAAATAATGTCATCATCTGCAAAATCATTCAAGTGACATTTTAATCTCTTTTCTGCCTTTTAGTTCAATCAAAACTAGAGTGTCATATTCAGTTCATGGATGTTAAAAGTGGTAATAAATGGGTCTCAGCCAAAACCCTAAACAAAGGATTAACATTAATAGCCGGTTTCTGTCTTTTCACTCAGACCTTAATATTAACAAATGTACTTATACATTGTTTTATTGCTTATTAGATTTTTACAGTGCTTTTCAATTCTAAGTTATTTTTAAACTCCGTAACCAAATTAAATGCTGGGTTACATTTTTTTTCTTTTCCATTTTTAAGAAATTGGTGGTGAAAAACTCGCATTTCTGTGTTATCCTTCAGTTTCTCACACCACTGAATACATCAGCATTCCCACCTCAGCTGATTCAGCCTCTATTGTACTGATGCAACTGTAATATCAATCGATATGAATCATTATTGAACAATGTTAGCTATTAGTGTATTGATGCATTTGAGAACACTGATTATGACAGTATATATATATATATATATATATCATAAATATATCTTCTTTATTATACTAATGCAGAAATGGCACCATGGTTCAGGATTTACATAGAAGCACAAAGTTCATGCTCAAAAGCCTACAAAGGCTTCTAGCGTGTTTCTTCAGTCAATAAATCCTTGACCCAGAGGCTCCTTCAGGCCTGAATGAACCCTCTGATCAACAAATTGAATTTCAGTACCTCCTCAGCACGTATTCGAACGTCTTTGGTGTATAAGAACCTTGTGGTTTGATAATGGAATTTGTAGAATTTTAAGAGCTGGGTCATATTAGGCCGGAGCTGCTAATTGATATTGTTAAGTGTCAAAAAAATAAGTGATGATAATTTCATATTTGTGTTTCATCTTTATTCAGTCAATCACTGGACAATCAGTCTAACCTTGTTTAGTTCTGAACAGCACAGCTGAAAAACAATAGGTGGTAGTGAGATCCACTCTCTAGTAGACGGTAAAATGGATGAGGTTCTTCTTAAGGATGGTGCCAATGTGACATCATTTTTGGTCTACACTATTTTTTTTATTCATCTAAGTTTTATTCATATCATTTTCCCAAACAATTCAGTGTAGAACCACTAAAATTAACTCTCTGTCTCACAGACACACACACACACACACACACACACACACACACACACACATACAGCTGCTGCTGTTGTGAAGCATGGCTTTTATGAAGTTTGTTAAGTGTTGGTTAGTGTTCATTTTCTCCATTAAATCTTCTGCTCTGTCTGGCCAGCCATCTGAATTTCAAACTTTATTGGGAAAGGTTCAAGTTTAATTGATTGTTTCTTTTCTCTAATATCCAGTACAGTATCAATCAGTGCTGATAGTGCATATCAGATACTGATATAGTGCACATTAACCATTAAAGTATTAGAGTGACAAAGCTCAGGCCTTGATTCAGAATTGTTGTTATAAAAATTTCCAAATCTTCTTAAATACCAGCTAAAAGATTCACCTTGCAGGACTCATCTCAATCAATCAACCAGCCAAAGTTTATTTATACAGTACTTTTTACAACAAAGGAAAGCAGCTTTACAGAAATACGGGTCCAAGCCTCAACTGAGATAGCCAGCGCGCAACAGTGGCAAGGAAAAACTCCCCCAGGTTAGGAGGAAGAAACCTTGAGAGGAACCAAGGCTCAAAAAGGGAACCCATCCTCCTCTGGTCGTCTATCATCTCCAAGAAATAATCAGTCTGTTCATAAGGCATTGATAGTCATACCTCGTGACACACTTTCTCACTTTAACAGTGGGATTCGAGCTTTGTAATCAAACAGAGCCTCTGTCTTGGTGCTGGCAGTAACTCTGCCTCCGGGGTCTTGTAGAAGGGGTCCTGAACCTTCTGTTTGATCTCTGCTCAGCCCTGTCAGGCAGAAGCTTGAGATGGACAGCTGACTGTCACTCCTAACCCTGCAGACACAATGAACAGTCCACACAAGAGTGAGGACAGAGAGTCAGTGTTACATCTGGTAATGACTGTATTGATTGACACTCCTTAGTGCTTCTCAACTGTAGGTAGATTTGGAGAAGCTAGCAGGCTTTGTCTGAAAGTCTGCACATTCTTGACAGCCCTTTTCTGCAAGTCTGATTATTGTCACATTTTTGTTTTGTTAAAAGTGCACAACCACAATACTGAAAACGACGATTTCTAATTGTTAGGAATGTTTTGTGGCCCTGAGCTCATTTATTATGATGCCTTGTGTCTTTGTTTCAATGCTTTCCCGCACAAGCTCCTGAGATAACTAGGCCAGCTGTGTGTTGAGGGCTTAATTTGCACATACTGTACATTTCTGAAATGCAATAGTTCCTCAAAATCCAATTTCCATAATTAATGTGTTTGTTTGTTTATTTAAATGAACCAAAGATGTACACAACCTATGTGGAGAGAATAGTGTGTGTGTATGTGTGTGTGAGTGAGAGAGAGAGAGAGCGAGAGAGAGAGAGAGAGAGAGAGAGAGAGAGAGAGAGAGAGAGATTCATTGCTGTAGGAGTGAAAAGTTAAGCTTCTTTAGTGAAACCCAGTATTAAACCTCTCCAGGTGCTTTGGCTGATATTTGACGCTACATTCATTTTCAGGCAGTATAAACTTTAAAGGGTTCCATGGTCACCACTCTCAATTTCACTTACTTGTAGTGCCATGTTTATAATGAGTTTTTGTCTCGTTTTTGTCCCCAGAATGTTTTTACAAAATGTGTTTTATTGTCTCTATTTCAGAATCCACAACTATTCCTGATACAGCCACCCCATCTCTGCCCCAGCAAGAAGAGACCAGCACAGCACACAGAGCAGCAGGTGAGTGACCGATACACTGACCAATCAGNTGTGTGTGTGAGAGAGAGAGAGAGAGAGAGAAAGAGAGAGAGAGAGAGAGAGAGAGAGAGAGAGAGAGAGAGAGAGAGACTGACTGTTGGACAGGCTATCCCATGGGAAACCATGTGTGTGACAAGCTTCTTTATCCCATTAGAGTCAGAGACAAGGGCATGTATTGCATGAGGGAAGTAGAAGCAGACTAATAAATGGACAGAGACAGACTTTCCAGTTGTTTGGAATGAACACTTGGGTCACATTGATACATTATCTGCCTTTCAAATTAATGAGCTTCATATGTTTCCCATTAATGTGTAAGTAATGGCACTGTTCACCACGTTATTACACATGATCAATTGCAGTTGGGTGACCTGATTTATCTGTGATCAAGGATGTATCCAGATTAAATAATTACTAATTACATAAAGCAGCCAGGTGGTTCAGCCATGCCTGCATTTTTACTCTGAGGTTGAATTTGGATAACAAAATTGGATAATTTGTTTGAATAAAATATTGCCATAACGAACACTGTGATTAACATTATTAGACCATTTAATGCCACTAATATAATAACAAGGCAATTACTAAAGCAATAAAAGAAAAAGGAGGATTGTGTTTTTTCGTGAAATAAAGTGCAGGGTGATGAAGCAGCCATGAGCCGATAATGTTGTGAATGTTCTATTGCTGTTATCAGGTGTTGTATAATAATAGCAATAGTAAGAAAATAATTAAGTGAGCAATGAACGTCATGTTTAATATGTTTTAATGTCAGCAATTCCTCCCACCAAATTATAGGTCCTTAACTAGAAGCTAGCTAGCTAGCAACACTCACTCACTGCACAGACGACAGCTCCTTCTCCAGCTCCTTACTCAGAGTCACTGTTTTCTTCTCTCTTTGTCTTTTAATTGTGACTGGCCAATCTAACACACAGTAACACACAGACAGTCCCCAAGCCTCATCTACATCAACTTCTGATCAGATCACCTGTTTTCCCCGTCCAATGCAGTCTCTGTGTCTGAGTGCTTCTCACTGACCCAGCAATGGTTGAGTTGATAGAAGCCATTTTGAGAATCTTCTTGAAGCAGTTGCAGCTGGCCCGCAATCAGGGTGACAAGAAACTGGCAAATCAACCTCCAGGGTAGCCACATTGAGTTAATCCTTTTTGTTTTCATTTGTTCTTTTGCTCAGATTATTTGTGTGACTAAAGGACTTTCTATTGATATTTACTCAGCAGGGTCATTCACCGATACAGTGTAAAAAAAAAGCAAAAAAAAAAACACTCACGCATCTCAAGCAATGAGCTTGGGCAGCTGGAATTGTTATATTCTCTAAATAAATTAAACCTAAAAAAAACACTTTTTGAACAAAATCTTACCTGCTTATTATCGTCTTTCTAAAACATAATGCGTGAAATGAAGGTCAGTGAAACACTGACAATGAAACACCTGGTTTTAGACCACAATAATTGATTAGTATGGTGAACTAGGGCCTACTTTTGCGGCCAATACAGCGTCAGTTCGTCTTGGGAATGACATTTTTTGGATACAATCCGGGTTAACACCCGAACATCCCTTTCAGACAGCTTCCTCTTGCGTCCACAGTTAATCCTGTTGGATGTGGTTGGTCCTTCTTGGTGGTGCTGACATTACCCTGGATACCGTGGCTCTTGATACATCACAAAGACTTGCTGTCTTGGTCACAGATGCACCAGCAAGACGTGCACCAACAATTTGTCCTCTTTTGAACTCTGGTATGTCCCCCATAATGTTGTGTGCATTGCAATATTTTGAGCAAAACTGTGCTCTTACCTGCTAATTGAACCTTCACACTCTGCTCTTACTGCTGCAATTAATGAAGATTGGTCACCAGGCTGCTCCAATTTAGCCATGAAACTTCCCACACTACAATGACAGGTGTTTCAGTTTCATTGTCCAACCCCTGTACTTTTTTGTATGCTTAGTAAATAGTTTAATTCCACAAGATGGTGGAAACATTCCTTTGAGATTCTGGTCCATGTTGATCAGCTCCTACTGATTTTCAGTCACTCTTTCAGGGGCCAAATTCTGAATCCACCATCCCTTTCCCTCAGCAGAAATCAAGATTGATCAGACCAGGCTACACTTTTCCAGTCTTCAATTTCCAGATTTGGTGAGACAGTTCCCACTGCAGCCTCAGCTTTCTGTTCTGGGCTGAAAGAAGTGGAACCCAATGTGGGGTTCTGCTGTTGTAACCCATCTGTGAGAGTGGATATCTCAGTTACTGTCAGCTTGAACTAGTCTGACCATCTCTCTTAACCTCTGTCATCAACCAGTTTTAATCTGCTGCAGAACTGTGGTGCACTGAATGTTTTTTCTTTATAACACTCTTCTGGGTAAACTGTAAAAATGCTTTCTTCTTTCTCTGAGGCACAATAAAACGCCTGTGTACACAATGCGACAGTGTAGTGGGAGCTTGGGAAATCAAAGCTTTGCTTTCTCTCATATAATGGCTTATGTGAGATAATCTAAAAACGTACAGACAATTCCAGAGAATGTCATGAGACCACTTTTTTTCGCCACATGAATTAAATGATAGGAAGTGGTGCTTCTGAATCTCGACACAGGGATCATATGGTCGAGCTTCTGCAATGTTTTGTCTGCAAATGTGCAACCTGATCCTGGAGCTGTCATTTAGTCTTTCTGTAAGATGGACCCAGTGAACTTGTCTTCACATACACTGTAGGGACAAAAGTATTTGGACACCCACTCATTAATTTTTTTTTTCCAAAATCAAGGGTATTCAAGGTCCATCCTAATTTTATTAGAGTGACTGTCTTTGATGTCAAGGGAAGGCTGTCTACTGGATTTAGGAGCATTCTGTGAGGATTTGATTGCATTCAAGAACGTTATTGAGGTCAGAATGTGTGATGATCATCACCCCACATCAACCCCAACTCATCTCCAAAGTATTGGATGGAGCAATATCATTCCAGAGAACACAGTTCCCCTGCTTCACAGCTCAGTACCCCTCTAGCTCATGCCTGGCATTAGACCTGGTGCCAATAGGTTTATGGATATATGTTTATGCATATCTTTGTCAGCAATAGGTACAAGCTAAAGTAAGAATGCATTCATTAGAAGAGGTGTCCACAAACATTTGGACATGAGTAGCTGCCATTTATTCCTTTTCATCTCCTTTTCTTTTCTTCTAATATTTTTTGGACCTTTTTGTTCGTATGTTTTTTGTCAGAACTGTTGCATTAACACCAGCATTAGTAGATTTTTTGTCAAACTATCACTTTAATGTCCTTTGTGAGGCTGACAGTGAGAGTGACAGTCGACACACATTTGGTATTGAGTGAAAGTCACGTGGAGTTCCCCTTTTTAATGAAAAGTAGCCTGGTTTTAGAAGTAAAAACAGTTCAGAAAGTAAAAGTGACAAAGAAAGAATCAAAAATACTCAAAACGTTTGAAAGAAAATAAAGTGTCTGCACAGCTTTGGAGAGCAAGGTCCATTCTTCCATTAAGCAATTGAGCATTCTTCCACCATTTTCACCGGTCATGTGCGTAAGCAGTATCTACTGTTAGCCAGAATGCTTCAGCTGGATCTAGCACTTGTAAGACCATGACTCATCTGTCCACAGGAACCTGACAATCTCGTGTGAAACCTCACGTCCTGCACTGTCTGAATTCCTTCACAAATATCGACTCACCATGTGCCCAGCTGCCAGCGCTGTCACTGAGTGCTGCATCTGAGTGATGTGGACATTGTGATATAATCCGATGCACAACATGCACACTGTCCATCTGTGGAACTTCTTGATCTTGATCAGACATTCTGGGTGAAATATTAGTCACAATGTTCAGGCTTGACTAAGACTAAGAAATGAATAAGAAATGCTTATTGCAGAAATTCATAGTCATGACATGACCTTAAAGTTAAAGCTCGGCAGAAAATCGAATTGAAACACTTCTGTTTGGTGTTCAAATCTTTTTCATTTTTTTTTCTTTCTTTCTGTCTTTAGGAGAATGATGTAAACAAGTTTGTTTATGTGGCTGTTGACACTTTATACAACACTGAATTAGTTTCCCACAAGCTTCCTTGCATAAAGATGATTCTTAGATGGTCAAGCGAGCATCACACTAAGCACTCTCTCTCCCTGTTAAGTTGCTCTTAAGGTTAAGATGTTTGGGCCCTATTTGATTCTACCCACAATCCATAATAACTGTATCAAACTGTGATGATTTCCTTTGCAATGCATCTATATTTTATTTTTATTAAGAACAAAACTTTTTGAATAAACGTCAATAACATTTTCTTTACTAATAACATTAATAACATAATATTTGAGAAACTTTTTGATTGTTTATTTTTGGCAGACCTGTTTTATTAACAACACCAGAATGAGTAGATTTTTCTTCAAACTCTCCCTTTAGTGTCCTTCGTGAGGCTCATTGCAGGGTGCTTGTGACTCCACGTCCTTTACCCCAGTCTGGAGAAGATGAACACAAGGCTTTGTTCTCCACTCTTATGTGGAGATATCTAGAGACGTTTGCTTCTTGGGCCTTTAGGGGAAGTCATGTGATAGCACCGAATCACATGATGTGCTGACACACTGATGTCATGCAGATGCCAGGGAAATGCATTCGTTTTGACCGGAGCATGTGGAGATTATGAAAACATTTTCATAATCACTTCCAGTAGAAGTGTGATGGTGAGTTCAGAAAGGAATTGGGAGAAATTGGTTTTGAATTTGGTATTTTGAAATGACAACCCGAAGTGCTTGCATGTTTCTTCGGATTTGGAATGATTTGGTTGACATCATTTCTGGAATTTGTGGATTATTTACACAGACCCTAATTAGCTGCTACTTTCACAATTATGTCCAACATAGATGTCCAACATAAATCACCTCTTTAGGTGATGCATGAAAAATAAGCTATTTTGAATGCATTAATTTTGTGATGTCACAAAACCAGTGCATTTATGTTTTTGCCTATTTGAGATTAGTTTAAACCTCAGTTTAACACTTACTCATTCATGTTTTAACTTGAAAGTTAGTAAGCTACTGAAGCTACTGTAAGATGGAACAATCATCACATATGGTTATTATTATTATTATTATTATTATTATTATTATTATTATGAACCAAATGTAAATGTAACATATTACAAATTGAGTAAATGATCATCCATCTTAGAGCAACTACTACAGTCATACAACTATAACGAATCATTTACAAACCCATGGTCGAGTGGAGTTGCATAGTATTAGCTAAGACAGATTAAAGGACAAGACCCACATAAAGTGTATTTGTGAGGTGTAGGTTTGTCATGTTCCTACAAAGATATTCCCTCAGCTGGTGTTTTGATGGTGGTGGTGCTGATCCTTGCCTAACATATCAGTCCAGAAACTCTCAAATATTCTGAGAATCTAGGAGACCTGCTGACTCTGAAAATATTGACTCATTAAACTACTGTATACAATGACCCCCTCATGCCCTGTGGGTGGGGTCATTGGCATCCTGGTTCGAAATGTTTTATAATGGGTAAATGGATGTGCAGTGACCCTTTGGTCTCAGTAAACCCAACCCATTCCAGGAAAGTGCCCCCTACCTCCTTCTCAGATGTGCATTAGTCTTTGTAATAAGGGGTTTGTGTGCTGTACTATCCTTTCTATAGCGGTGGGCTGGCTGCTCCTTCGGCAGTCTGATCACGTTCAGCACTGACATTCCCCAATCCCCTGACATATAACACTAATGCACAAACGCCATGATCACTGGATGTGCACATTCCAGCCATGTTTACTGCCATCTTTCCCCATAGATGTAAATACTGTACATTAGAGATGCACCAAAGTTATTTTTTATTTGTTTTATAGATTCATCTAAATATTAATTTTTGATTTGTTTATTAATCTAAGAATCTGTTAATCTATTGATTATTCTAAATGGATGTTGCGAATGTTTCAAATGATTGAACCTTCTTCTCTTAAAAATGTGTAATTCAGGTCATTATTCTGAAGCAAACATCACACCAGTGTTTAAAGGTAACCTGTTTATGTGACATCAATATCAATAGTATTACTTAGTATTGAGAATGATAAATTATTTAATCACTGGGGTGAAATGGACTTAAAGTAAACACTGGCAGATGTATTTTTGTATTAGTGTAGTTGTCCTGCTGTGTTGACCGTGCACTCCGTGCATAGCATTGTACTGCTCTGATAAGCCATATCCACTTTGCATTCCTTACAGTGTCCCACATTGTTGGGTCTGTGTCCAAAATAATCCCACACTTTAGATGCCCAAGATTTTTTAGCCACATTTTGCCCTCCAGAGAAATCCATACCTGCACCCTTAAATCAATCAAATCAATGTATTTCCATAATCAGTGGCATCAGTTATGTTGACAAGTCACCCTGGGCCTTAAACCGAGAGAGGTTTTTATTCTGGCCAGTTGATCCAGTCTTTGTGATTGAAGCTCCTGCCGTCCACGAAGCCAAATAATTTTTTGTTACTTGTCCAAATCTTTTGCACTTATATTTCTCCACTCCTTTATTTGTGTTTCCATTAGTTTACCATGTGCCTGCACAAGTTTGTGCATCTCAAATTAGAACAATTTGTGTTAATTTGTGTTCATAATTCAATTTAAAAATGTAAATTGTCAGGGTTTATAGTGTGAATTGATTGTTTTACTGTTGGTCAGTAAGGATTATGAAGTATAATAATAATAATAATAATAATAATAATGGATATGGACATAATAATTAATAAAATATAATAAATACTAGTAAGTAACTAGTAACTAAAGTACTAGTCAGACATTATCAACATAGTATAATGACACTTTGGGCCAACTGGCAGGGCAGTGGCCCTTTAAGGGGCTAAAAGTATTGAATATAACATATATGATATATGACAGAACAGGACAGTCTGAGGTTCTGTATTTCATTGTTTATTTGCTAGATATGATAGATAGTAATGTTTATGTTTCGAACAACAACCCTTATGTCTGAGTGAGCCTAGGGCTCATAGATAACTGCACTTAGTGCCAGATATGATTTGCTCATAGTGAATGGATGTGTGTATAGCTCAGACAGTGGGTGTCAGAGGTTATGAGTTGTACCCTGTGTTGCTGTTTTACTCATTCATGTCTGTCTGCTTATAGTGTTTCAGCAGTGTCTGATGCACTCCGCTGGGATATGGAGAAAGAAAGCAGCTTGGGTAAACAACACTTAAAAATAAAACACTGCAGCTGAGCTGTTCCTTACACCATCAAAGAGTTTGTCTGGAAAAAGAGAACATGCTGCCCTAAATTTTGGATGTGGAAAGTGATTTTGTAGTCGCATATGAAGACACACACACACACACACACACACACACACACACACACACACACACACGTGTTCACTTCACTTAGACCTAAACTGGATACTATAGGGCCACTTCCTATAATTAAATCTACCTACATTATATATATATATAAAACTAAATATTTAATCAGGTATCCTAATTTCTCCAAAATACTGTATAGGTTTAAGGTTTATTTGACTCGTTAATATAATGCTATGTGGTAGAACCATTTCTGATGCTTTATAGAACCCTAGATCAGTCAGAGAACCTGAATGACAATAAATAGACAATAAACAAATTATATATATATATATATATATATATATATATATATATATATATATATATATATATATATATATATATATATATATAAAGCATGTATTCTGCTTTAATTCATTTATTTTCTAATGGCAGCATTACATTGCGTGAACATGTCTGTGGAAATTTCGATTTTGAATCTTACAGAGTTACCATTTTGGAGTTGAATACACACATTTTAATCCCAGGGTTGTCCATTACTGCTACTGGATTTTACTTTTGGGATCGAGAGGAAACCTGCAGATGCACACAATTTAGAAAACACTGGGGTATACAAAGAAGTTCATACTTTGAAAACACAGCTGCTGTTTGAACATTAAGCAAGATTTGGCCACAATCTCTCGTGTTATTAGTTCCACCTAATTAGGTTTTATGGATATACTTGTAGGCCTTTGGGTACAGTTTACGCACCCATCAGCAAAAATCCCAAATCCCTGCATACAGCTTCATCAATCACTGTCAGCTTAAAAGTGTTTTGCAGAGAGCAGAATCACACAACAGCACTAAATCTCAATTTCTCTTACCATCATCAATCTCATTTCTGTTATTCTAGTGGAGTATCAGCACCATGTACTGTCATTCAGTTTGACATTCAGTGGATGTGTGTTTGATTTTCATATATAATTCTCTGCTTCATTACAGATATATTTTATCACATATAAGTGAGTCAAATGATGTCTAATTAAATATCTCGCCCTGTTTGGGATTCTACGAGGTGCAGGTTCAATCCCTGATGTTGCTACAGCAATCCGTGGCCAGGAGAGGTTAAATCCTTTAAACTTGAAAGGCCTGCATGTTGGTCCATCCTTAAGTTCATCACCCTCAAACAACACAAGTTACACATTCACTGAATAATTTGTAGTTGCTAAATAATTGATTGTAAATACTGAATAATTTAGTTGAATATTTTATAGCAGATATTTCATCATTTACAGTAATGACCAAATAATGAGTAATTTATAGTAGTTCCTGACTAATTTATTGCAATCAGAAAATAATTTATAGTAGTTACTGAATAGTAATAAATACATCCATACATAATATTGATGAATATTTTTAGTAGATATTAGTTCTGGGCAAATGAACTGAAACCCACCTTTCAAACCATTTATTGACAACATTTTGCCCATGTTGGTCATTTAAAGTCTGTTATTTAATGTAAACTGTGTAAATTCTGTTGTACGGTCTGCGTTTATTATATCATGTGCAGAACAGACACATTACAAACAGGCTAAACCACACACTCTCTGAATGACCTTGGGCTATTGTGGCTTCTTCTTGCTATGCAGAGGAGATTAAATGACCACTAATAAACTAACTTGTGATTATGGAAGACATTCATTCGGCACTACTATATGCTACCTAGAGATGACACTGTGAATCAGCGGAACCTCAAACACAAACAGACTTTTTTCTGTTTTCTCTTGTTTACCCATTCCGCCTCCTACCAAGAGAGCCACGGGAACTGTGACAGATCAACAAACATATAATACTTTGTGAACATTTTAACAATAAAAATTCCATTCTTCAGTTGTTTTATACATTTACTTCTTATATTGCAATGCCGCTGCCCAGTCGTCAGGGGGCGCTTCGCGACTGTAAAAACCTGATAATGAGCCTAATTGAGTTCAGGTGTGGTTGGTCTATTTAAGCATCTCCTGCTTCTCACTCCTTGCGGTTTCTTGGGGTTATTTCCTCTTGAGATGCTGCCGGTAATCTCTGGTATTTTTTCCTTCCCACTCTGTCCCTTCTCCAAAATTGGGAAGTGTTCCAACCTTTTAAAAAATCCTCTCTTTTTTCCCTCTGCCTCCTCAAGTAAATGGGGCAGAGTGAGAAGGTTTTCAGGTTTTTCCAGTCGCTGAGCACCCCCCAGGGCGGCTGGGTGGCAGCATTGCGGGCAACTCCTTACGCAAAGCCTTCATTTTATGCAAGCTTTTTGACATTCTTTGAACTTTAAAATAAAATAAGTCACAAACCTGCATAAAATCCCAGTTATGCAAAGTAAATAACGCTTTAAACCATGCGGGTTATTATGAGGTGCGGCTTTTCTGTGGATTTTTCTTCACCCACCAGGGGGCGCTTTAGCAGAAAGTGAAAAAGGTGGGAAGTCAAAGTTGGAAATCACAGAAGAAGACGTTAATTTTCAGTTAGCACATGCAAGCAGCCACCACCACGGAGAATTTTATTTATTTATTTATTTTTTCATAAATCCTTCACAATAACTGGCCGCATGCGCAGAGGATTATTTTCTGATGTCTGTCAGTGGATCCTAACAGCGTGGAGCAGCGTGAAGGAATCTACCGTCACCATTGGTTTCCGAAAGGCCGGACTGCTGTGTGAAGAGGGCACCACAGCTTCAGAGCCAGCTTCACCCCCGGGATGACAGCGACACGGAGAGCAACACTGACATCGATACAGGAAAAGTACCGTTATGTGATGCAGCTCTTCTAAGGCTGTTCAACTCCGACACTGAAGAAGATGACTTCAGTGGTTTCAGTTCGCAGGAGGATGATGAATCAACCAATCAAAAACTTTTCTGTTTGGTTTGATCAGCACTTTTACTTTTATGCTACAGGCACCGTTCGGAAATGAATCAGTTCATTTATGTTCAGTTGAACTAGCTTATATATGTTATTGTCCTTTTTTTTAAAAAAAAACAACATTGTGGGTGTGGCTTATATTGAAGTGTGCTTTATAGTCGGGAAAATACGGTATATATTGTGTTATAGTATGAAACTTCAAAAATACAAAATACAAAAAAAAAAAAATACAAATGTTTGGCCACACTGCCCAGCAATACTGTTAATACATTCCTCACTCTGTGTGTTCATGCCCTGTGCTCTTATTAACAAATTAAAAAAATATTGTTCATTTATTGTCATCAAGTTAAACATTGAATTTATTGTGAAATTGATTTGAGGTCATATTGCCCAGCCCTAGTAGTTACTGAACAATTAAAGTAATTATCAAATAAGTAGCAGATACTGAATACTTTATTATAGTTATTGAATAACTTTTACAGTGGTAAAGTAAATACAACTGCAGTGCTGAGAAATTTAACAAAGGGAAATCACAGACAAAAAGGCAAACATAGACTCTTTAAAAGGTTAAGGACATTGCTGTTTCATTTTTCAAGAATGTATTGTTCCTCAACAGCCCTTTGCACGGAACCCATTCTGTTAAGATTTCCACTTTCTAGGCTGAGGTAAGGCGAGGTAAAAGCAATTGCTACGGCAAGCAGTCGGTGAAAACAGAAGAGCCCGGAGAAGAGATCCCTTCCTCATTTCCTCAGCATTTTCATCCCTTTATCAGCAAAGGCAAAGGATGAACAATGGGGTTTAGAACAATCTAGCCCGTGGCATCTGCAGATTTCGAATGACCACAGCTTCTGCCTGTTTGTGGTACCAAAACGAAAAATCTGACAGAATCTGTCTTCTCAGAAAAAAAAGAAACAAAAAACAACAACCTTTCACATTGGCTCTCTTGGGAAATCTGAGAAAAGCCTTCCTGTAGCAGTGTTATATTGAGAGGATGGAAAAGCAGTGCAGTGGCTGCAAACTCAACTGGAACAGAAGGAAGCATAACTATAGTATTTACAAGACCATTTTGTCTCCAACATAAAGAACATTTTTATCATTTATATCAGGGATATATGGGGTAGCAACTGAGCAGTCAGTTCTTGATGTTGATGTGCTGGAAGCAGGAAAAATAGACAAGCATAAGAATCAGAGACACTTTGACAAGAACCAAACTGTGAGAGTAATGGCTAGATGGGTCAGAACATCTCCCAGAAATCTTGTCTTTAGGGGGTTCTGTGTTGTTTTTTTTGGATGATGTCACAGAGGTAAATGCAATCTTCTTCTTCTGGCTGCTCCCTTTAGGGGTCGCCACAGCGGAATCATCTGCCTCCATCTTGCCCTATCCCCTGCCTCCTCTACTGTTACACCAACCATCTCCATGACCACCTTCACTACATCCATAAACCTTCTCTAAGGTCTTCCTCTTCTCCTTCTGCCCTGCAGCTCCATCTTCAACATTCTTTGTCCAATATATCCACTATTCCTCCTCAACACTTGTCCAAACCATTTATTTCCAAACTGCTCCACCTTCACTGTCCCTCTGATCTGCTCCTTTCTAATCTTGTCCATCCTGGTCGCTCCCAAAGAAAATCTCAACATCTTCATCTTCACCACCTCCAGCTCAGCCTCCTGTCTTTTAGACAGAGCCACCGTCTCCAAACCATACATCATAGCAGGTCTCACTACTGTCTTGCAAACCTTCCCTTTCACTCTTGCTGCTCTCCTTCTGTCACACATCAGCCCTGACTCCCATCTCCACCCACTCCATCCTGCCTGCACCCTCTTCTTCACCTCTTTTCTGCACTGTCCATTGCTCTGGATGGTTGACCCAAGATATTTGAAGTCATCCACCTTTACAACCTCTACTCCTCGCATCTTCACCTTTCCACCTGCCTCCCCCTCATTACAGATGTAAATGCAATACATTATATTATTATCATGAATGAAGAAACATCAGAGTGACTTCAAATGTGTAGACGTGCTTCCATCATTGTATTGTACTGAACAATATTAATAACCTTCTGCATTGTTAGGGTTGTTTGCTAGTTTCACTGTGTTACTGAGTGATATCTCAGTGGTTATTAGGTTAAAGGTGCTCTCTGAAGAGGCTCTTTACTTCTACACAGTTTACAGACACACACACACGCCTGTATGTAGATTGAATAAACAGTGTGAAACACTACAGCAGCAGTACTACTGTATTCCACACTGTTATAGTTACATTTAATCCGTGGTATGAATTTGCTCTGTGTGTATGGAGGTGCCACTTCTGAAGGGGTCATTGTGTTTTACTACATGATAGATGTCGCTTTGGCTGGCAGAGACAGATCTGCAGTGAACCCTATGGGTAATATGGGGGTCTGCAAAAATGATCAAGGTCACACTGTTTATAGGTCCATATAAGATGGTAACACAGTTGATGTGACAGGCCTAGGTCAGATATGTTTTGGTGCCACAAAGGGGATCTACTATATATATAAATATATTCCTGAGTATTGCTGGATATTGTTGCTATTCTCTCTGGGTCTCTGGGTCCTCTCAGCATAGGTAGCTCAATAGCTTGTACCCAGTCAGAACATCTCCACTGTCTGTTCATCCATTTTAGCTGCTCCTCTGGCTGCTGACACAATCTTTCAATTTCTGCCTGGTGACCCATTATCTCGTCTTTCCTACTGGGATACTCGCAGCTTGCTCCAGTTGGCCCTTCCTCCCTTCTTTGGTCAACCTAGTATAAGTTTCAGTACTCTTTTATTTTCTCCTGAACTAGCCCTTATATTCAGCCTCCAAACGCTTTCACTATTGGTGGAAATGAAATTAGTCAAGACTGTAACATAAATGTTTTAAGATTTTCAACTTTTTTTGAAACATTTTGGTGCTAGATTTTTTTTATCTGTGAAGAGACAGCAGTGGTTGAGATTCATGGGTTGTCACTTTCATGTATTGAACTACAATTTGACAATCTAGGGCATCTTTTAAGGGTTCATCAATCATTGCTTGTCCACAGAAAATCCCTGGTCACTTCTTGTCTCTAATTCAACATCATTGGGCAACAACACTGATTTTGCCTCCTGAATACTTTTTGGTCCACTGTATGTATTTTGAACTGCTGATCACAGAAATCCCATCAGGAATTTCCCGTCACTACACTGTTTTATATAAAATATTATTTCCCCACGTTTTCAGTTTGCCTGTGTATAGTTCACAATATATATGTTCTACCGGCAAGCTGAGGCATAGATTCCGTTTGATTGAAGCTGATTGACATAACAGGCATAATTAGGCATGTTAAAGCATGTCAGGTGTAAGTGGTTTCAGCTCACAAACCACTTGTGGACCCAAGAAGGATATTTTTGCCTCGACGTCACAAAAGTGGACTTCACAACTTGGAGTGATGAAAACTTTTGGGAAAGCTATGAAAAAGTTAGGTAAAGCTTTATGATATTTGAGACAAAGGTTCCCAAGAATATCTGCTGCCAAGATCAATGAAGGTTTTTTGTTGGTCCACAAATCCGACACATCAGGAATGACAAGCAGTTCGAAGAGCTGCTGGTGAGGCATACTTGTTGACAATCTTATTCAAGCTTACAAGGCAATGAACTGTAACAATGAGAATTCATTTTCTGCATTCACACTTGAATTTCAGTGTGAAGTCAGTCAGTGACGAACGTGGTGAACGAAATTCACCAAGACATTCTCATGATGGAAATGCGTTACCAAGGCTTCAGGAACCCCTCAATGCTGGCTGATTATTGCTGGACACTAACACGAGATGCACCAGATGTGAAATACAAACAAACATCATCAGCAAAACATTTTTAGCTCAGTTAAATTAATGCTGTGTGCTACGTTTGTGTTATAACTAGTAAAACTTAATCACGTCTCTCCAAAATTCGACGTGATGCACACAATCAGACATTATTCAGGTAGAACATGTCCACTACTGTCACTACAGATTTTCAAGGAAGCAGGAGAATGCAGAAATACTCTTAGCACTGAATGGGAGCTAATGTAAAATTAGAGCTTATTAGGTACAGGGTTCACACCGTGGAGAAATCTGTAAATGAACACAATTGGATACATGGATTTCATTGGACAGCAGTGATATGCTTGGACAGGAACACTGACTGCCACTCTTCCCAAGTGGCTAGCGTCATGCTGAATGATGGAGGAGAGGAAGGGCCACCCTACCCATGAAGAGAGAGGAAAGCCTTCTCTTGGGTTCATAGTCATGGTTGTCTTATTGTAAAATGCTCTGCCTTACACTCCTAATGTAGAGGTGCTTTAAATGATTCTTTGAGCTCCGATGGCCCTTCAAATATTTGCCATGTCACGAACCAAGAACCCATCTCACTCAAGACTGAGTTCATATTTCACTCACAAATCGAAAGGAGCCTTTGGCTTTGTTGTAATGGGGCTCTGTCCTGTTAACAAATGACATCTGTTTAAAAAAACGTCCCAGATATGAGTCAGAAGGTATGAATCGGCAAAGGTGTAAAGCATGTGGGGAAGCAGGCAGAGGGTTTGTTTGGGTGTTTGTTGGGGTTTCTTTCATTAGCACTGTCAAAATGACAGCAATGATGTGAAGTTTATGTGCCGTTTGTCTTTGAGTGAAAAAGATGAAGCACACGTCAGTAAACAACTTCCTCTGTACTGTTGCTGAGAGAAGAATCCTTGAGTTTTGTCAGAGCTTTGAGTTCAGTTGCGTCTGTATTGTCACCAAAGTTATTCACACAAAACTATGAGTGACTGCTTTTGTTGGATTTAAAAAAAAAAATAACATCAGCAGATTCCTAATTAATCTGCGGAATTATAGACTTTTGACTCGTTTTGATATACATAAAATGTTATAATGTACAGTGCCTTGCCAAAGTATTCAACCCCTCAAAACCCATTACAGCAGGTTAATCTGGACTGTGAATGATGACCTCATTCACCCGTGTCTTCCTTAGCATGTTGTTAGATTTGTTCTTATGAAAAGTCCTAACTTGAAGTGTCTTTATATTAAAAACAATACAAAATAAAGCAGCAACAACCACCTAAAGAAGCTCATTGTAAGTAATGAACGGGGTTAGTTAGTCATTAAATTTAGCTTCACAGTTCATGTCGTACCTACGTTATAGAAGTTTTGGGAACCGCACTTTTGGAGGTCATCATCCATCTTCATGGTGTTCACATCAGGATCTTTGTTAGTCAGTGTAACATATCGTGCCCATTCCCAAATACAGCACATTCTCCTGACCTCAGGTTTGAATAACATGGATCTAATGCAACTAATTGACCAAATTTGCAACTAAATTCAAGTAATTTAATAGTCGATTCTTTGGTGACATCATCATCTGTTTCTCACGCTAACTAGGAACGTTTCAGAACCATTTCCTAAATCTTACTACCGCTGCAGTTAAAACATGCAGACTGAAAAGCAGGCTGTTCACTTTTCCTTTTTAATGTGAGCCATATCTGACATTTCTCACTATATACTCACAAACTCACACACATGCTCAAAAGGTCTGGGTTTGGTGGTACTTTCATTTTGGCCACCATCACAGGAGCTATCTCGGCGCTGCAGTGACTGACAGCCGGGATCATCACTGCGAAAAAGGGGTCAGAATTCAGGCTAACTTTTTGCTTTATATTCTTGTTTAAGCTTTTTGTTTTGCTTTGACACTGCAGCCACGTCCTTCTGCGGCCCTGTTCAGCCATCTTTCTTAGAAACAATGAGTGGTCACCCCCAATATTTATGAGGTCTGTTATGTCACTATCCCACATTTAAAAACCTCCGTCATGCATTTATGCCAAGTCAGATTGAGGTAAAAGTCTCATGAATGCTGATTTGGCTCAGACCGAGTTACATTGCCGCAAATCCAATTGGGGTCGGGTTTCAGTACCATGTTTGAAAGTGGCCCAAATGGTCATTGAAAATGTTAGATTCAATGTCTGGGCTATTCACATTGCCACACAAATGACATATGTGGGTCATAGATGCTGAAAAAGACAGGATTTAGGACACGTTTCCTTTCTGTGTGAACATAGCTTTAGTGTGGGGCATTAGAGTCTAATATGAATATGAGCTGAGTGACAAAAAGAAAAACTTCCACCAAGTTGACCCAGATATGTTATAAATGAGGAGACCAGTCACTGGTTGAAATACGAATGGGAGTACTTGAAAAATTCAGCAAGAGATCATTTTACCCATCAACAAAAAGATACAATCAGCTTGCTGCTTTCCAAACAGAGAGGTAAAAGGACTGTCTAACTGAATCACACCTTTTTCTAATTCTTTATTTAATTTTTGATGATCTGGAAGAATCAAGGAAAAACCAATTCATAACATTTAAAAATTATAACTTTTGTTATATTTTACTGCTGGTACTACATAAGACACAAACTGACAGCTATATAAGAATTATTTGGTAATTGAGTGATCCATCATTTGAATAATCATTTTTTAAAATAATCAATAGATTATTAGACTATAAAAAACTCATTTGTTGCAGCCCTACAGCGCATTACAAGCCATCCATCAACATCTGCAGAAAACTTGACTCCTACATAGCAGCATAAGCTCATATGAAGCTCCCAGCTTTACAGTTTCTCTGCAGAAGCCTAAAGACATTTCATTCTGGTCCTTTTTTTTTTTTTTTGCTCCCATTCAAATCCTATCAAGACTGTCAAAACCAAACACTGTTTTCAAAATCTTGCAACTAACTATCCTCAGAGCAGATGTCTAACTGTTTTTACTACGTTCTTAAAAAGCTATTCATGTCATAATTGTTGCCACCAAATTCCTATATCGGCGCATAAACTACACAAAGTTCAGAGCATGCTGTCAACTGAGATATATTTCATTCACTAGTTATGTGGGTGATTTGGGGTTTATAATATTTCCTGCATGTAGGAGATCGCTGTAATGCAGCAGCACTCCTGTGCAATGAAATATTATCACTGATTGGTCAGTATGTCACCAGGGGAGTTGAAATGACTGGCAACTCTGATGTAGATGTCGCAATGTGACCTGCTTTTCCGTAGATGTTCATCTTGCCTCTTCCAGTCTGCTGTATTTCTATAATCAGTGGTGGTGGCAGCTATAATTCTGTATGCACCATACACGATATATAGATGGTCCCATACGCAGACCATCCCCTATTGGGAGGAACAGAATAAACTGGAATGACCGGTGGGGAACCTCCTTAAATCCAGTATCGTTGCCTCCTGAAAAACACACCTTGCAACAACAATGGTGGATGCTGGTGGGTGCAGGGAATGCAACCATTGGTAATCATTTTTAATAGTAATTATTTCTAAATTATGTCACTGAAATAACCAGAGAAGTGTGGTCTCTTACCTTTTATTTGTTCTCTGTTTTTAATTTGATAAAATGTTATTGGTGTGTCTGCTCGGTCACTTTTTTGGATCCAGTATTCACAGACTGAATCTCTGTCATTAAAAAAGAAACAACAATAACAGCATGACCTTAATATATTGTTTGCCTTGAACAAATACATAAACACTATGTAAGTGCTGTGGTTGGTGTGGTGTGAATAACACGGTTTCCCAGTCTGGGTAACTATAAATAAGAGTCCTTGGACAAAACCCCTAACACTTCACTGGCCCACCTCTGTAATATCAGTAACCTTATCATTCACTCTGGATAAGAGACTTGGACTTTTAACATGTTTGGATTTTAGCCTAAAATATTTTGTTAAAAAATGATGAACATTCCATTTTGTCACAAGTGAAACTAAACCAAATGTGTAAAGTTCAATGAAAAAACCTAGTCGCCAAACACAGGTTTGATTTCAGGATACATACATTTTCAGGATCACATGGAAATGGGAATCAGCTTTTTTATTTACAAATTAAGCTCATGATAATATTTTAACTTTAAAACCAGCTTAAGTAAACAGCATTGAAAATGTTTATTCACATCTGAATGAAATGAAGTGGCAAAAAATTATATTTTTGTATATATTTAACTTAATTAATTAATGCACTGGATGTAATAAATACAAATATCAGTTATATCTCCACTTACTAATTCAGAATAATGGTCCATATGTGTATGTATATATATATATATATATATATATATATATATATATATATATATATATATAGTACACACAACACACACACACACACACACACACACAAACCTTAGAAAAATATTTAATATAATATTTAGAAGTAGAATTATATCAGCAGTAAGACAGTAAAAAACCTTTAATAGAACAGATGCATATAAACATAAATACAGTAAAAATTAACAAGAATTTCTCGTTTTAGAGAAAGAAATTGTGCTAGAACAAAGCCTGGTCCCAGATTGTTTTCTGGATGCCTCCAGTGAGTGCATGGATATGTTCAATTACATCCCCATTTACCATACCAGGCTTTACATGACAGCTTTGGGGATGTTTTAATTAACACTGTTGTTAAAAACACTACTATTTGTATGAATATTGATTGTATTTATTGGAATTTTAGTGATCAGGTCAGGAGCTTTTCCGTTCTAATTTTCACAGCTGCCTATAACATTTGCACACTGCTGTACATATTGCAAAGTAACAGTAGTAGCTCTAGATATCTAAGGGTTCAGTGTCAGTACAGGGTCACTTGATCGGCTGCCTCCAGTAGTTTGAGCAGTGCTTTCATACATGTTTACTGGTCTGGGCCATTATCTGTCGAACCACATTACCTCTCCACGTTGAGCTTTCCCCATCTGCTCCATTAAGTCAGCACACAATAAGGCCAGTGCCAGAAACCTGTTCCCCCAATACTGAGGGCAGTGGAGTGTAATGGTGGTGACCACATTGGTGCTCTGTAGAGGATATTGAGTCACATTTCTTCTTGAAAATGCTTAAATGTGTAAATATAGTTGTGAAAATATGAACTGCAGTGCATAACGGTCTTCACTGTTTCTGCTAGACGGGCCTGGATTAAAGGAATTTGACTTGTAGATTTTATTCAGTTATTTATGGAATCATGAATAGTTATCACATCATTTCCGGGTGAAATTACATGACTCGTATTGCACAGGATCTGTTTTACAGAACGTTGGTGAAAAACCTTCAATCTAAGAAGAAATGGTTGTAACTCACATTACAAGTGTTTGTATATTGACTGTAAAATTCCTGCTGATTATAGAACCTGGGGTTCTTGCCTTCTTTCCAATAACTAATTGTGATTTTTGTTGTATCATAGTGACTGGTGAATCCTGCAGTTATATAGAAATATGAACAGTACTGATGCAGTACAGGTGTACAGGGTTGATTATGACCCCGGAAGTGTAAAGTGTGCCAATAATTTTATAAGAAAATTTTAACGTTATGTAAAAAGACGGTGTCCTGTAAGATGTGTAAAATGAGCTCACCTGGATTGACACATTAAGCTTTAGAACTCTAGGCTGATATGTTTAATATTTAAATACTATAACATATTGGGTGAGCAATTTTTTTCATCAAAACATTGAAAAATTATTTATAGAAGACACATACCAGATAATGTATTTTTCAGGATCTGAAGTTCCTTTGAGATGTAATGATTAACAGAATTTAGATACAGTATTTAAATGCGGTTGATTTGCTTTCATTTGTTTTCATCCCGAGTGTTTTTGAACTGAAAATGAATCATTTTGATGATTATTAATGATTAAATTGACAAGGATGATTAACAGTAGTCCAAATAAAATAAAAACAACCTGAATGTCCTTTATTTCTTATGACTTATTTATCAGTATTATCCCTTCTCAGGACTTTTATTCTGAGCAAAGAAAGAGAGCAAACAGAGAGCTGCCTTCTCATTTTCCTCAATGTCTGGGTCGTTGCTGTCATTAGCCCCACCCCTACTGCTGATCAGTCAGAGTCTGCGTGCAGGTAGAGCACATTCGGCCTTTAAACTGGGGTTTGTTTCAGCTGGAAACAAGTGAATTTGAACTGAATTGCTCACAGATAATTCATCACACAATAATGAGAATGCCATGGGGTAAATCTTCTAGTTTGTTATGATATGAAGTATCATCCTGCCCAGCCAGAAATGATGCTCTGTTGTACCCTCCAATCATTTATGAACTCTCCCCAATAGATCTTTGTTTTGTTTTTTGACCTTGTGTCCTGAATTTCATTTTGGCCACCAAATTTGATTTGTTACCAATTTCCCATACAATGCTAAGCCCTCATACAGATGTACACACACACACACACACACACACACACACACACACACACACACACACACACACACACAGTGCACAGAGGAAAGTGAAGTCTGTCCCTTGACACACCTTGCTCAGAACATTACAGTCTAGTTCACCTAAGCCCAACCTAAAGCTCAAATAAAAAGAACACGAGCATCTGCTGTCTCTCTCTCTCTACACACACACACACACACACACACACACACAGACACACACACACACCTGCCAGTCACCATGGTGCTCAGCCTTCATACACTACATGTGTACTTCACGTGTGCACACACATGCTGAGAGTAAGCAGGTGTTCAGAGAGGATGTCTCGCCATTAGGTCATCTTTCATTCCGTGTTCACTGTCTGGAGCCTTCATACTGGAGAGAGGAACACATTGGATTAGGTGTTTCCGATTCCTGTTTGTTGATGGACATTTAAAGACTTTGCAAACAGGCTTTTTTTTATCCAGCTGGTATGTAGCATCCCACTGCTGTGTTTGAACCCCGACTGCTAAACGGCAGCGTTGTACAGATCCCACTGTTCCGATTACTAACTTTCCTTTTACTCAGATCGTATGCAGAGGAAAACGACAACAGTTATCCTGAAATTAATTACAGGAAAGTAACAAACAGCAGTATATGTAGAGCAGATTTATGTTATCAACATCATACAATGAATCCACGTGACCTCAATCTTTGATTTTGGTGACACGTTAACAATAAGCCACAGTCTACGATCCTGTGATGTTTGTTTTTACAGGTTCTTTTGTTGTGCAGGAAAAGTGTCACGAGAGATGTGGACCTCTAGAACCTCTAGAAAACATCAGTATTGTACAAAAGTTGTAAAAACTGAGGATAAAAGAAAACATTAACATTCTTTCGAACCCAACACTGCTTCTCTGGGCCCAGCAAAACCAGTGCTAAACAAGCTATTCACATAATCTGTACCTGCTTTTACTTGTTAAGGCCATGTCATTGTGTGATGCAGTACCAAGGAAGGTGATGCCATCGAAGGTACAAGAGCAAAATAGTAGGTTGCTCTGACTAAGCCATGTAAACATATCATCACTGTCCAATGAAAATGTATCTCCATTTTTGTCCATTTTTGATTTTCTCCACAATGTGAATCTAACAGTTGTTATGTTGTATCAGAATTTCATGATGAATAGACCAATAGATGTGCTCCAAAAGAGTAACTTTAGGACTCTTATTAATTTAACGTCCATTCAAATTTAATTTTTGTTTCTCCAGTAAAGTTGAGGTGGTAATTTTTTGGAAAGTTAATGCCCCTTCATTATGATATCAGTACTTATTTGTATATTTGATTTAAACCAGTGTACAAGTTCATTATGATATTATTGCTGTTATTTTTAAAGTAGATAATGAGTATTTCAGAGCAGTTGGGACATAATTAGCCTAAAGATCAAGGTAAGAGGATAAATCTGCAGTTTAAGGGTTAACAAGTTGGATTTGCTGTTTTACAGACTGTTAATTGGGGCAAAATAGTCCAGTCAGACCACCTTTATTTTTATGTGTCAGCCAAACTGCTGTACAACAACATCAACTGACAAAGAACAATAAAAGACAAATAAAAGACCAGCAATAAAACAGTGAAAAAGCTGTTGATACCAGGACCAAGAAGACCACAGCAGGGCAGACAACTGAATACATGATATTTTAAAGGACTTGAAGGCCTTTGATTATAGGTACATTTATAAATGTACTTCAAAACATCTACTGTTTAAAATCGTTTAATGTAAAATAAATGCAGAGGATTGGATGAACGAGTTACTTGTGAAGATGAATGGTTGCAGAGAAATTCAGAAAAGGTCAAAAGGTTTAATACTTTATATTTTATTTCATTTTGCATATTAAAATTGTATTAATTGTCCCAAACTCAAACATAGAGTCCTGATCACTGACAGTGCATTAACAAAATAGATGGTTTGAGACCAACATCGGTGTTGGAGATAAAGATTTTTCCACTCTATTCTTTTCAGAAATATATCTAAACCATTTATGAAAATTGAAAACAAGACTTTCTGAGATTCAGATGTTACAAGCCCTCTGGTGTTCATTACTGTCCGGAGATATGAAGAAAAGCAGAGCCGGCTATATTCCCCCAGGGCCACTGCCCTACTGGCAGACTGCTGCTAGCTGTCAGCCTGGCTGTTAGATACCAACTCCCACTGTTCTTTAGGGAAGTGCTGGGTGAAAAGACAGAGCGAGTGAGGAAGAATAGTGAGAAGAGAGCAACATATCCTGCAGAGAAGAAGATCTGCAGACCAGTTAAATAAAAGAGCTACAGTCTGACAAGATATATCAGTTCAAATCAGATGGGACAGTCTTTGTTGCCCTTACATACTGGTGAGCCGTAGGGACCTGACACCCTGTCACAGGTTATTGGTTTGTCCATCTTTGTCCCTCTACACTGTATGTAGATAGTCAACACTGCTCTTTTGAAGATGCTCTGATTCAGTCATCAATCCATTGATGCCACTTGTCAAAGCAGATCTTCAGTCTTCAGGCCTTCTGCTCTTTTCTCCCACGTACATCTCCTTGACTGCAAGACCTGGCTGTTACATTACTGTTTAATTTATTCTGTACCTTTATGTCCACTGTTCTTATTAGATAATTAACGTTGTTTGCTGTGGATGTTCATAATGCTTTGACTCATACGTGCATTTAAATGTTTGGTCAAAATTCCTGTTACTGTGAATTGTTAAGTCTCCAAAAGGCCTGAGGTTAAAAATTAAATATTATTTTCAACATTTTAGGCAAGATTAATGTATTATTTTTGTTTTGCAATTTAATTAGATTATTCTAGGGCTGCCACTAATGACTAATTTTCTGTTGATTCATCTTTTGACTATTTTATCGATTAGGTGATTCATCTAAATGACTAATTGTGCTCCTAAAATCCAACTAAATCTTTAATCTTACTTTCTATTATTTTTATTTTTTCACAAACTAAAAAACCCACAGAATCAGTGAATCATCCTTATGTTTTGTGCAAATTTCATAAACCCATACTCTCTGTGCCTTGGGTGTTTGGAAACTTTTAAAATCCTATTCCTCAACTGCATCTGCCAGATTTTTAAACAGCAGCACTGACAGGAGCTGACTGGAGCCGACAGATGACCAAAGCTGAAAATGACCAACCTCATGCATGCAGGATTTAAACACTGGCATTAAGGGAAAGCATGTATTATTTGAATTAAATTGTTTTAGAAACTAAACAAATAAATCCATTAAAAAAAAAACAACCAAAAACATTTGTCGATTTAAAATATTGACATTGACATATATATATATATATATATATATGTGAACCCAGGTCCAACACATCTGACTGTAAGATCTAGCTATATCTGAAGGCTTCTATTGCCATGTTTAGGAGTGTTAAATTAGATTTGGAAGAGGAAGTTCCTAGAGACTGGTACCAGGTCCAAGATTGGGAACTCCTGAGCTGAAAGGAATATTGGGTCAGTGTTAAATTAGCCAAACTATTGTATTTTTGAATCCATTCAAAGATTTGTCCACAGTCATCTCAAACCTGCAGTAGCAAACCTGTAATAGGAGGCAGGTGTAGATGCAGGACAACAGCCAAGCGGAGCCGCTCTGGCTGGAAGTCAGTGGTCTCTGGGGGGGCTGTGAAAGCTGAGCTCAGCCTTGCTACTGCACTGACCTCAATAAATCAACCCAGATTAGGGATGCCAAAATGGCCTGGGCTGTAGAACCTGCCTCCATGAAATTACCGTTTTGGGAAGTACATGAACCGAAGTGTTATAACAGTCAGCAGTGAGGTTGCTTCCAATGGGAACTTTATTAGGTGTCCATGGGGATCTAAGTGACATTCTGTTGAAAGCAATAAGGAATGTTGGTCAAGTTCTGGCTTATTCAGTTACATTATATTCTGGAAAGGGCTTTGAGTGATTATTAGGGTTCATTTGATATATTGGTTGGCATATAACATTGAGGTCCTGCAGATTAATCAGTGTTTCAGAATACTAGTCTTTACAGAGATGGCTAAGATAATCATCACCTTCTCACTTCAATATACATAAGGGGCGGTCCTATGATCAGGAGATCAACAATTCAGTCTGTGGTGTGTATATTGTGTCATATGACTGCTGAAAAAACCAAAACCAAAACAGAAATGATGGATGCCAGGAACAAGCGAAAATTTAACCGTGAATAAAAAACAGTCTAGAAGATTCCTGTTTGAACCCTGATCATACAAAATCCATCTGTGGCTGGATGGATGTCAAAGAGAGTGCAATTGGCTTTTCTCTTGGTGGAAGATCTTCTCATCATTTAGTACAATGATGAGAATAAATATTGCACTTGCTTTTACTCATTGGTGCAGGCAGATTAAAGAATGCATGGCTGATGCCAAGCTCGGACTTATTTTCTAGCACTTGATTGATGTTTTGCTGTGGTTTGAGTTAACAATCATAAGTCAGACATCTCGAGGTAGTGCTAGCATCACACTCAGACATCATTTCTAGTAACGAGCGCTTGAGTCAGTTGCTGTGTGCTTGTGTCGGCCTTGTGCCAGTGGAATCCAAGTTTTGATGACCACAGCACATTTGTAGCACAATGCCGAATGCAAATTTCGATCGGTCCACAGCAGAAGAGACCAAGCATGCATGTTTATTTCATTTATTTAAGTTTTGTTTGTGACTTACACATAAATTGGTCTGACAGGAATGGGATATAAACCTAGGATTCCAAAAAACAATAAAACGCTTTAAAATTTAAAATGAAAATCATCAAATCATTAGCAATTATTGAATCACTACCAAAATGAACTCTATAATAATTCATCTTAATTCTTGTTGAATCAAGTCCAATAAAGATTATTTGTGTGGTGCTTTTTACAAGTGATGTTGTCACAGAGCAGCTTTACGGAAATCAAAAATTAAAAGGTGAACAACACATGAAACAAAGGATAAAGCCCAGGCCAGATCATTGACTCAGGAAAGGTAGAGAGATGTTATTAGTTTGGTGTTTAGAGGCTGTTTACAGAGAATGTAAAATTGACGAGTGACTCCAGCAGATCTGTCTACAGTATAATAGCCAAACTGAAAGGAGATAACTAGAAGGAACATAAACATGGGAGCATCCTAAAACATTGGTGTTGTTATTATTATTATTATTATTATTATTATCATTATTATTATTATTATTATTATTATATGGATAATACTACTACTACCACTACTACTACTACTAATAATAATAATCATCATCATCATCATCATCATCATCAACTTTTGTCCAGCACAAAATGTAAAGTATCAGTGTAATCCAGACTGATGATTTTATAGGTTTTAATACTCAGAGATCATATACCTGTTCAAAACCACAGCAAAACAACAGCCTGTTTAGTTCTAAGTGATAAAGAGAGGTTGAAAAAAAATCAGTTATGTTTAATTTGATTTTTTTTATTACCTAAATCCACACAAAGATTATAAGTGAGCCTCAGGGATAAAAGAAAATACAAGAAAAATATATGTCTAAATTTCATGGAGATGAAATAATGAATAAACTGGCTTTATGAAAAGATACATTTTCTCTTGTAAACAAACAAATTAATACTCATTTTACCAAGGGGATGCTGTGTGTTTGTGTGTGTGTGTGTGTGTGTGTGTGTGTGTGTGTGTGTGTGTGTGTGTGTGTGTGTGTGTGTGTGTGTGTGTGTGTGAGCTGCAGCAGCTGTATTGCATTAACTGGATTAGCAAATAATCCTCATAGTAAGATTTGTAATATGCTTTAGCAATAATCCAATTCCATCAAGAATTACTCCACTTTACTTTGTGGATTTGTGTAGAGGCTTTTGAATTTTTTTGAGTCACACAAATTAGTAGGCATCATAAAGGATGCACTGGGATAGTCAGGCAAGATCAACACCAGCAGTTGTGACTGAGAACCGAAGCAAGCAAAACAGAGACCAGTAATAAGTGAGATGAAGACCAGACCAAGAGTAGTTGAGACTGGGGCTTGACAGAGACCAGGATTAGGTTAGATAAGGACAAGACCAAGACCACGATTTAGCAACATGGATACCAGGATTAGAAGATTGAGATGATTAGAAGATTTGAGATGGAACAAGACTGCAAGCAGGAGTTGGTGAGATCGGAACGAGTCTGAGACCCAGAGTAGGTGATTCCAGAAGATGACAGAGACAAAAAGTAGGTGGGACTGAAACAAAACCACAATTATGAGTAGATGAGATTGAGACCGAGATCAGGAGTAGGCAAAACTGAGGCCAAAAGTAGGCAAGACTAAGACAAGACTGAGACCAGGAACAGGCAAAACTGAGCCAGGAGTGGACGAGATTTAAGACAACTGTGAGACCAGGAGTGGACTAGATTGAGAGACGACCAAGCAGGCAAGACTGAAGGACAATTAAGAACAGAAGTAGAGCAGACTGAGAGAAGACTGCGAGAAGAGAAGACCAGATGCAGGCCTGATCCAGATAAGACTGAGTCTTCTTATCCTGAGAGAACCCTTTAGGACTGAGACCAGACAGAAATACTAAATAAAACACCAGTAATTGTGGGTGTTTGTGTAATATAAGACCTGATATGCTGAGCCCAGATTATAGGGGCATGAAAGGGGCATTTGATGATGCAGTTTAAAATTTTATTACAATACTCCAGGTTTGATTTTTCGATATGTATTTATATCATTAAAGGCTTAAGGCACATTGACATGATTACACCACAGATATTACCTTGGTAGACTTGTTACTGAGGTTCTAGGCGGTGCTTGTCTGGACACATTTATTCATACCTTTATCAGCAGTTATATATTTACAGTTCACTCAAAAACAATTAGGGCGTTGACAAAATTAGCTCGTTGTTGCTCAAGAACATTGATCACTGATGAACATGTTTTCTGCCCTTTCTGCATGTTTCTACGTCCAGTTCCAATTAATGTTCTCTTTGCTGGTTTCCTGCAGTGGCTTTCCTCAGAGAATTTGGAGAATGAAATCAGTCAGGCTGTGCTGATTGTGCCAGCAAAATCCTCAGTAGTGCAAACAGTACATCCAGAAAGCCCAGCACTGTTTACTTCACTGACGTGCTGCAGCTGAAAGAGGAAAAATCCTTTTTTATGTGTTTTTTTTTTTGTAAAATCCTATTAATATTTAGAGCTGATTAGCTGACACCCCCACCAGGGTTTAAATTAGGGATCAATGGGGTGATATATTGCTACCTCCCTGACATGAACTGACAAAATTCAAAACCAGATAGGTGGCAAACCCCCTGGACATGCTTGTTTCTCCATTTTTCTAGAAATGCATTATATAGATGATTATATAGATTCTGACACAAATGAGGATAAAGCACATTAACTAACAGTTAATGAGAGCTTTTATGTCAGTCGTTAACACGGTGCACCTTAAATACACCTGCTTATTATCTTTCTCTATAATATGCAGCTTAGTATCAAGATCAGTCTGGTTTCATTTCATTGGATATTGATGACCTAATTAGTCAGGATCATAAACAGCTTTAGACGCTTCAAAGACAAAAGTGGTATTGAAATGAAAGTTTAGGCTGATTTATATTTACTGCAGATACAAATGCGCCTTGGATGCATGGAGGTTGCGCAGTAGAGCACAACACTGTCAGTCCACGTGGTGACCCCAATCGATCATTTGCTAAACATTGTTTGCTTTGTTCCTGTTTGTACTGTGGAGGAAAGAGCAACTTTCAACAACAGCTCTGGGCTATAGTGCTACCCCAGCTCCGGCCTCATAGTATGTGGTCGCAAGGAATGGTGTTGCAAGACGGATGAATTTCAAGTAGTGTTGATGGTCTTGTGTTGTGCTGTGTCCTAGTCTGCAGAACCAGCTTCTAGAAACCCTTACCAACTGCCTAGCAACATCACACCTTAGCAACAACCTGAAACCCATTAGCGTCACATTGTAACACCATCCACTTGTAAAATGTAATCATTCTCCATTTTTTCACAAACACATACTGTAGTTATGTCATGTAAGTTTTGAAATACAAGTGTCAAATACATATCGTCCTCTTGGAGCTATAAGGTTTATTTATTGAAAACATTTCATATATAAATTTAGTTATTTACATATTCTGTAACTTCTTAACATTATTATTATTATTATTGTTATTATTATTATTATTATTATTATTATTATTATTATTATTATTATTATTATTATTATTATTGTTATTATTATTATTATTATTATTATTATTATTATTTATTATTATTATTGTTATTATTATAGTCTCAAATAGACTTCCTCATTGGTTTTTCCTAGAAAAATGTATCTAAGCTAAGCTAAGCTAAGAGTACAGTACAGTATATATAATTTGAAGATCATAAATAATAATATGTTGTTTTGTAAATAGAGTTTGTTGTATTTTTTAGGACAAAAATACATGCATGCCTTTAATGCCTTTATGTAACACTTTAATAGCAACCTAGAGACCCTGTAGAGACCACATTACACCATAGCAGTCATATAGTAACATTCAACTACTTTACATTGCAGTCTTCATAGCAACCACCTAGCAAAACCCCAACAACCACCGGAAACACAATTTCTATTTATTTTAGATGCACTAAAACAATGCTTGCTCCAAACATGTAGTTTTCATATAGTTTTAAGGATAAAGTTCCAACAAAACGTTATTTGAGCAGTGCCATAGAAGAACCTTTTCTTGGTTCCACAAAGAACTAATTTGTGTAATAAAGATATGAATGTGAAGAAAGTTGCTGTAAAGGTTCTATCGCAATTAAAATGTTCTCCACTCACGTCTCTTTTACAAAATTGGTTCTTTATGTAAGCTGAAATGGTTCTTGTATGGCATCACTCACAGTTCTTCTTAGGCTCAAATCGGCAGCCACTGTACATATCTTGTCAGAGGGACCCCATCTGGCGTAATGGGAGGGGGATAAATAAGATTCTTGGCTCTTTAAATGCAAGATGACCTCCAGGAAAGTGTATGAACCTTCGACTTCCCTTGTCCCCAATCGGTGGGAGGACGGCCAGGGAGGCCCACAGGGGATCCTCTATCCTGCTGGGTAAAGGAGCGCTCGGTTGGAATGGCCCAGTGCTGTTGGTCCTGAATAATTAAAGACAACATATTGCAGCAGAACAGAGGGAGAGGACTGTGGGCTGTGGCTTGCTTTTTTCACACCCCCCACTGCAGATGCTATTTGCAGGGTACTGCGACAGGGGGAGCTTGGCTGGAATTCGGTGAGTAGTATTAATGCGGCAGAAGAGGTTTAGATGGTGAAAATGGACAGCTGAGGCTTGCTAATTGCAGTGGGAAGATCAGGATGGGGATCATTTCCTCTTGCTACAGCTGTTACACCAGGGGTTTTAATGTTGCTAGGCACCAAGGGATTGTTAATTCTAGGTTATTAGGACCATCACATCTTGCAGAGCACATGTGTACACATCCACCACAACCTCACTGACCCTTAGAAGTGTGGAGCTGGTGCATTTAATGACATTTAATGAATTAAAGGGAAAAACCTGAACAAATGAGTGGGGAAGTGACTTTATTAGTGCAGTCCGGTGCAATATGGAGTGATAAACAGCTGTTTCTCAGGTGAGGAACTAGACTGATGTCTTTTCTGATGTTAGCAACGCACCTTTCCTCCTTGTTTTCGTGAGGTACATTTGGAACAGATATGCTTATGAAGAAATGCTATTTCTAAGCTGTTGTTCAGGCCCTAATTCCCATGTTTTTAGGGTCAGCACTTGGGAAATAAGGACAAAAACAGTTTTATATAAAAAGTTAGTGAGTTTTTTATATCAATTTTATATCAATGTTAATTTTACATCAAGTAATAATAATATAATATATAAAAAAATAATATAATACTGACGTGATCTAAATATACAGAAGTTTTTTAATGAACTCCAGTTTTCCATCCAGTTTTTGAAAGGTTTGAAAACTGACCCGTTGGGTAGTTTGTTATTGTGAGTGGTAGGACTACCCATAAACTACCCTCCAAAACAACGAGCTCAACCCAACACATGGATTGGAAAAAAACAACACAGCTGCGTTTAGAGTGAGACAATCACATTATCTAACAAAGGATAAATAAATAATATATAATAATAGTACAGAATAAATAATGCAATAAAAGACCTAATAAATGTCAATAATTGTAGTTAATAATAATATATAATAATAAATATATAATAAAAACCTGTAAGAATGTGATGAGTAAAGAAAATCCCCCCACAATATCTGTCACTGCAACCTAACGGTTCCATTGAAATTCATATCACACATTGTATTATAATAGAACGACAACCCTCCTCATCTCAGGCTTCTGCAGAGAGCAGGGCTTAGAGTAATGAGAAACGCCAGCCGTGGTCATTATCAGTCCTCACCATAACACTGAGAGATGGAATTCTCTCAGCACACACACACACACACACACCACACGGACACCACACGAACACTGGAAGTGAGAACACACACACACACACACACAGTTCTCTGAAGGGATCCCAATCAATACTGCACAGATTGAGGATTTTATTATTAGAATTAGGTGGAGACACGACTACAGAGGCTTGAAAAGAGAATTCCTAGTCTAATGGAGGACATAATCAACACTCACTCCAGGCTTAAGTTAAGTCAAATACAGTTCCTAAATCACCTGAAACTACAGTGAGGCTTCATCACGGCACCATAATCCACATGCTCTGGTCTTGCCCAAGATGTTAGTTTGCCTGTTGTGTATATTGTTGATGTCTAGTAAAAACTTTATATCTTCAATTTTCCAGTGAAACTTTAAAAGGTTTTCCTCTTTAAATTGTAGATTTGCCTTTTCAGATGTGTTATGAAAATGCACTTTGGAATGAGGAACAAGTGGTTTGTCCTTTTATCTTAGTCTTAATGCATTCGGGGGATCTATCCCTCTAGAATTAATGTAGATTCTTTGTGGATTAATACTGGAAATGTTTCATGTTTATCTTATCATGTTCAGACATGATAAGATAAGATAAGATAAGATAAGATACAATAAGATAAGATAGGATATGATAAGATAAGATAAGATAAGATAAGATAAGATAAGATAAGATACGATATGATAAGACAAGATAAGATATGATACAATACGATACGATACGATATGTTAAGATACAATAAGATAAGATAAGACTTGATAAGATAAGATAACATAAGATAAGATACTACACGATAAGATAAGATAAGATAAGATATGATAAGATAAGATACAATAAGATAAGATACGATATGATAAGACAAGATAAGATATGATACAATACGATACGATATGATAAGATATGATTCAATACGATACGATACGATATGTTAAGATACAATAAGATAAGATAAGATAAGATAAGATAAGATAACATAAGATAAGATACGATACGATACGATATGATACTATACGATAAGATAAGATAAGATATGACACAATAAGATACGATATGATAAGATACAATAAGATACAATAAGATAAGTTAAGACAAGATAAGATAAGATATGATATGATACAATATGATATGATACGATACGATAAGATCTGATATGATATGATACGATAAGATATGACATGACACAATACGATACGATACGATATAAGATACAATAAGATAAGATAAGATAAGATAAGATAAGATAAGACAAGATAAGATAAGATACGATACGATACGATACTATACGATAAGATACAATATAAGATAAGATAAGATAAGATATAATAAGAAAAGATATGATAAGATAAGCGACAGAACTTTATTGATCCCTTGGGTGGGTTCACTCAGGGAAATTAAGGTTCCAGCTGCAGCATCAGTACAGTACAGAAAAGAGAAGAAAGATAAGATAATAATTTAGTAAAGAAAACACTATATAAATATAAAGAATATATAATATAGAGACTATATTACAATATACTATATACATAAATAGTGCATGAAAAAGGAGTCCTGTGGGAGGAGGAGGCTATTGCACATTATTATTGCACTTTTGAACTGTTTATTGCACAATTTCCAGTTGTGTTGTGGTGGTCAGGTTGCGATGAGTACATAGAAGAGCTCAGATTAGTTCAAATTAGTTCAAACAGTGAAAAATGGAGATTTGTAAAAGAGGAATAAAAAAACAAGTATTTTTAATCTATTATCCAATAATAATTTGACTTGACTGTGTATATAATAGTGTAACTCACTTTTTGTTTCCTTTTTTTGAACGTGTGTTGCATTTAGATGTTTCTATGGTAACTGTTTCCTTTTTTCTCCTAATTACTGCTACATTGATTGTGATTTTGTTGTTGGTTGCTTTTCTCCATAGACCAGCCATAAAATTATGCCTTAGTCTCCTGAGCTTACATGTTCTTCATTGATCAGCTCTTACGATTGTGTATGAGAATGCTAATTAGCTGTGCTCTAAAGAGCCCAGCTTTTCGCATCCAAGTCCAGTCCCACCTACACACCACAGACACATGGTACCATACATTCCCCAACACCTAACATTGATTGATACATTTCTGAGTGAGATAGATATCAACCGCACCAAAATTAGATGTGAGGAAGTCTGTGAGATTCGTTTGGGCAGTAATGAAACTCAAGGGACTGGCAGGCGTTACTAAACGGCAGTGAGCAAATGAGCTGTCACTGTAGATGTTTCTGAAATCAAGTAACACTTGTTAGTTATTATTTTACTTACATATGCTTATCATCCCCACATAAAACGAATAATTCACAAAATTCTTACATTTTCAGCTGAAATACACTCTCGATGATCAATTTCCAAAAGGATTTCTGAGATGTAAAATATTTTAGTCCTTATAAGCAAATAAAACTAAACATTGAAAGCACAAGTACAGTTTATTATCAAAACATGGTCAAATTCATAAATATATCCAAATTCTCTTAATTTTTACATGCCTTGGATCTTTCGAAAGTATCAATATCTTTCGTATAAATACTTTTGTAATTGTTTGGTGAAAATAAGTATGTGATACTATAAACATCCCTTACAATTAGTTCTAAAGGTATAAATCTGCGATTCTTAAAATTTGGAGTTTGATAGTGCATTTGGCTTTAAAGTGACAAGAAGAAAGAGATGCTGTTTTGGTTACCAAGATAAAAACAAGCCCGGACTGAAATGAAGGACAGCCCACTGCAGGGGAAAGTGCTTGAGATTCGGATTGGAAAGGTGACAGTCTTTGGCTGAGAGACGTGGTATTCTGAGTGTCAGTTATTTCACCTTCTTTTCTTGCATCTCCTCTCTCTCCCCCACTCTCATTAGCCCTCAGATACTTGTCTTGTGCTGGTCTCGCCTGCTTTGCCTCATAATGGATGCCTAGTGTCTGCTGATGCCCCACAGAGCATTTCATGTGATTAATCACAAGCAGTAACTATGAGCAGAGAAATTTCTGCTATTTTTTTAGAAGGCTGATACAGAAAAGATCTTCTCAGTTCGGTCTCTTTTGTACTTGAAAGTAAAGCTCTCTTCTACTCAGTTGTAAACCTTGACAAGGTTACACCTCATTCAAAGGACAGCTATACTTCAATCCAAACGTGTTCTATGTAGTAGAGAAAGGGGGTCTTTAACTCATAAACATAGTGAAACTCTTTTTGCTGCTTAAATACAATATTTAACTTCATGAAGTAGATATTTTTAGTGAGGATCAGTAAAGATCCATCTACAAGAACATTTCCTTCTATAGCTCCAGTAAAGAAATGAGAGATTGCTCCAGTTTTGTAGTTTCTCTAATGTCTCTAATGTTTTTCCAAAAGTAAGCTACTCCAATTCCTGCTCCAATTCCTGTTCCAGGCTTGTGGAACATGTATGTATATATATATATATATATATATATATATATATATATATATATATATATGACTTTTCTGCCTTTTTTCTGCCATTATGTAGCTCCGTATGATGGAATGTCTGGAAAGAAATACCTGCCAGACATGTAGAAAAGCTGATTCAAGAAAGAATAAACGAGTGATCTCTTGGAAAGTCTTGGATTATTTCTGAAGCTGTGTTTGAAGAATCATTTAACCAGCTGTGAACCACTGACATGTTTAAATGGTTCCTTGAACCTGTGAAGAATGAGCTGGTCCAGGAACATCTTCACACCTTCATTCAACACAGAAATGTTCAGTTTTTGTTTACTTATGATCCATTTGAAGATCATGCTTAAATAACCTGTTAACAGGGATTTGCCTGTTACGTTAACATTAACCTAAGAGTGGTACTGATATTTTATTTAGCTATTCAGAAGACCGGCAGACATTTGCAGCTCATAAAAAATATTTAGTTCCTTATTTACTGTGGATTTTAGTTCTTTTGTGTTGACTCCTTCATGAAAAAAAAGAAGGTCTTTGAAATATTAATGGAGCATTGTTAGTTTAACTGAGTGCTCAAATTTACTCCAGTGTGGACAGAACATAACTGTGAAGCTGAAACTGTAGGATCATACAGAGAGACATATTCGAGATTAGACCTTTTAAACATTGTATTTAATATGTGATGACAACCAAGACGGAAGTGATACCAACGAAACCTCACTGTTGCAGGCTGTGGTAGCTTTACTACAAAAGCCATCCAATTACTCTATTTGTACATCCAGGACCACCCTGTATTTCTGTATGTGACAGGTTTTGGTGTATGGAAAAGCCAGATTAGCACTGCAAGCAGAAGCCATAGGTAAGATGTAAATACAGACAGTCGGGGCAATTTAAAAATACGTACTATATACTTGATTCCCAGCTAGTGTTATTTCAGACTGGGGCAGAGTTACTCTCTCTGTCTCTTCCTTTTTAAAATTAGACAAACAATGAGATTAGGGGCAGCTATGATAGTTATTGGCTCCACAGTCAGAGGTGATTTTAGTCACGTTCCCATGGCCATAACCCTGGACACACTTATGGGCTTAACATGCCCCATTTCTTTAAGTGCACTTGCTCTGCCGCTACTCCATCCTGCACACCAACATCATTTCTGATCTCAGAAGTAGTGCCTGAAAGACCTACAGGGAATATAAGAAGCTCATTAGCATATGAAACAGTGTGCTTATGTCCAATTAAAATCCAACACACGGATGCACCGAAACACGCAAATGAATAAAGATTCGGGGAAAGTCTAGTATTACTTTTGCAATCTTATAGGGATTACAAAGACTGCATGAAGATTTTCATTGCTTTTCCAGCAATTCCAGCAATCTAGCATTTCAAGTGTGCATTTAATGGAAAGACCCCCTTGCCAACTGTGATGGATGGAGTTGGATCAGTCAGTGGGATTGGCAGTGTTGGGGAGGTTGGAGGACGAATGGATTTCATAAAAAACCAGCAAGTCTATGATACAAATGTCAAACCATCTGTTAAAAGAATGTAGCTGAAAGGAGAGTCGTTTCTAAAACAGGATGATGATCCAAGAAACACTGCTATCAAAGTTGTGGATAGACTTTAAACAAGCTGCGCGTATAAGACGATCCAGGATTCTCACAAAAAAAGTGTTTGCAAGCTGTGATTATTGAGTCCTGTGATTAATAGGCTGTTACTAAGCTCTGACTCAGTAAAACGCTCAAACCTTTGTACACATTGATGATTTTGATATTTAAAAATGAAGTCATGCCGTCAATTTTTTCAAAATCTTTCTTTTCTTATCCTTCCAAAGGGTAAAAACTGACAGATGAAAATACTTGGTTATCTTTTTATAACCCTCCTCTACCTTGCATTCATGATTACTTTTGTGTTGTGTGTACTTTTGATTGTTGGTAGAACGTTTGAAAAGTGAAAGAATTTATAAAGCTTGGAAATTTGATTAATATTACAGTTTCTTATGAAAAACAACAACAGCCAGTTGTGTCATTTGGCCAAGGCAGCCCAAACCTTAGCATGAGACTGCATAGAGATTCACATTGCAATACCCCTCCTACAGGACTCTTTCTTCATGCATTATTATTCTATATTGTATATAATATAGTCTCTGTATTATATATTCTTTATATTTATATAGTGTTTTCTTTACTAAATTATTATCCTATCTTTCGTCTCTTTTCTGTACTGTACTGATGTTGCTGGAACCTTAATTTCCCTGAGGGAACCCTCCCAAGGGATCAATAAAGTTCTATCTAATCCAATCTATCTAATCTTTGGTAAGGCTAGCTGCGTATATGCTTCCACTGGGTGTATTTGCCTTGGAAATCCAATACAAAACAAGAACAGCACCAAACATGTCTGTATTTGTGGTAAGGGAGAAGCTACATATTAGGTTTTTCACCCCATCTTCTACACAGGATGTCCTTCAAGAGCTCACGTGTACCTCTGCACTCCAGAAGAGGAGAGTCAAATAGATTATAAGAGAAACTCAGGCCAGGTTTGTTATTTAGAGCTGTTTCAGGAATGCAGTTGTGTTGCTATGACACATGGTGGTCTGGCTGTGCCTTTAAATTTCAGAGATCAATAAAAGAGAAGAGGTTTTTTTTTTTTTTCCACTAACACTGGAAGGGGAACAAACAAAGGCACTAGGATGCAGGCCCACGGCTGTTCAAGCACAGAGCTTTACCACATCGTGACAGCTGCAACCTAGACAGGTCTGTGAGTTGCATCTCTAATAAGTCATGTCAAAAAATGTTGGGTTGCCCACATGTTCAGGTTCAAGAGCTTGAAATAGAAACTGAAAGATGACTGACATCTATTACTCTTGACAACCGTTTGATTTAGGCTTTTAGGATGTTTTTGTGCTGGCTGGCATGTTGCATGGAAAATAGGAATTATTCCAGTTTGATTGTGCAACAGATCTATCCTGAAATCGAGCTTACTTTCACTGTGAGGTGATGGAACCTGTGTCCAGAAAGGTGAATAGAGTGGTTTTACGTGCTGCAAACTGAAGCACTTCACTTGTGCTGCTCAGCTTTTGTATTAGATCATTGGTATCAGTATCAGCTGATATTGAAGATTTCAGTACATATTTCTATTTGATACTGGAACTGGCTGTTAAGAATGAAGTATCTGTATTAGAATACTGATAAATGAAGCTTGTGGAAAAGATACTGATACCAATTATTCTGTCTTGATTATTGGCTGATACTATCAATATTGGTATCAGCTCATATTCATGATACTCATGTCAGAATAGTATCAGCCTTTACCCAAAATATCAATATCACTGCTGAGCAAGACTCAGTATTTAAATGCTGGTATCATTGATACTCAGATTTTCAATATTGGCATTGGGCACGAGTTCAATATTAAATGAATGGTATTAAAAGATAATAAGGTATTGTGCCATCCCCAGTAGAAAATGTAGTATTAGCAGATTAATATGTCTGTTAGAATAATTATAAAGTTGCTTTATACACTTTTTTATACACTTTTTTTCAGTGTTTTTAAGTTAAAAAGAAGAATGAGAAGTCATCGTGTCTGCTCTGAAGTACCTTTGTGTGTCTTTAATAGAACTAAAGATTAAGACTGAATATTTGTACAGAATAACATTTCCTAACTTTACAATCTAATCATAACTCCAGGTCCAGAAATAGGGCTTCAGAAGCCTCTCAACGTGATCAGTTTTCCTAAATATTGTCCCAACAGCTCAGCCTAGTGTACGTTCTGCTTGTGGTTCTTGTTCAGTCTTGCTGCTTAACTGTGAAAGAGCCATTCTATCTATACAAGAAAGTCTGCAGCTTGCTAACGGTTTCATTATCACCAATTTTCACGTGTTCCACAGAGCAGCTTGTGTATGTTCTATTTTTGTTCTCTGGTCTTAACTTCTAATTCTCTGTATATTATGTGTCTGGTGTCAATTCAGTTTCAGCCAAAAGACATTGGTCAAAAAAATCACATATATATCTATAGAATATATATAAGAATAATACTATAGTGCCAAAGAGCAGTAGTAAATAAACCCCAAATAGATATACATCACAGGTCTCTGCAGGTCTTATAAGATTTTTGTAACTTTTCTTCAATTTCTGCTGATTTCTGGCCATTCTATGTTGACCTCTCTTATCCAAAATGCATTTCCCTCTGCAGAACCAGTCTGAGAAACCACTAGAGACTGGTGCGCTGAAGATCCCAGGAGATCAGCAGTTACAGAAACACTCATACGCTCACTTCTGACACCAACAATTATACCACCCATCATATTTTTACCACATTCTGATACACATATCTGAATAATTGTATGTACTGAACTGCTGCTGCACGATTGGCTGATTGGATAATTGCATAAATGAGTATCTGTAAAGGTTTTTCTAATAAGAGCTAGATGAGTGTATACTGCAGTAAACTAACTGTCTATTTATTTGCTCTTGTTCCTGTTCAGCGGTATCCTTCATGAGGCACAGTGCATCAGCTTTTGGATTTGCTGTAAGTAAAATATTCAATAATATTCATTAACTGCTTCCAAATATAAGTGATTATAAGTTGTTATATGTTTATTGAATTGCTGCGAATAGAGTTTGCTGTAGTCAGCTCAACTGCCTGAGTCACAGCAGTATCATCACCTCTAATTCATTTTTTTAGAGCCTTAGGCAAGGTTTCTCAGAATTGGAAAAGGTTCTAGTGAAGGTCTTTAATGAGATCATATTTAAAAGTCACTGAGGGAGTCGATGTTTGGAGGTAGTACAGTTTTAAAGGCATGGGCTAAATGGGTTTATGTGACATTGGAACATGAGCTTGTGAACCTTTTTGAAGAATTATTAAGGAAGTCTCTTCCTAAGTCATTCAAATTATTGTTGGAAATAATCATCTCGTGATGTTATAAACCCCGTAATTGTTCACAGCTCTGCTCATATAATAATGGACCCAAATATCCTTGTAATTTGAATAAAAAATAAAATAAAACTGAATCATAATGTAGATTGGAGTGAATACGTAAGTGTGTTTAATAAGTATATCCACTCCCACTATCAGCGGGTCTCGTTTCTCCACAGCGCATTTGAAAAATGCAAGTTAGGGGAGTCAATAATGTGCGTACAGAGGTGGGGCTTATTAAGGATCGGGCAAAGGAGAAAGCAGCCAGTCAGAGGCTTCTCTGTTTCCTATATTGCCAGCAAGAGCATTACTATTTGACTTCTGTGTAATATAGGAAAAAAATCTCTCTAGTCCATCCGTCCGTCTTCTACCGCTTTATCCGGGGCCGGGTCGCGGGGGCAGCAGTCTGAGCAGGGATGCCCAGACCTCCCTCTCCCCCGACACCTCAGCCAACTCCTCAGGAGGGACCCCGAGGCGTTCCCAGGCCAGCCGAGAGACATAGTCCCTCCAGCGTTTCCTGGGTCTACCCCACGGTCTCCTCCCAGTGGGACGTGCCTGGAACACCTCCCTGGGGAGACGTCCAGGGGGCATCCGAAAAAGAAGCCCGAGCCACCTCATACTTGAACTCCTCTACTTGGGGCAGGACAGATCCACCGATTTGGAGGGGACAAGCCACCCTCTTCCGGTCTCTCTAGTTCATCAGCAATTGAGCTCCACACACAGCTGAACTGAATTTTTAACCAAGGTCAGGTTTGGAACAGCAAAAATGACATTTATATGACATATAGACTGCTGCCATGAAACTTTGGTCCATAGCCCACATGCGTCTTTCACGTCAGATGCCACTTCTGTACCTTTCACTGTCAGTGTACAGTGCACAAATACAGGACGGGGGTACAAAGACCTGTTTTTGTCTCCAACTGTAAGGTGGTGTGTAATCCTAAACTTGGTCTCAATGTGCCAAGATTGGTCTCTAATAGTCCTGATTGTTATGCCAATATTTTAAACGTTAAGAAAATATTATGGCATCACATCACAAAAACGTCCACAAAATATCCTCCAATAATCCTCCAACACGTCTGAAACAGCAGGGTATCAGAAGTACGTGTACTTTTGTGTTCAGTGGCGTGTATGTGTTTATTGCTGTATGTACGAATGTGAACCTGCCTTTACAAATGGCTCCTTGTATTTCTTTCAGTTCGATGCTACATTAGATGTGCTCTCATCCATCATAGTGCTCTGGCGCTACAGTAATGCTGCAGCTGTGCATTCAGCCCACAGAGAATACATGTAAGTACAAAGCTTTAAGCTAAAACAAACGAATGAGCTGTACATACCATTGGCCATTGATACTCCTGCGGATGGTGATGCACGAGGACATCAGTCTATAAAGACGTGCAGGGTGTGCCACAGGATGCATAGGCTGAGAAGAGGCGCTACAGTGCGGTTAATGTTTTGTTTAATGTCTCAGTGCAGATGTTAATGATTAGTGTGAAGGAAGTATTTGCAGCTGTATGGAAAGAGACAGTCGAACGGGTCTACCAGCCGTGACAAAAATGTGATGTGATAGTAAACTTGATTTGATTTGAAATTTACTCTTTTTACCCTGAACATCACATAGTCTTCACCGAAGGCTCCCTGAGGTTTATGATGAACACAGTGCCCAGTTTACCACTTCTGTTACTTGTAAGCAGAAGTGAGCGAAGGCCTTGTGTGCTACTTTGATATATGTTCATGGTCTGCTATTCCCTGGACACTTCTAGAATGAAAAACACTCTTTTTTTGCATCTATTTTGAGACCCATTTTCCACATATCAAATGAGACATTCACTGCACAGTACCACCTCTTCTTAACCTGTGAATCCTGTTGTACACAGGAATATATAGCTTGATTATCCTTGTGCAATGCCATCTGCAGGTGCTTGAAGATAATACCACCTTCGTCTACAATATATAACTTACAAAAGGTTATTAATGATCTAGAGCTTATTAAAAAAATGTATCCATGAACTGCTATTATAATGTAATGGACAACTGTCTCTCACACACACACACACACACAAAAAAAAAAAAAAAAAAAAAAAAAAAAAAATATATATATATATATATATATATATATATATATATATATATATATCCAGCTCTGTCCAGCTCTCTGTAACACACACACACACACACACACACACACAAACACATACATATATATATATATATGTGTGTGTGTGTGTTAGCCTCTAACATCTGTCCAGCTTATGTTAATCATCAAGGATCCTCGCTTATCAGATCCATCTTGTTCTCTCTGTAACACTGCCTTTGTTCAATACCTGAGGTTTGGTAAAATCTCCCCTTTGACTTCCTCATCCATCTTGTGGCTTGTAGAGGCTTGTGGAGAAGTGAGTGCTTGTGATGGTCTCATTTCTCTTGCCGATGTGTCAGAGCGAGAGCTTAATGGAGATGTAATGGAGGAGAAAGCAATGCTGGGCTCCCAAGTGGTAAACTGCTGGTGCTTATTGGCTACCTGTCACAGTCCGGAGCTGTGCTTTTGGGTTTCTTATTCTTATTGATAAAGTTGCACACAAAACATTTTTTAGAGTTGTGAGTTGAGAAATGGTAACACTTCTTCAAAAAGGACCCATAGCAGAATTACGGTGGATTTACAGTTTACATTTTTGTTTAAAATTGAATTATAAAATGTAAACTATCATATATTTTATTTGTTACTTACACACAAAAATATAATGTACCCAGATGGACTCCACTTCTGTCTCAAGTAGATATGTTTATGATTACAGGTCTGGTCTGGTTAGACTGGGTCTGCAAATGTGCTTCCTCCATTGCCCTCAAAAGCTCCTTTTGGGCAGTGAACCTCTCGGTTAAACTGTATCGTCTTTAGTGATGAATCCAGGTTCTGTCAGGTTCAAGCATGGAGGTGTCGTGGTGTATACTTCAGTCCTGCCTTTGCTGTGGAGTGACTGTGTTGGTATGATTTATCACATACGACAGTCTGTCAACCCTAGTAGTGATAGAAGGGACACTGACAGCTCAGAATTGTGTGCGGGACATCCCGCAGCCACTTGCTGCCTTTCATGGCAGGGTCCCCAACTCACCCACATACAGCATGGGTTTACCAGGAATTTTCTCCACCAGCTTGCAACACTCTACCTACCCAGTTGCTAGATTTATTTTATTTTATTTTATTTTATTGCCATTTTTCAATTTTTCACTAATTTAGATGTGCCAATTACCCATCCCCCTAAATAGCCTCCCACATCACATGACGATAGCCTACCACCTCTTTTCAAACTGCCGCCATTTGTATCGTTGCCGGGCAGCCATCGCGATTGGAGGAGAATGCCGGATCCCCGGTTCTGACACAAATGTCCGACAAATGTGTCACTGGATGCTGTACATCCAGTGGAAACGTTCAAATGTATCTCATCTTGTATGCAGACTAGAGGCAGCCAAACAGGGTGCTAGATCCTCCTGTCAGTTGTACAGTTTTCCCCAATAAACGTATCCTTTTGCTCTAATATTCTAAGCACTTCCACACATCCATGACATCATGACGACCTCCTTCTTTCTACACTTATTGCCCATTTTGTCAGCTCCACTGACCATACAGGAGCACTTTGTAGTTCTATAATTACAGACTATAGTCCATCTGTTTCTCTGCATACCGTGTTAGCCTACTTTCAACCTGTTCCTCAATAGTCAGGACCCCACAGGACCACCACAGAGCAGGTGTTATGTGGGTGGTGGGTCATTTAAAGCCCTGCAATGACACTGACATGGCGGTGTTGTGTTAGTGTGTGTTAGTGTGCTGGTGCCACTGGAGTGTTTAAATCCCTCCGTAACTGACGTTGGTGCAGACGTCCACCAACCTGAAATATCCAGCCATCAACATCCTGTGCACAGAATGAAGGACTAGATGATGACCAACACAAACTGTGCATCAACAACTGTGCGTTTTTCACTGACTTTATTTCTACAAAGACCAACTAGGAGTGTTGACATTTGAGAGGACATCTCTGGAGTTTACTCACATCTCCATAACCATAAGGAAATGGTTGTGATATTTCTCTGGCTCACCAAACTAGAAAATGATTTCAACCCATACACGTTAGTTTCTGGTCTTAAATCACACACAGATAGTAACGTGTAGTAGGTGCAAAATTATGGTCATTTCCCTTCTTGATTTTTTTTTTTTTTTTTTTTTTGTATTTAGGAGTAATCCTCCTTTTTCATGATAACATCTACCCTACTCTTCTAGCCTTTTGTGTTTACCCCCATACAAAGCACATAGTTAGACAGCGGCCAGTGAATTTAGGCTTCATCTGACCAGAAAACACTAAAGGATAGTATGATGCCTCCATCTCTCTCACCTGTTCCTTTGTTGTTGTTCTTCGTTTCACTCACAGCTTTCACACCAAGAATCGGAACTTAATGTGCACCTTCTTACTGAATAATATAGTGTTTGTGTTCTTCATCACAACTGTGATACCTTTTGGCCCAAAATGTTCCCATTTCAAGGCTACTGGCTTGACCTCTAAAGGTAAATCGTTCTTTTTTGTCAATTTGAGTTCTTCCATTTTCCCCATTCTCAGAGCCTGTGTGATATTGGGGGTGGTGTTTCTCCTGTCCTCCTTGTGTATCCTGGGGAAAGCCATCCATGACCTTTCCACCAGACTCCTGCCTGAAGTGGTGAGTACATATCATAGTCATTACTGATATTTGTGAGGTGTAGTGTTCGTGGTGTCCCAGATCTAGTACACATATTGATATTCAATAATAAGGTAATAAGGAACCATATTCAACAGTTATCAGATTCAGAGTAGAGCAGCTCTGGATTCACAAGCTCACACTACATGGTTTCATTTTGATCCTGCGTTGTATTGGATGTTTTAGTGTCTTTTTGGTCTGAGCCGCTTTACATTTCATAGTAAGTGCTCTTCTGGTTAAGATCACTCAGCTCCAACTCTAGAGCACGTGAAGTAAAGGAATGAGGCACATTACATTTGTCTGAAAAGCAGGATTTCAGAAATGAGTATTAATTCTTTAATTCCAGAGAACTGCTGGCAGATTCAGACTTGCATCTTTCACTCCTGTGACATTCAACTTAACAGTGCATTTAAGGGAATGAGATTATTTTTGTTCACAATTTAATAAAAAAAATTGAACTGTCATATTTTATATCCGTTGCATGTATTTCAGTCTTTTTTTGTAGATAATGTTTCATTAGCAATTTACTCAAACTCTTCAAAGATTCTAATGATCTGAGATAACAGATTTCTGATTCAATTGGATGTTTGTATCATTCTTGAATTATTTCACAGATTTTTTAAAAGGATATTGTGTAATGAACGTTTTTACTGGGCTTGCATATATACTTCTGAAATGTACTTTTAAAGTTAAGAGCATTTTAAAGATGTAAAGGACCTTCAGTTGATGTAAAGATTCTTTTCCAAAGCGTCTACTAAAGCATTACAAACATGGTTATTTATGGACCCGTCACTCAAAGAATGCTTTTTAATCCTTCCTGTTAAAAGGATTTGTTTTTTATAAGAAAATGCTGTTTCCTACATTCAAGAAAAATTCTCTGCTCCATTCTAGCAGGATTTTAATGAGGTAGAGTTTATCATTTGTCTTCCGTGGCACAGCTCTCCTTGGTAACCATTAGTTTGAGCTGCTCCTTAATTGCTGCCAGCCAAACCACACATCAGTTTGATCAGATCTGGTATAGCTGCAGTGTGACTAGGCAACTGTATATCAAATGCTGATCTTTTTTGGTGTTGGTTTTGGACCATCCTCCCCTAAGGACATGCAATTACTGACCACAGCAAAGCTCCAGTCTTCTGATTCAGACATAACACCCACTGTTCATGTCAGGAGAGAAACAAAGAAACAGAACTATATGAAAAAATATGGGGGGAGAGAGGGAGAGAGAGAGAGCGAGAGAGAGAGACGATAAGAGACGATATGAGTTGTAGTCACATTCCTGGCCGAAATTAAGTCAACATGCTCACATGTTTAACAACATCAGGATGTTTCTTCTGTTGCATTTGGTTCATTCAAAAAAAAAAAACAGTCTAAATATAGTCCACATATTTTCATCTTTTTTCATTTCTCCAGCTCGGGAACACGTCTGGGGCTTGCACATTTTTTCTTACACCCCCTTCATCTCCTCAGCCTATGAAATGCTAATGTGGCCTGCTTCTCATGACAGCGATGGGTTTCTGTGTCAACAAGACATTGCAAAAACTAACCGAGTATCACAGGCACCATCTTCAGCGGTTCATTATTCTGCTATGGATCCCAGTAATCCATATTCAGTCCTGATATCAGGGAAGATGGAATTCAGAACTAGTCACAACATTCAGATCTGGATGCAACATTCAAACCACAGTACTTCATAGCTGGCAGCTGTAGGTTGTAAACTGTCACGCAGAGTTTATTGCTGTGATGATGATGGATCATTGAGATCATTGAGACACTCCCATTTCTGTCATTTATACAGAGATTTCCTGTCCTGTCCAGGTCATTATTAAAGATGTCCTGCAGTGAATTATGTAAAAGTCAATCCTTATTTTTCTGTTGTTATCTTATGATCTTGTGAGCTCAAGATAACAACTTCCACAACTTGAAAACAAGCTGTGATCACAAGAAAATGGAATATATTTAACAATCGTTCTAGCTTTCCAAAAATATCCACAATCTGTTTAACTTCAGAACCGTGTGTAAGGAGCCACTCACACTGTGGCCGCCCAGCCACCAGAGGGCAGCCATCTACTAATCAGGGCCACAATCAGCCTGATTGAGCTCAGGTGTGTGGAGGCTATTTAAGGCTTCTTCATGTTCCACTCAGTGTGGTGTCTTGGTGTGTATATGCTGAAATGCTGCCTGAAAGCACCCAGAATTTCCCTCCTTTACAAAATGTAGTGCTGCTCCACTTTCCCTCCTTTAAAGAGGGAGTGTTGTTTTTCTTTCCTTTAAAAAGAACTAGAGCTTTTCAACTTTCCTCCTTTTAAGAGAAGCACGTCTCTATTTTCCCTCCTTAAAAGCAGAAGTGGTTTTCTGTTGACCTTTGTCCTCCTTTAAAAGGAGAAGTTTTATTTTTTCCATGTTCCCTTCTCACTGAGGAGTGGTTTTCAGTTGGTCCCTCTAGCCTCCAGCCAGGCTCATGAGCTGGGTTGCTTAATACTTTTCCTGGGTGACACGTTGGTTCTGTCACTAGCGCATTTGCCTCTCAAGTGCCCCAGTAGGGGTTCAAGTCCTGTGTTGTTTATTTATTTATTTATTTATTTATTTATTTATTTAATTTTTGTTTATCCATTTCTTCCTTTTTCTTTTCAGAGCACTGGTTAAATCCTCCACCAGTGCTCTGCTCATTAAACCACATAACACACAAGCACCTTTCACCCGTTGACCAGCCCAGCTTTCTGCTTTTGAGTTCACCCAGCTTTGTCTGGGAGTCAGAAACATATAAGGTCTCAACCCTGGTGGGTTTACATTCCATTTCCCACCTGGGTTGCAGCCCCGTAGCACTGTGACTCAATGTTTAAAGGCATTCCAAGCCACTCGTACTCAACGACTGTAAAAAGTGAAGCCACCACAGGTCTAACACCTCTGCTGGCTGGTTGATGTGTTACTCTGTCCATCCGGATACGTATTAATGGTGAAACAGACAATTTTAAATACATTTTTTTTCCACAAATAAACTGCCTTCCCATCTCCAGTGTTTAATTCCAGACTGTTAGTTTACCTTATTTTAATATGATCAGGTTTTAAATCATTATTCTGCTTTATTGTAAGCACGTGGGGTTATACTTAGGGATGTTATACGTAGGAAAGTGATCGACAGTGTTGGCTGAAAGAGTTCTGCAGGATCTGCATTTTGCCCTTTTTATTTATTGCACAGAGTAGCATTTTACTGTGCAAAGTGTCCGATTCAGAATACCCTTTAGGCTGCGCCAAGGTCAGTGAAGGTGGTCTGAGACAAGCTTGATCTGATTTAACAACACGTTGGCTTCATTTCAATAGAATGGAAGTGAATGGAACCATGATGTTCATTGGTGTGAGTGCAGTGATTCCTGATCGGAGCTCTAGTTTGATGGATTAAAGTCTCTCGTTGAGCCACACTGTGTCCAGCCTCTATTAGCTCTATTAACTTTCTGGCCAATCAAATTAATTGTACCATATAAGGTTGTTTCAGAGGGCAGAGCCCATTCCTCCCAAAAAGGCTACACATCCTCTGGAAGGATACAGGTTCCACAACCTCCGCTCATTCTGATGCAGATCATGTTTTTTTCTGCCACAGCTTTCTTTTTTCTTTTCCCTGCAGATCAAGGGTCCATCGCTCGTCAGGTGCCGCTTTTCATGAGAGACTCAATCAGTCAATAGCAGTGCAGAACTAAAGAAGCAAAACCAAAGTCACAAAAGGGGTGTACATCTGAATTTTGGCCAAACCATTGCTTAGAGGTGCCCCTATTGATCTACCATCCAAGACAATTCATCAAATTGGCAGGTTCAACCGTTCAAGGCACTGAGATGAGGAGAGAACCACATCAGGCTCTGTGAGCCCGTGTCAAACGTAACAGAATTAGCTGTCTTAACCACTAACCCAAGTCATAAAGGTTGGGGGAAAGACCCAGGCTTGGGAACTACCCAGAGCTGGCCTGTCTTGATTAAAAATGTAGGAGGAGTGAAATTGGTTTCTCAGCTGTTGTGTAGGAGAGAGGCAGTCATACTCGTTCAAACTGGGAGAAGAAGAAAGGAGCAAAAACTGTTCCGTTTCTTTCATCAGAGGCTGGTGTTTGAATAGGCATTGGCGTGTTTGCTGTGATTAAAAGATTCAATGTTATTGAGAAGAAGAAGAAGATAAAGCCTCTAATTTGTTTGATTTGTTTAGATTTTAGACTATTTTGTAGGAAACAGTGAAGGAACGGTGTGAGAACAGAAGCCGTTAGATGTTTATTTAAATAAATATTAACAATGTTATTTATTCTATTGGTGATCATTATCATGGCTTCACTGCTCATCACTAAGACTTTACCGGTCATTACTTTTACATTATACATATAATATGTTATATCATGCAGATCACTATGGTTTAATATTAAAGCAATACTTTGCAAAAGTTTACAGTCATTAAAAACAGATTTCCTCATCAGTGAACAGCCATCCTTTTAGGAAACAGTAAGCCAAGTAAAGCATCTTAAATAAGTTATGTGTTGTCATAAATTTGACCTTTGTATTTGAAGACTGAGGTCAACAACCCTTTATTTTTTTCACAGATATTGAAAAAATAGTAATTTTTGAGTTGTAGCAAAAGAAGTCAGGTGGTGTGACCCCATTAAAATCATGAAATGTGTTAAATGTTTACTGTATGTAATGTATATCAAATCCCCTGTCTATTGGATTTAAATTTAACTTTTTACCAGCATATTTTGTATTAGTACAGTAGAGTGCAGTACAGTACAGTAGAGTGCAGTACAGTACAGTATAGTACAGTACAGTAGAGTATAGTACAGTATAGTGCAGTACAGTAGAGTGCAGTACAGTATAGTACAGTACAGTAGAGTACAGTATTTTACAGTAGAGTGCAGTACAGTAAAGTATAGTTCAGGACAGTACAGTATAGTACAGTATAGTATAGTACAGCACAGTATAGTATAGTATAGTACAGTACAGTATAGTACAGTATAGTACAGTATGGTATAGTACAGCAAAGTGTAGTACAGTATAGTACAGTAGAGTACAGTATATTGTAGTACAGTAGAGTAGAGTACAGTATAGTGTAGTACAGTATAGTACAGTAGAGTACAGTATAGTGTAGTACAGTACAGTATAGTACAGTATATTATAGTATACAGTGCATCTGGAAAGTGTTTCACTTTTTGAACACTTTCTGTTGTTATGGATTAAAATCATTTCCCCCCTCAAAATTCTATACACAATACCCCACAGTGACAAAATGAGTAAAGGTTGTTTGAAATGAAATTTGATAATAAAAAGAAAATCAGTCTGTAAACCTCTGAGACGGGATTCTATGGAGACACAGACCTGGAAAAGGGTTCAGAAAAAACTCTGCTGCATTGAATAAGCACAGAGGCTTCCATCTTCCATTAATATAAGAAGTTTGAAACCACCAGGACTCTTCTTAGATCTGGCCACTCTGCCAAACTGAATGATCATGGTAAAAGGGGATTTTTTTTCTGGAGCAGGAACTAGTCAGGGTCAAGCTGACCCTGTAGCAATATGACTACAAGATGACTGTAGCAATGTACAGAGATATTCTTGATGATAACCTGCTCCAGAACACTCTGGACGAAGGTTCATCTTCCAACAGAACAATGACCCTAAGCAAACAGCCAACATAATAAAGCAGTGGCTTCAGGACAACTCATGAAAATGTTGAACCCGATTGAACGTCTCTGGACATTTCTAAATATGGCTGAGCACTGACACTCCCCATTCAGTCTAATGCAGCTTGAAAGGTTCTGCAAAGAAGAATGGGTTAGCTGAACTAGTAGGATCATGTAGTGGAATCGAGATAGTGTTATTAAATTACAGTTCTGACAGAGGCTGAATGTAGAGCTGAGAGTCAGTGTTCAATTATGATGAATAATGATAAATAAAGGTGCTACTAAGGTTCTGCCATAGAAATGATGCCATACAAGATCCACTTCCCATGAGGTTTAACAAAAAGGCAAGTAACCCAAAAGTAAGTGAACATAATCAGATTGTGTTACTTTGTTACAGCTGTAACAGAATATGTTTAAAGTAACCCTCCCAACCCCATGCATAGATTTAAATGACCTTGATTAACCCTTAATGACTGAAGGCATACTGCTCATCAACCTGTTCCAGTCACCTGACCTCCTGGAGTCTGATTAAAGGGTTACTTACCTAAGGGCTGCACCTTCTGTTCTTTCTCCCAGCAACAGATTTTAGTGCTCAAATACAACTGACTTAACACATCAGCTACAAACCGAGAAACTTAATGCCTTACAAGTCTAGAATTCATTGTTCTTTTCTTGTAGATTTGTTGGTTACGTTCTATTAACTATGAACTGGACAACACAGATTATACATTTCACATGAACAGCCGGGCTCGTGATTTCTGTTACAGAAGGTCATAAATCGTGAAATATATTTATTTAAACTTTATTGAAGCCTTGCTCATGCCCTGAAAGAAAAATCACGGGAAATTCGCTCATATCTTCAGTACTGGAGGAGTAATGAGTATGCAGTGTACATAGAGTGTAGTTATATTTACTGTAAGTTCAGCAAGAAAGATACTGCCGTGTGGATGAGGATGCACTTTTATGAAGGAAGAGGTAGGAGAGGGGGAGTCATTTGGTTTCAGAATTAAGCCTGCTTAAAATTCAGTCGAATATCACACTTCAGTCAAAACAAAAAGTTGGCACTTGGCACAATTTGTTTGCTTTTATTACGGCTGCTGTTGTCAATGTCATTACACTCCAGAATGTATTCTGACAACTGAATGGGGATGTTCAGGGAAATTAAAAAAATCCTTAATATGGTCATCAGTCATAATATTATGACCACATCCTTGTTTCTACAATCACTGTCACATTTTCATCAACCCTCTTCCCACACAGGAGCACTTTGTAGTTCTATAATTACAGACTGCAGTTCATCTTTTTCTCTGCATACTTTGTTATCCTCCTTCCACCCAGATCGTCAGTAGGACCACCACAGAGCAGGGATTATGTGGGTGGTGGGTCATTCTCTGCACTGCAGTGACACTGACACAGTGGTATGAGAGTTCCGACCCCCCATTGTGACTGCTGGACTAGGAACAGTCCACCAACCAGATATATCCAGCCAACAGCATCTTGTGGGCAGCATCCTGTGAGCTCTGATGAAGGGTTAGAGCAGATGTGAGGAACCTAGGGACGAAGCGCCAACACACTGATTAAACTTGGCAATTAACTGGTGAGTTGATTCAGGTGCGCTTGGTCAGAAAAAGCACAAAGGTCTGCAGGAAACAGAAACAAGAAACAGACGAGCTTCTGTCTCTGGCTTTACATCGACCAGGTAGACCAACTTGGTAAGAGTATCCTATGGATTGGACAGATCCATGTGTCCTGCGTCAGATCCATTCATACCATTGCCACACACACTGATACACCACCACATCTCAGTGTCATTGCAGTGCTGAGACTGACTTATCACCCACATAATACCTGCTCTGTGGTGGTGACGTGGGGCCCTGATCACTGAAGAACCGGGTGAAAGGAGGATAACTTAGTATGTAGAGAAACAGGTGGACTACAGTCTGTAATTATAGAACTACAAAATGTTCCTATATGGCAAGAGGAGCTAAATGGACAGTGAGTGTAGAGACAAGGAGATGGTCATAGTGATGTGGATGATCAGTGTAATTTAAAATCTAAAACTATGAAAGCAGCAATGCAGTAGAGGATAAACATGCATACATGGGTGTATTATCTTAATCGCTTTTTACAAAGACCTGGTTTTAGAACCTGTAAACCTTTCTTTTATTATATATCATATATTTATCTTTCTTTCAATTATTTCTTTACTGCACTGATGCTGAATTCCATGCTGCTACTAGAACCTTAATTTCCCTGAAGCAACCCTCCGAAGGGATCAATAAAGTTCTATTCTATTCTATTCTATTCTATTCTATTCTATTCTATTCTATATCAAACATTTCCCCTAGCTGGGGGTCCTAGTTTCTCACTGGCACAACTCAAAGTCATCATGTTGATCCAAAGATGTCCATTTGCGCAGAAGCAAGGCTGTGTGTTGACAGGTCTCTTATACCTGCACCATTAAAGCACTAATCAGCAATAACATTAAAACCAGTAGCAGGTGAAGTGAATAGCATTGATTATTTGGAACAATGGCGCCTCTCTAGTGGAGGTATATTAGGCAGCAATTGAAGCATTTTGGGCATCGTATGTGGTGAGAACCTAATTGTGATGGCTAGACAAATCGGCCAGTGTCTACCAAAAGTGCAATTCATGGAGGCTTCACCTCCTAACTTAAAAGACTTGCAGGGGTTACAGGGCTTACAGAACCTGCTGCTATCCTCATGGTGCCAGACAACAAAGGATGCCTCCAAAGGTTTTGTGAAGTTCATGTCTGGATAGGTCAGAGCTGTTGTAAGCAATATAAGGCTGGTTGCTTTTACCATGATGGCTTATAGGTGATATAGGAGTAGAGTATTCACAGGACAAATTACAGTCTCTACTCTGTGTAAATAAATGTGAATAGAAGTCCATTAAAGTGTTGTTTGAAAATAGTCAAGTGCACAACTTTCTTATTTTTATCCTAGGATGACTTCCTCTTCAGTGTATCCATTGTGAGTGGGATCATGTGTGTCATCCTGGCTGTTGCCAAGTTCATGCTGGGGAGGGTGTTGACAAGCAGAGCCCTGATCACTGATGGTAGGAACACACACACACACACACACACACTAGTAGAGCGAGCTGATAACCTACTTCAGACTTGGCCATCTAAGAACTTAAAGTTATAGTGAATGATGGCTTATCAATTTTCATGTGATGGTCAGTGTACAGACTGGACACTCGCATCAGGTTGGATAAAGGTTGCGTCTAGCCTGGTGAGGGCCATCTGATGGGTCAAGGCCTATTGGCCAATGAAATGCCATGAAATAGAAAAGAAAGGTTAAGAGTCTTTCAATTTGATGGCATGGAAAGATAATATTCAGGGCAAGTTTCAAGAATGCAGATAAGAGCACCGATATGCAAATTTGTACAAAGTTCAAAGCAACACTCTCTCTACTGTTTGGATAAGCATTGTTCAATTGTTTAAGACCTCATGTGGAACAATAAACCGGTGACATCCTCAATAAAGCTGCAGTCCTTTAATGTAGCAGTGATACAATTTAGCACATTCTCCTCAAATTTAAACTTTACATGCTAAGAAAAATAAAAGAATACAGTTTGTGCCAGATTCTTGTGTCAATGATCAGCATACATTGACAGAGAATTTGCCAGTTTTGCTTCAGTATATAAATACTGTGAAGTTGAAGCCAAAAACATAAAGTAGCCTTGGACTGATCATTGATATCACTGAATACTGACATTGTTCATATCATTCTTGTGTTCTCTTTGATAGAATTGTGTATGACATCACACAGAAATTGTGTCTGCTTCCTGGAGAATTTCTGCAAAAATCTCAGGATAGGTTTAGGGTTTAGTCATGTGATGTGACCTCCCCATGGATGGGGGATGGGGACCCATAGCCAACATCCTAATGCCATGGTAGCAATGAGGGATGAGGTCGATAGTATGTTTATGCCACAGCAATTTGGGAATCTGTGGTGTAGAAATATGCAAACACAACACTGCATGTGCATATTTCAGAAAAGTAACCCTGTCAGGGTTGACCATTGCACAGGAACATGTCTGAATGCACAGTACTTTTCATGACTCAGTACCCAAGAGACAATAGGTTTCTCATATTAGTGACAACTTGACGAGACAGTGGACTGAGCCATCATTGTGTAGTAATTGCTTTGCGGGGAGTGCTCGCCACTTGCACCTGTATCTATAACAAAGTGCCAATCCTTAGGTCATGATAGGTAGGAGAAGAGTTAGAAGTGAGGAGCTAAGAGAGAAAAACAATGTCCATTATTTTTTTATTTCTTCTTTAGGTTTTAATTCCATGGTTGGAGGGGTTATGGGTTTCTCCATCCTCATCAGCGCAGAAGTCTTTCGGCATTACCCTTCAGTCTGGTATTTGGATGGCACGGTTGGTGTTCTGATTGGACTCATCATTCTAGCTTATGGAGTAAAGTAAGTACAAGATGTGTCTTGAGAATGTTGTGTAGAATAGAAATAAGAGGAGCAGTGAAGAGGAGTTCGTTCAGATGTTTTTCTTTGTAATGATCACTGATAGAGCACACAACATCAAACATCTTCACTGTTGTCTAGATATCTCGTATAGTGGTTGAATTTATCATCTCCTCACAACCCTCAACAAAAATTCTAATTTCTCAAACCACTGCTACACTTGAGTAGTTAGCATAAGGTGATGATAGATCCTGTTAGGCACACTCAAAACATCAGTTTTTGTTTTATTCTGTTCATTTCCAGATCTGTTTTTAGCTATGAAATGCATTTTGGATCATTTTTATAAATACATATAATAGATATACTATCTGCCAGGACAAAAATTAAGTCTAGTTGTGGATGACAGTCTTATAATTCAGAAAGCAGTACAGAACTGTATTGTGCAAGACTAAGCTTAATCCCTGTCCAGGAGAACCAACCATGTCCAAATGTTCGTAGACATTCACCTTTTCTATCTTCATTTAGGCTGTATTCTTCTGGGAAGGCTTTACTCTAGATCAGGGGTGTGCAATCATATCCACAAAGCAGTGGTGTGGCTGTAGGTTTTCATTCCAAACACGCACACCTGATTCTACCCGCACATACTTTGTTGGATCGAAAACCTGCAGCCTTTTTGCGGATAGGATTGGACACCCCTGCTCTAGATATTGGAACCTGATGATTGCATTCATGTAAGACAATTAGTTGTGGCCCTCCAGTGCATCCTAAAGGGATGGAGATCTGTCACCCCAGAGAACAGTACTCCACTGCTCAGTTTTGGGGGTCTAGCCAACACCTGGCACTGGGCAGGGTGATGTAAGGCTTGTGCAGTTGCACTGGAGTGTCCTGTTCTGTTGGAAACGCTTTTCTTAAGAGTTGTGTGAGCAATTTGATTACTGTAAGTCCAATAATTCGAAATATTTTGGATACATTTGGATATAGCATAACAGTTTGTCATCCAGTGTCCGAAATATGGAGACGTTCCATTGCACATTAGCTACATTAGCTTCATAGGTCCAGTGTAAATCTAGAAGATTAGGATGATGTTTGTAGGTGTTGTCTTAATGCACAAGAATGCTGCGGATAAGTATTACCAGTATTATATGACCAATATTAAATGCCATTTCTGACTTTTTCCCACAGGTTGTTAATTGACATGGTACCACGAGTAAGACAGACCAGGAACTACGAGCGTTTCGAGTGAACATGAGTGAATTGATACAGAAGAAAAGGGTAACTGTACAGACATGGGCAGTTCCATGATATAACGCCCATCATCCTCAAATTGTCACGTCTCCACCCCCAACAAACCCAGTCAGACCAATGTATGAAGAGTTCCAGCGGGTACACCATCATCTGATCAATGGTTCCGAGACTAAATTATCACTTGCTTCACTTGATCTTCAGAGCCAATCTGTTAACCAGCCACACCTCAGCAGAAGATGAAGACGCAGTTATAAAGATGTTTTTGATGGTTTTGGTCCAAACAAAAGAACCACCTCAACACAGTCCAGTGTGGCATTGGGAAATACCCCTTTAAGGTTCTTCCCTATTAATGCTTTTTCATGCTCTATCCTCCTTTCTTACAACCGAGTTGCTTTTTGCTACAGATTGTAATTCACCTCTGCAGTATAATGAGTTCTTCTTGTTGGAGCACAAATGGGTGTCCCGCTGATTCTATCCTCACACCTCAACACAGTGCCCCACACTACTCCCACATTTCTTTTGTTTTTCATCTTACAAAATCCTGTTGCCCTAAAAAACATAGAACATTTCTATAAATATGCACCGAGGGGAAGGTCATGCAGCCAGACCTTTGTAAAATTGCCAAACAAGTCAAATGAAGCGCATAACAAGCTTCACAGACTCTTGCTCAAGAACAAGTATGAGGCTTAAGGGACCAACATAATAAGAGTGTAAATTTAGGAATAAACAGGAGAGCACCCCTCCAAAACGGTATGGACAAGGGAGGCTACTATCAATTTGTGGACCAATCACTGACCTCATACCCACAAAACATGTAAACAGTTTCATGTAGCACCATATGACAGTACTAGCGGCAGTCCTGTTTTAGCCTAAATTACTTGTAACCTAAATAAATACTTGAGTATTTATTAGTAAAATTGAAATGCATATTTAATTTTCTGTTTGGAAATTTTTAATTATAACCTTTAAAAAATCTTACATTTTCTATTAGTGTGTGTTTTCTCAATCCTAGTTCTGGAGGCAACCCTGTCCTGCACATTTTTAGGGATTCCCTGTTTTTACCTGCAGCACCTGCAGCTCTGAAGGGAGAGATCTAAAATGTGCAGAGCAGGGGTGCCTCCGGGACCAGGGTTGAGAAACGGTATTCTCAGTCACAAAAACGAAACCACTGTAAATGTGATCAATGAAAGCATTTAGCTAGAAATGATTAAAAATAGTTAATGTGTGAAAATTAAATTATAAACTTTAAATAATAGGTTTAGTTCATTGTTAATTGATGCCATGTATCCACATCATCTTGCCCACAATTTGCACCTCTTTCCGCACAGCTGGATAAACAAATAAAATCCTAAGAAATCACCAATGTGGATCACTTGCCAAGCTGCTAAGAAAACGCTAATCTGTAAGTACTGTGATCACTGAGAAACTAATGAGTTGGTCTGTAAACACGTGTTCACAGCTGATCTCAGTCCATTTCTGCCATCACTAGTTTATACCGTTAATACATGGCTGCCAACTTCTAAGCATATTTTAAAAGGCAATAAAGAATTTATCTATAATGTTTCATACAATTTTAATATACTTTGAAGGAAGCTGTAAAATAGAGATTTGTGGCTCCAAAGTGCTACGACCATCTAATCATTTGCCCTGTCATTGGGAGAGTGTGGGTTCAATCCCTGATGATTCCACAGCCATCACTAACCAGGAGATCCAGATACTAGCCAGTGTTATCCTCTGTTAACGGAAATGAGTGCAATCACTAAAGTTGGGGGGGAAATTCAATCAATCAATCAATCAATCAATAAATAAATAAATAAATAAATAAATAAATATTACAATGAATCTTGAAAGAGATAGCTTTACAATAAATTACGATAAAATGAAGGCATCATCTTCTGCTGTCCACAATATGATGTGATTGCCTGCTTTGAAAGAATGGACAGCCTTAATGGATAGCATCATTATATGATATTCCTATTCCTTCTCTAGGAATCAGAATTGGAAGGGCAAGGAATGTTTTTCTGCCTAATGCTCAATGTTAGTATACTTAGCAGTGTAGTTTATTTCATTACAAGAGGGGGATAAAAATAATCTGAACCTTAATGGGCTATAATGTGGGGGATCAGTTAAGATTAATCTGTGATTTGCTTGGCATGGACTGCAGTGCCTGAATCCAGGAACCACAGGATTTGCCAGACTTTCTTTTTCTTTTTTTTCTTTTTTTTAAGGGGAATCCAGATTAAAACAGCCTAAAGGATCTACCAGTGCTGAACTGTTACCTTTTTAATAGATCAATCTCTTTAATATGAGATTTATGGTGTTATAATGATGGTTTGAAATCATAGCTGAGAAAAGAAAAGCCTGTGGCTATGTACCAGCAAGAGCTTGAAGGTCAGCTAACAGACGAGAGAGAGAGAGAGTTGGGGGCCAGGGAAGTGTTGTCAGGTAAATGCTTTATGCTCAGAAGAAAACCTTGTATCTCCATTTTTGTCTCCATTAGTTTAAACCACCAACTGTCCTGTACAAATGACAAAATTACAGTATGAATGGCTCATCACGAGTACTAAGAGGGATTTTCCATCTGTTGTGAAGCTGGTAGTTTGGAGATGGAAGGTTTTGTTCTAACACTGATGATATTCTGTATATGTTTTATCAATGTTAGCTTGTTCATTAAAACTCAAATTTCCCTTTGACTTCTAGCACCAGCTGTTGTTACACTGCTTTACCACAACTTTAATTATCCTCCTGTATATTGTCTTCCCAATGATCTGTTCTTTGGCTAAAGTGGGCCTGGATGTGAGCATGTTTCAACAGCTGGGAAGGACAGTAACCACTAACATTGTGATGTTAATCAAGCCTAACTCTTTTCATTGGCTTTGCTTCTTTCACTTTCTGTGGTCAAGCATAACTATAAGACGTGTTCAAAAGCACAGTGCAGATCAGGTCTTTTGCCACAAGCTACACGTTTAGTGACACAATTCTTAATAGTGATTGAGCACACTTCACAGGAAAGCACACTTGACTTTCTCTAGACGTTTGACATAACTGAACTGAGGGAGTTGACTTTTAAACTGCAGATATCAACATTGCTGCCTTTATGCTGAAGTAGCGTTGTTTGTAAATGCTGACTCTGTAATGAAATTTCTTGCATAATTTATTAATCTTTTCTACTTCAAAGTTTATTTCCACGCTTTGCATCATTTTGACATTGATAGAAAGGGGAATTCCACCAACGTTCCAAAATCTTGCATGATTATACAGTTAAGACGTTAACAAAGTAACGCAGAATGGTTTGGTGTGAAACGTTCTAGAGATGTACTGAGATGATAATGATCACAATGATGACAATAGGTTCCCACCATCCTATGCATTTCCACGTGCATCTAAAAAAAAAAATCAGCCTGTCTCTAGTGCTGGGTTGAGTGTTTCTCATCTGCCTCTTGATAATACACTATAGACTCTATGGAGTGCAAGTCTAGGGCTGGCCAATCAAGCATGGTGATATCATGGGCAGCAAACCATTTAATATCAGTTTTGGCAGAGTGGACAGGTGCTATAAAAGGAAGCCAATCAATCAATCAATCAATCAATCAACCAATGTGTACATGTAGTGGCTTTTAATGCGCTGACATGAGTCACAGTCCAAGTTCTTGAATTTACTTTTTTGGACAATCCTCTGAAGGCTGTGGTGATTAATTGTGCTTAAGCACCTTTTCCTACCACATTTTCCCCATCCAGACAATGAATTAATACAGTGCTCTCGGAACAACCAGCCTTTTAGCAATTTCCTTCTGTGACTTGAGGACTGTCCTCTGGCGAACTGTAAATTCGGCCTTCCCCATGCTTTTGTTTCATGTATCGAACAAGACGTGATATTTATACCGTTAGTACCTTACTCATACTCGGAATAAGTTATTTTAATCATTTGAGACATTTTGTTTTTCCAATTTTCATTTCATACAAGCCATACTTGATCAAAAGTAAAACAAAAACAAGGTTTGAATTCACTTTACGTCATCAATATAAATTAATTAAATTAATGAATGAATTAATTAAATTAATTGATTAAACTATTAAATAATTATGAATTAAATTATGAACAAAAACACACTTTTGCCTGATATTCAAATGTTTAGGTGCAGAAAACATCCCAAAACAGTCAGTACGTGAAGTTGATGTGTTGAAGCCCACTTTATCAAGATCCAAGTCATGAAAGTTAGAACATCTAGAACCTCCAGAACGTCCGACATGAACATCATGCTTAATATGCTGTTGATTCCCTGCATGCTGCCCTCTTAATGCATACACCCTCTGACCTCTTAAGGCATACACTCCACAAGACCGTTGAAGGTCCCTTGTTCCATCTGGAACCAAAATGTTAGCCCTTGTGAGGCTGTGAGGTTGAACCACCGCAGATTGCACCTGTTCCTCCAGCACATGGCATAGTTAAGTACCACACAGGTACTGTGCATTGTAGAGATCGGGATATAAGGAACCATTCCACACCAAACCTACTCTAAATGACTTTGTTTACATCTCCACCACTGAGTTATGCAGAAATTTAAAAAAAAGGAGGAATTCCGTTTTTAAATACATATTTTCATCCATCATTAGGACTTTAGATGATGTTGGGATTAGTAAGATTCAAAGCGTTTCTTACTGCTTTTACTATTTTATGTAAAATAAGTTACATGTAATGCTCTGTATACGTGAAATATTATCTTGTACAATATAGATCGAGTGTAGTAATATTGATATAGAGTGTAATAATATTGTTTTCAAATACATAACCCTCAACGTTACAGTGCCAGATCTAAAGGGTTTGCTGTTGACGGGTGCATTTCTGTATGTGTATAGGTCCAGCAGATCTGGCACTGTAAGATAGAGTTATGACCTGATGTTGACATGAATTGAGTGGGATCTGATCTCAGCTCAACATCTCAGCTCACCTACAGCACACTGATATGTATCCCCACTGCTGTTGAAAGACAATCATAAGCCAATTCACAGTGGCTAATTGCACTCGTAACAAAGCTTGTTTTGTTCTGACGTGTTGCATTCAAACAGTGTTTATTTGTACTTATTTATTTGCTTTTCTTGTTGTTTAATTGAAATGTGACATATTTGACCATTCTCTAGATTTGTTACTTTGGTTTATTCTCGAAAACTTCTGTGCTTGGTCAAACTATTGTTCCAGCCCAATTGGTTGATGATTTAATGTGATTTTATGGCCATCGAGTGTTACAATATTTGTTTACATCACTGAATGCTGTTTAATACAGTCAATGCACTGACCCATGTCCATTAGATCCTCTGACCTTGGTTGAAGACAGTATGTCGTTTTATGATGGTTTACCAATATAGGCTGTTAGTACTGGAGATTTCGATGTGATGTATTTCACGCGTTCATTTCATTTGTTTTAGATGCATCTTGCTTTTTTGTAAAACAGGACTAAATATTAGGCCCGTTTATAAACCACGGGGACAGTGATGGACTAGTTGTGTTGTCTGGTAATCACAATAAGTGACTAGTTAATTGTGTATCACTATAAAGTTCATGATGGTCACACAAGTGTTAACTTATTCTGCTTGTTACTATAACTATACAATCTCTTTCCAGACTCATAAGAGAAACTGTGAAAATTGCTGTATGTTATGTACCATTTTTTTGGTCTGGAATAGAGCTGAACTCTAAAGGTTGAATGGCGTACATGTACACACTGCTTGTATTCATGCTGTAGTGCAGAGCCTTATGTAGATAGTTAGCAATAGTCAGAGCTCACATGAGCCATTAGCTTGGCAAAGCAGAAATTGAGATTTAGCCAGATACTTAAAGTCTGGGTTGCCAGATAGAAGAAAGGTTAGAGAAATTTTGGTTCGGTAGTTTTTCATTTTGGCCGAATTCTGCTTTGTAAAAAAGCCCTCCCGCTTTGCTTTGCATGGGCAGGAAAGCAACATTTTCTTAGGGCATGTCTCAAATCGACACTTTCTTTCAGTATGTACTAAGCTAGTCCGCTTCAGAACCTCCTCCCACGTGTAAATTGAATGGATCTGGCAACAGTTATCAGACCGTTTCAGCTGTGTACAGACTACAACAAACTTTGCCTTCCATCTCAGTACTATTCAGCAATGGACCACTGAAGTACGTTGGGGTTCTGGAGTTGGCATCATGACATTTTCAAAAATCACACCATGTTGTAAACTGAGTTGCAAGCCTGATATGTCAACTGTACAATGAAATCTGCAATTTTCTGTTCATGTTCGTCCCAGTTCTCATCTCTGTGATTTCCTGACATATCACCTCATGCTTGGCCATGTTATTGGCCAATGCTAATCACTGTTTTTAGTCTCTGAGCTCATGTATCAGAGCGCTTCCAGTAGATTTCAATCACTTTCTGAATTACTAAACAAAATAAGTTTATTGCTGTTTTATCACTGAATCATCCTCCTGCGAACAATTCAAATCAGATATGGCTTTAGGCTTCTCATAGCGTACTGATGTGTTTTTGTTTTGTTTTGTTTTGTTTTGTTTGAGCCTTTAATAATCTTGAAACTCAAAGCAGCCGGTGACAGTCGGGAGAAAAACGTATACTGAGTTTATACATTTGTTAACTATGAACATGACAGCAGCAATTTTGGAACATCCCGTTCATTTCTGCCCTTCATAAATAGACCTTTTAATTAGGAACCTCCTAAGAGGTACACATAAGAAAACACAGAGCAGCTCATTAGAATTCTTTCTCTGAATTTAACCCACCAATGACAGTAAACACACCATTTACACTAGCATTTATGGCAGGGATAACACACACCCAGAGTATTGTACAGCTACCTCTGCATCCAGGATCCAGGGGCTTACGTTGCTTGCTGGTGGGCACCTCAGACCAGGGGAATGAACCAGGAACCTTCTGGTCCCAAAATCACATTTGGCCACTGCTGCTAATATAGTCCTGATTTTGGAGGCCTGTATCCAAGCAGTTCTTCCAAGCAGGTCATTTCATAGTCCCCATTCTGTCAAGGTAGCTGGTTTTTGGTCATGATAAGCAGTTTAAAGCAGTTGACTCTGTAAAGAAAGGCAGAACTCTGGCCTGTTATATTATAAATCTGTTAGAATCAATCAGGTGTATCCTGCATTACGTTGCTTTAATAAAATAAAAAATAATAATTTGGCATGGTCCCTAAAACACCATATATGACCTAATATGTAAGTACAAAAATGTGTTTTTCCAAATGTATGATGTATTTATATGGTAGCCTGTTGTTAGTTGCATTAGTAGTGTTGTTAGTTAGTGCTCAGCTCACTGCTGTGCTATAATAGTATAAATATATAGAAATATGTTTGCATCCCAGTGTCAGCACTGCCTTGTGTCGTGCACTAGCTGTGAGACTCATGCATTAGGGCTCACATTTATAAACATCCTTCTTTTCTCTCCAAAACAACCTCCAGATGAATTTGACTACTGATTAAGGTTCCTACAGCTGCCACTGTAGATTTATTTGATTAATCGCACTCTGGATTGGCAACAGCAGCTTTTCCAAGGAGTTAAAGAACACCCACCCCCAGCCCCCTACTCAGCCCATTCAGGGCTGGACCAGCTCAATCTTACTCTTAGAAAATCATAAAAGTTCATGGCAACTGGAAGCTCTTAATTTTCCAACGTATATGCTCCTACATCCATATAAAAGCATTCACTGTTTACATAGTGTTTAAAAATAATACGAAAGCACAGAGTTTGATTAAAGAACACAGAACAGCTTATCCATGCAGTTGTTACAAGTATCCTGCTGTGAAGGTATCAAACAAAAGGCCTAAGGTTCACAAATAGAAAGACTTTTGAAAACTGAATAAACAATAAAAAGAATACATTTTTCCTTGGAAGTCAGAAAGTTCCCTATCAGTTAATGATCAGTGGGAGTTCAGATTTGTTTCTCAACTGAAGCTGTTTGCATAAATGCATGAACATATAAGTCTTGTGTCTTGCTCTAATTGAAACTCGGACTTCTCAGTTGGGAATTACCAATTACTCAAGATACTCCACCAACTTTCCGTTTGGGACTGACTGATCGCAGGGTCCATTTTTCCTCCAGGTGGAGATTGGAAAATTCCCGGTTTTCATCATAAAGGCAACATTTGAATCCTCTTTTATGACTTGACGTCGTAGTTCACTACATAAGGAATCGGGTCGATTTCAGACACAGCCTTGGTCTGTGAAAATGCTGCGTCACATGCATGCAAATGTGCATGTGCAATGAAATCTCCTAGAATGTTCCCTTTGGCTGAATCCCAAATGTCTCTCCCAGATAAATAGATAATGGAAGAATGGCAGGACAGTGCACTGTATTTCTATTAGGGAGCTGATTTGGATATGGTCTGTGTAAAATAAAACATCTGTCCAAGAGAGGATACTGACTGTAAATATTTCACTGGTACTGTTGACAGTGTACTGTACAGTATTTCTGTAGAACCCTAGACAAGTTGGGCAGTTTTGACTCAAATGTTATATGGAAAATAAAAAGCCGCTTTACACAAGGAACATTTGTGTGGTCCTCTGTTTGGTCCCCATGCTGTAGATGTTCAGATGAAAATGAGCTGATACACTGGTCATGAGTAGAGGCTGTCCATGAGAACCTGGACAACTGAGATAATGCTGCCATCTGTAGGACACAAGATACAAAGATTTTGATTGTATGAGTGTATGACTGTATGTCCTTTTTAGATTTGTTTATTTATTAGATGGTAATACTTTCAACCATAATTCATTAATTATTTCTCCATTACATAATTTTACCACTACTACTACTACCAAAAAAAAAAAAAAAAAAAAAAAAAAAAAAATATATATATATATATATATATATATATGAAGAAGAGCAACAACAATATCAATAATAATCATAGTAATAATAATGACAATAATGATAATAATTAATAATACAATTAATACCACTACTGCTACTATTAGTATTACTAACATCTGGCGTGTGTGACTGCTATATACGTATACTATTCAAAATTTCTGGCAAGAAAATAAAGTTAAATTATGTGTTTTATTTAACTTTTGTCCACCCTTGGATTTTCAGGTGAAAAAAAAGAACCATTACTAAGAACTGAATTTGTGACTTTTGGATGGAGGTGAATCCTGGCTGAGAGCAGGAAATGATCTTCAAGAGGAGACTATGAAGGTCTCATTCTGCAATTATTCAAGATAGTGGCACTCTTTCAACTTCACATTGTCGATAGTGATAATGAGATTCAGGATTACTAGTGATGGTTTCCCTGTCGGAATGAAAGAGTTTAAATGTTTATAACACCCAGCCAACCACATTGGGTACCGCAGCAACTACTCATCAACACTTTACATTGGCTTTAAACCTTCCAGCTACTGGACCTGGACTAGTTTCCCTCCCTGCCATGGACTAGTTGCTCACCCACCATCACCAACTATGTAGAACTTTCTACTGTTACTATTATGTCCACCAGCAAACTAACATTACTTCAGTAAACCTGAGTATTAGAACAGAGGTGTGGGGGTCCAGTGTCCCCTAACGGTGTATAAGTAGTTTGACCAGAGGAGGATGGTTCTCCCCCTTGTGAGCCTGGTTCCTCCCAAGGTTTCTTCCTCCAGCTCTGAGGGAGTTTTTCTTGCCACTGTCACAAGAAATATATCACTAAGGGATCTATTTCTTATCCTTTGTTCATCTGTTGTTAATCTTTTTATTTCTTGGTTTGTTTGTAAAGTTGCTCTGTGACAACTTCAGTTGTGAAAAGCTCTATACAAATTCATTTTGATTTGACCTTAGACACCACCTGACACATCATAGCAATTGCCTACCACTAACCACTAAGCAACTCCATAGCAACCACCATGGTCTGGAAATTTTCTTAAATTAAAAAACAAACAAACACTTTTCTAGTTCTTACTGTTGTCCTTAATTTGACATGCATTTTGTAAAAATAAATTGCAAATAATCAAAAATATGCTACAGGAAGATTAAAATGGGCACACAAGCAACTGTAAATGGGGTCATTGTATACTTTATAGCACTCACCACAAGATGGTGCCACATAAACACATACTAACAGAAAACACAGAAGTCTAGAATTCTTTCCAGTTTTGCCCACCTTTCTATCATCTATATGTAGGTGTGGTACATTCAGTAGAGTATACACACCAATCAGATGTAACACCAGAACCACATGACTTACACTGTATCGATAAATACAGATTGACTCATTGCAACATGAACCCAACTAGATGTCTGAAGGTGGCCCGTGGTATCTGATGCAAAGACTAATGTTGGCAGTAGATCTATTAAGTCCTGAAAGTTACGAGGTTGGACCTACATGATCATCACTGATCCTTGGGCCTTCATTGATTTTGCTGGTAGTTGATATTCAATGTGTCATTCATCTCATCACAAAAAGGATTTTAGGTTGATGTGTTAAAGCACAAGAAATGGCCAAGTCTAAAAGTCTTATTAGACTCTTATCAAGAGCCAAACTCTGAAGGCTAGATGACTGGGTCAGAACATCTCCAATATGTCTGCTAGGCCTTGTGGGGTGTTCCCAGTATGCAGTGGTCAGTACCTACCAAAAGTGCTCCAAGCAACGATGACCAGTGAATTTCAGATGAATATCTGCTGGTGTGACTGATACTGACATAGTAAACATGTCATTGTGCATCCATTGTTAACAGTAAGTCAACCTACTTCAAAAGTTCAGGGGAAAAAAAATGAAAATATGTAAAATGATTTTAAATAATTAATCACTGACCCTGATCAATCAATCTATCAATGTTTATTTATATAGCACTTTTGCATTGAATGCATTGTCACAAAAGCAGCTTTAAAGAGATTGAAAGCTGTTTGAGTCAACAGTTTGGGAGAAAGGAACCTTGAGAGGAACCAAGACTCAAAAGGGGAACCAATCCTCCCCTGGCTGACTCTGGAATAACAAGAAGAACAAAAATAACTCGACAGAGCTGTTTTGTTGTATTTTTACAGAGATGACGTTGGTGAGAGTCTGTTTCTTGTGTTTCTCAGCCACGTCAGCCAAGCATCTTTGGTTCTAAACTAAGGAACAATCCTCTGATATGAAATGTCCTGGCTGATTGACCAGATCTGTGGTCAGTAATAAATTAGGATACTTTCATTTTTTTTCATCAAATCCCTTTAAATGGGTTAATAACCGAATAGCAAAGCCAATAATGAATAGTTTAATTTTGAAGTCCAGTGCGATTGATCCCACCGTGACACAGAGTGTTCCACCAACACTCAAGCAGAACAGCAGATTCTGACCTTTGCCTTGATTAACGTTGTTTTGTTAGCTGTGTCAACCAGAAGACAAGTGGTACAAGGAGCAGCTGAGTTGAGATCAAGAGGGACATGCCATGATGGCCTGGTGCTTCTAATCAAAGAAGACTGACACCATGTATCATGAGATCGTTTTTGTATATAGTTGGTGTATCTTTGTGCCTAAAGCTACTGCAGTATAAATCTATAAAACTAGGCATCAATCAACACTTACAGGACAGTTTGGTGAAAATGGAACTGGTTTGTTCAACAAATTGTCCAGTAAACATCACATAAACTGATAACAGGTGTCACAAGAATACATGAAGTACAAACTGTCCTAGGATTTTCTCTAAGAGAAGGACACAACATTATGTGAGAGACAGGAAAAGTGTCCTTCTCTGCCCTGAGGACAAGGAGAATGCGATCTCTCATTGTCAGGATCTGCCCCTCTGTTTGCTCTGTCCTTCTGTTTTACTCTCCCATGTTCCTGCATCTCTCATTCCATGTTACTGTTATGGTCCACCATGTGCACTTTCAAACATTGCTTTGTTTGTTTTGGTCTCTGTCTCCTCCCTTGTCTCCGCCTTTGCGTTGCCTTGTCTTTACTGTGGTCCAGCCTCAGTGTGAAAATATGTTTCTTTCAATGAAACTTTGCATTTACATCCAACCTTCTATGCAATCATGACAGAAAGCCAGACCATACCATGGATGTAGCTAGATTTAATGAGGATTAAAGATCCTGAATTTGAGTGGGATGAATTTCAAGAGGTGGTCTTTGACGACTCCCTCTATATGGCTGCTGTCACACTTATGTTGGACAATCAAGCTCGTCTCAAATGTCTAAAGCTAATAAAGACTTGGTCAAAGACAGCTCTCCTCACTGTTGGTGATGTCCCAGTCATAAGGGGGCATACAACAGCACAGATGTCTCAACTCTCCATCTCCAGTCCTGCTGGGCCTCCAGCTTCACTGGCAGTGGTGCTCACCATCTCAGCTTCAGCTCCTATGTTGCCCACCATCTCTGTTTCCATGCCAACCATCCGTGCTCCTGTGTGGGCGGTCCCAGCCATCCCGTGCTCATGTGTTGGTTGTCCCAGCCACCCCATGCTCCTGCGTGGTGGTCCCAGCCACCCCATGCTCCTGTCCTGTGGTGTCGGTGGTCACAGTCACCCTTGCTCTTGTGTGCTCTTCTGTTTGTGTGCATGTCCAGTCATCTGGGTTCTTTGCTTTAATCTTGTGTGTTGTTCTTTTTTGGTCTGGTCTCTCTCCTATGTCTGCTTCTATGCCTGCTCTGTTCTTTGATTGTACCTTCCTGTGTTCCTGTATCTGTCTCAGTCTGTTTGTTTTGGTCCACCATGTTCCTTTTGGCTCATGGCTCTGTTCGTCTGTCTCCTGCCCAGTTTTTAGTGTTCCCAGGTGTTCTCTTATTACCTCTTTAAGGTGTGTCCAGTCAGTCTGTGTGAATATCTAGTGCTGTGTTTGCTTCAGTCTTTGGGTTTGTTTGTGTTCATGTCTACACATTGTGACTGGCTTCTCTGTTCCAGGTTGGGTCATAGCTTTGTTTGTCTTCACCAGTTTGAAACTCAACAGAACGGTGTGTTTGTCCTGTTTAATGTTTAGGACACATGAGATGAAAATAAATAGAACTGACCTTTTTCATAAAATTGAAACAGCAAACTACAGATAATTTTCTTGAAATAAGCTTTGGTGACTTGTTAGAAGGACCTCATTAAACCTTTCCCCCGAACTGGGCCCAGCTATGAGGATCACTGCATATTTTATATTTTACATGCTCTACATTAGACATTGAATTCTTTAATTGATGGTATAGAGAAGCCAATTTTTTGTTCAAGTGATGCTTCTTTAAAATGTTAAAAAGTATCAATACAGTACCAGTCAAAAGTTTGGACACACTTGACTGAATGTACTGGAGATGACGGCAAGTTTGTTGGTTTGCTTGTTTTTTTATATTGAGATTAAAATCTTGAGTATCAACTAATAACAATATATGTTATGAGCTCAAAATATTTGGACAAAAATAAATCAATCAAACATTTGTCTTGCTTTTGTTGGGGTATCTGTCTCTACTGTCTAGAGAGGGTTTTCTACTCCTATTACTGAAGTGGTGCGCTGCATACAGGGCCCTGAGACTTGGAGACCCCAGTGTAGTGTCTATATCCAGTACTATTAACATAAACTGTATGAAACAAAATACTTTTAAACTACAAGTAGACAAAATCCAGACCAGTAGAGAATTGTTGCTCGTTGGTCACATGTCCTTATTCACACAAAACACTTCCATTTGGCTTATACAGAACTGGACAGATGCATGTAAAGGTTGAAGAGTGTAGGTGTGTCAAAACGCTTGACTGGCACTGCATGTGAAAAACATTTTAAAGGTTTAAAAGAACCACCACCTGGATCTGAAGGTTCTTCACTAATTTCCTTTACACGCATGCCTTTTTATGGAACATGATTCTGCTTTGGCATCACTCAAAGAATGTTATCAATAGAGAGGTGTAGCCAGAGGGAGGGTGGGGTTGGCTCTGACTATCCATTAAATCTTACTGACCTTCAATCACAGAAGTGACAGCTTAGAAAACGTTCATTCACTCATTTGGGATGAAGTAGTTCAGCATGTGAAACTGCACATACTTTCACCCAGACATCTTGAAAGTGACCAGAATTGAGCAGATCTGCACCTGTATCTAATGGTTTGTTTCTCCCATTTTCATTTTTGGGAATCATAATGTGAGTGTATCTGAGTGAGTGACTTTGTATTTTGCATTTGAGTTGCTCTCACAATATAAAAACATTTGACGGTGACAAAAAACACAATCCCACCTTTAGCAACTGCAACCAGATGAGCCTACTATTTATTTTTGAGTTTATTATCAATCATATTGGAGAGATTTGGAGAATAAACTGCCTGCTATAACACGAACTTTGATCGGGCCACTCCCAAACTGCAGTTTTCCTTCCTTTTGAATGATTTAAAGAAGGAGTTGTTGTCCCTTCAGATCTGTCTTGCTACATAACCAACTGCATTTGGCACCAGCTTCAGGTCCTCAACAGATGACTATTCTCCTGCCAGATTTTTTGGTTGAGAACACTTTACTTCTCTTTTTTTTTGTTACATACTGTTCTGCTTGAAAAGAGACGACTGGCCAACTTCACATTACTGAAACGGTTCAAAAGGGTTATCAGTCAAACGACAGTATTATGCAACAATTGGTATTTCTTGCCCCTGGAATTGTGTGTTCTAGGCCACCTCTCAAGAATGACACAGTTACGTGCATTTCCTGACAAGTTGAGAGATACAGAATTGGCAGTGAAAGTGAAAGAAGCATGTGGGCTGATGGTACGGTACTATCATAGGGTTTTACACAAACATGACCTGCGTTTATGCAGTGCTACGCAGTTCATGTTAGCGTTGTCCTTCCCACTTAGATGCTGTTGTCCTTATTACAAATCAGTGGTTTTAGCATTTTTATAAGCTGTAATCAAACAGTTACTCAGCTGGGTGGGTGTCAGCTGGGTGACCTGTATAATATTTAAGTTTCTTTACCTGGAAAATATGAGAAAACTGAGGTGGCAGGAAATGTTTGACTAGTTAACTTTCAGTTATGTTGATCTAGTGAATCCAAATGTTTTCATTTTTGTTCACATATAAAAAGACATAAACATTTGATTGTTTTTGATCATTTCACTCAATATTGCGTTCATGGACTTCTTGCTAAACCAAATTAAGGTAACATAAAGAGTCAATGCTGAGAAGCATTTGTTGATTAAATACTGTACATTTCACTGAACTCCTTCATGAAACAGGATAACCATGAGAATGTCTGAGCACAGAATACACCGAAGGAACAAATTTAACAGCTCAGGGCTTGAAATTGAACTAAGACGTGGTTTGTGGTGACAGACTCCAACAGCGGTGCTATCTTTGCCAGTGGATATGGGGTTCAGAGGGAAGACTAGGCTTTCAAACAGAGCCCTAAAGCCAAATGGAATGGCTGGAATCTCTGAGTCCATGGTGCTTCACCAATCCTCCCCCACAAAAACAGCTCAAGTGTAAATCCCTGTCTGACGTGCATAAAATGACTGTTACAGCTGCCATGTGTTGTTTTGGTCTGGGAGTATACATGCATTAAATGGCAGGCACATTGTATAGATTCCAGAAGTTCTCCCATGCCATAGAGACTTCATTTGAAATGGAAGCCAACGTTGAGAATGGGGTCGGGTATTTCTAAGTAAGGGGTCGGGTATTCCTAAGCATAGCTTAATAGATTCTTTCTGCAATATGACCCTTCCAGCATGCCCTTCATGAGTTGAAACGTTTGTCAAATGTACAGTATTGATAGTCCAGAGACATTCCGAAGGCTTGATTGAAGCACAGTATTTTAAAATACACAAAAACTATATTCACATACTAGTACTACTCTTCTTGATCTGCCACCATTGCATTATTGCTGGCCAGCCAATGCACTTTGAAGAAAGTGCCAGGTCCCGGGCTCTGATACAATGGGTAACAGATGCCTCTATCAGCCAGCATCGCACTAAGTGTGATGTGTGAAAGAATGCCATCAACCCACCCAGGTAGAGCCCAGCCAATTGCACTCTCTTGGACTAGCATGATCTGGGATTCATACCAGCAATCTCTGAATCCCTGAGCCACTTGGGGCCCTTTGTTCTTCCACTGTGTGTATGCTGACTCTCTCTTGCAGCAGCTCAAGCCTTAAACTGGACCATAGTAGTTTTGTCTTTTCTCGGCAGCAAACAGAGCTGAACTTTGGGATTGTAATTTGATGGAAAAGTGATTTACTTTTCCATTTACTGTGGAAACATTGTACTTACTGGACAAGTTTTGCAACATATGTTAATGTACCAATTATACATATATAGGGCATTCTGGCCAATCACTGTTGTGTTTTGTAGCTCATCATTCTGTCCTCAGGTGTGACACGTGCAGATACATAACATAGCAAATGTTTGTGGTGCTTAGCCCAGTGTGACTGCCCACTTACCACTTAAGTAAGACTTAAAGCCACTGAGCTATAGCATCCCATATAAATAAATAAATAAATAAATAAATAAATAAATAAATAAATATCCAAGCTAGCAATCATCCCAAAAATCCTCCATAGCAGTTTTTAAAATCTCCTCCTAAGATATGTCATCAGAAGAGGTCATTCCAATTCAGACCTACAGATGGTAACTGTTGGATGTGAGAAGGCATTTTGTAACAGATGTAAATGGTCAAATTTTCCATTTTGACCAGAGAGTTCCTTTAAACTAATCCCCTTGATACTGAAATATCCATATATTTCGGAACACAAATTCTATTGCATCTCCTTGTTGCTAGCAGGGGAACTGTCAAATGACTTCAAATTTCAAATGCAAGGTCAATCACAAAGATATCAGGAACATTTACATAGTATATTTTGGTACACTATTGATACTGATGACTGCAGGGACGATCCCTAGATACGACCCACTCAATTTACATGTAACATTTACATTAGAATTAACAGTGTATTTTGTACATGGGATTTACAGTAAAATCAGGCCTAAGAACAATCTGGCAGATAGCCATGGCACTTACCCTTGATATTGGCACAGCTTGATCTGACCCAGTAATGGACAAGATGCTGTGAGCTTTGGTTCATCAGTAATAGGGTGGCCATACATCCTCGTTTTCCTGAACATGTTGAGATATGAGATATATATGTATATTTTTCTTACATAATATATTATAATATTTCCACTTATTGATGCTAAATAAGTATATGTGTACTAACATTAACATTCATTATCATATTGGCATACTTTGTTGCCATTGTCCTACAACTTAGCCTGCTGAAGCCCCCCAGCCGCAATGGGCACCTGTGTGTCCTCAGTTTCCTCTTTTTGAAACCCATGATTGTCCACCCAAGTAAGGAACCCAACATTTTGGACCACATCTGGCTAATACAGAAAGTTTAAATGACCGTATTATAAAAATACCAAAGGATGGTTAAGGGCCAATCCAGAGGACCAACCCAATTAGATGATAACTTCAGGTAGGTATGAAAGGTGAATGCAGGGCTGACTAATCAGCATAGAGTTCAAAGGTTCAAACCATTTGTATCACTGGTTCATTGTATTACTTCTAAGTAAGTAACCTTAAACTTGCAAGTCTTTCCATCTGAATGGCTAGCTTCTGAGCTAGCAGAACATAAAAGCAAACCTGAAGGTCAGCCAAAGGTGGGTCTTTGTTCACTGAAGGAGACGGCATTCCGAAGTGCTGCACGGCTCGATATGAGATTAACTGAGCTGAATTCCCAGCTGCAGATATCCCGTCTCACCTTCCATGACCTTGACCACTACTGTTAGGGCAAACCAGTCATTATCAAGCAGATAAAAGGCAGAACTATTAACTACTGTGACGTTTTAGGAAAACACACTTTCCTGCTTCTTGTATCCACAACTGGAAGACCAGAGGACAGTCCAGTTTTATGCTTTTCATTTGCTAAAGCAGTTCATGAATTGCATGAACTGAACCAGGTGTGCTAACATGGGGAAACAGTAAAGTGGTATGGCCCACAAAGGTGACATCTGAAGTAAAAGCCAGATGTCTGACCTCAAAATTGCCTCGTCTCCATGGTCATGATCCGGACATCTGTTAAGAAGGAACCTATGTATGGGTGCTTGGACCATGCTTCGCTTGTTAAAGATAAACGTTTTACCTTGACTTCATATCTCCAAGCGTATGCAGCCACTGCAGTCTTCCGGGATGCGTTCCAGATAAACAATTCCATATGACTCATTCAGATTCCGGTACATGAGAAGTGAGTAAGACATTAGAGAAGAGCTGGTCTGGATATTATTAAAAGGTCAAAACTCATCTGAAACTAACACATGATGTTCGAAATTCAGAACATTTGAACTGAACTACACTGTAGTTCACTAAATGTCCACACTGATGTTCTATCTGAGCCACCAGCATTTTTAGAATTGCTGGGTCTGAATAAGCTTTGTTTGGGGATATTTTATTTATTTATTTTTTTACAGTAGAAATCTTTGGTCTGATACAAATTAATGACAAATTAATCTGTAGTTAGTCACCATAAACAAATAGGAAATTAAGTTTACTTTAAAGAAAATGCAATGTTACGTACAACGGAGGGGTTTTCTTTAATGACACTCTTAAAGTCTTAAAACTAGATTTTGAAAATATTTCCAAATTACCTTTGAATTCAAAAGATAGACTGTAAATTACTCAAAGCATTGGATTTAAGTATCCAAAGTGAATCAGGATTAAATCTTCCTTGAAAATCATATGACTGTGATGATGATGTGATAAAATGTTTTCATCTTTTGCATCTGTTGCTGCATAGTAGAACAGTGCACCACCTCTGTAAATGTCTTTTGCATTCAAACCATTTTTTGTTTGTTTGTTTGTTTGTTTGTCATTGTTTGTTTTTGTTTGTTTTGTTTTTTACCTTTCTAGTAATCATACAGCAGTTGTCTCAAAAATTTTCTCCAATTTACATACCTCATCTGGACCTCCACTGTTCCTGTTAACTACCATTTTTTAATTATAAACTGAGGAAAATCAACATACAGCTTTCTCCTGCTTTGTGGACATTAATTCATTAATTTTCATTATAACGGTATAAAAAGAGAACTAAAAGAGATCTAAAATGTCATGGCTGTTTTTTTGGTACACAAAAAAGTGGATGATTTGGCCACAAACAAACAAACAAACAAACAAACAAACAAACAAACAAACAAAACAAACAAGCAAACACACACAAAAAAAAGCTCACATCTCATATACATCTTACCAAAATAACTTAAAATACCTTTAGGTCTCTATAATGGATGTGCTATCATTGTAGGTAAAAATACACAATAAAGAGTTAAACAATTCCGTCTCCCAAAATGTGAATGGCAGTGTTGGCTAACCGGTTGCTTTGTGATTCCATACTGTACGTAACTGAATTTCTGTAGCTTATCTAGGTACAAAAGTTGCTTTATAGGTAAGCTGTCAATTCATTCTCATTCCTTCACTTCCCAGTGTAACCACTGCCTGAAATACAACAATCGTGCAAAAGTAGTTAATCTACACCTTTGAGTGCAGTCTCTGTCTACCCTTTCATCATCTGACTACAGGTATTTACAGCTCTTCATGAATCATAAAGGAGTGTATCGTTCCTAAAAGAGCACAGAGTGATTTGCTTTAGGTTCAGGAAATGGATATTTTACCTTGAGAACTGGGTTGAACTGGTTTGCTTTTGATAATATTTAGTTTGTGTTTAATAGGCCACTGGTATAGTCCAAGTCACATGACAATGGAGCCAGTGTTTGCACGTTGTGTCTTTTGTCTGACAGACAGGTTTCCTGTTTCTGGCAATCTCTGAGCTACTGAAATCACATTGAGACCATCATGACTGGGGCCACATTTGAGGACATAGAACTGCTCTTTGATTGATGCTTTTATCTGAGAGGCTTCACATATATTGACCCAAGTATGTTGGAACTGTATTAGCATCAGGCAAGAGGTCCACACTTGGAAACTTTGGGGTAGTACGAGTTCATGTCAATGCATAAGAACGTCTGACATCATATATTATTTGAATGATGTGTAGTTTGAAATGAATTGTTTAATAATACAGAGCACAAGCTCCTGCACATTCCATCACATTCAATGAAATAACATTAAGGAAGGTACCTTTTACTTTAGCTGCAAGCAATAATTTATAGGCTAAAATTCTAGGTTTTCCATGATTTCCCTTTCACTTTATGGATAAAATTGAAGCATTGTATTGAAACACACTTCTTTATCGTTGAATTCAGGTGGTTTTCATTCAGTTCTGTTGCTACAGGTGTGTAGAATTAAGCACCAAGACATACAATCTGCCTTTAAAAACATCTGTGAAAACATAGGTCATTCAAAAACATTGTCCCTCCTAGATATGCCAAAGTCAAAGTCAACGTTATTGTCAAAGATGCAACATGTACAAGACATACAGAGAATTGAAATTGCATTTCTCTCAGATTCATGGTTCTGTAATGAACATTAAACATTAAATAGACACTAGTATATACAGTAAAGATGAAACAAACACTATAATACACATTAATCATAGAATATTAGGGTTCCTTTAAGGTGGTACCTAACAGGTCTGAAAAGCTCAAAGGCTGCTTAAAGTGAGCGTGAGGTGCAGGTGCTGTACCACACAGTGATACAGCTGGTCAGGATGCTCTGAATGGTACCACTATAGAAGATGCACATTATGGGGGTTGGGGGCCCAGCTCTTCTCAGTTTACAGAGGAAGTAGAGGCACTGGTGAGCTTTTCTGGCCAGTGATGCTGTGTTGTTGCTCCAGTACAGGTCTTCTGAGACATGCACTCCAAAAACCTGGTACTGCTCACCTTCTTCATTGCAGTACCATTGATGGTCAGAGGAGCATGCTGGGTGTTCATGCTCCTGAAGTCCACAACAATCTCCTTCAGCTTATCAATGTTCAGAAATTGTTGAGTGCACCACTAGGCCAGATGGCCCACCCCACCTGATAAGACCCAGTACAGTTGTGTCGTCTGCAAACTTGATGAAGAGGTTGGAGCTGAGCGGTGGTGTGCAGTCGTGTGTCAGCAGAGGGAATAGAAGGGGGCTCAACACACATCTTTGGGGGGCCCCCAACTGTGTTTAGTGTGATGATACTAGATGTGTTGCTGCCGACCATTACTGCCTGTGGTTTCTCCAGTCAGAAAGTCTAGAAGCCAGTTGCACAATGAAGAGTTCAGCTCCAGACTGCCTAATTTGAGAATGAGCTGTTGGGGGATGATGGTGATGAATGCACATAAGTGTAGACAAGTGTGTACAAATGTGGTAGACAATTAAAACGCTTGAACAATCCTGTCAAAAGAAGATTTCAAAACTAGTTGGGTTAAAGTGGACAGTGGAGAGTATTGCGGTGGGTTTGCAGTGCAGAGAAAGAAGAGCTGTCTTTTGTCAAATAAGTGATAAACATTTGGTTGAAAACCACATTTTTTTATTAACAAACAACGTATTCACAGAAGATTGTGCATCATCATGCATGCAGAGTCTTACAAAGTGGTGAAAGGTGTTTAGTAAAAATATCTGAGCTTATATTTCATAAGCCATTTGATATTCAAACTCATACAGTATTGAAGATGAAACTATGCACATTGTATCCAGGTTCACAATGTTTTAACTCTTTGACTCCATGGGTTTCAAAAAATGTGTTTTTCTTACATTTTTGTCTATTGGATTTAACTGTTGTGGTTAATTTTTAATATTTACAGTGTACATAGCTTGATTTTATGGAGATGAATAAATAACAGTGCATAAATAAATAAAACTCAGAGCAGTGTTATTTCTTTACTCCTTTAGAGTGATTTTAACCCTGTATTCTAAGTTTAAAAAGGAACTCTGATATGATGGCAAACGTTTAACTACTTTTAAAGTGTTGATTTAAAAAATATGGAGCTTTATAAACTCTGAAAATGTGCTAAAATCAACTCTCTGAGAGTCCATCAATGACTCTTGTCAGAAAAATCTGCCTGTATTTATTTGAATGTAAGATGTATTAAACTGTCATTTTGCAGAAACCTCTGAACATATATCACACTGTGGGTGCTGTTCTTCATTAAATATAAAGCATGTAAATATACACTCTGTAGTAGCTGAAACATTAAATAAGGAGCAGTAAGACTTCTGAGTGACTTTCTGTGAGTGACAGAAATGATGACATCATGCTGATGACATCATATAGTTCTAGAGCCTTTAACAGCCAATCAATGAGCAGAGTTCCAAACTGCAGCAGTATAAAAACCAGCATCACTTCAGTCTCTTATTGTCACTCTTGGTTTTGCTTAGAGATCGACATGTCTTGCCTCACCAACAAAGCTGTTTCAACTTTGTACGTCGGAGATCTCCATCCCGATGTGACAGAAACCTTCCTGTATAACAAATTCAGCTGTGCTGGACCGGTCCACTCTATCCGAGTTTGTCGGGACAAGGAGACATTTCTCTCACGAGGCTATGCCTTCGTAAATTTCCAGGAGAAGGAAGCTGGTGAGGCCCAACACAGCTCACTGACACAGGAGAGGTTTACCTTAGGTCTGGAGAGATATACACACTTCAAAATGATGGTTCTTCAAAGGTTCTTTAGTAAAGAAAATGGTTGTTTATGGAAAACCAAATGGGTTTTCTTGTGCGTTAAGATTACACTGCTATTACAATGTTGTTACAGTGATTTGTCTGCAGGGTGTTTAAATATGTAAACAACTGAGCAATAATTACACAAACGACCCAGAAAGGGGACCAAAAAAAGACTTAACTGCATAAGGATTCGTGGAAGGGTTCAGATTGATGGAGATTGATGGGTTGTAGAGGGTGTTATTTAGGGTTCTTTTTGGTGGCATATAGAAAAGAACCCTAGAGATGGCCTCACCTTTGAAAACTCTTATTGTTATCAAACTGTTTATGACAAATTCACCAGGCTGTATCTTAACTTTTACATATTGTTTACCATTTTTTTTAAACTCAACTTTGCTTTCTGTGACTCTTCACCGTCTAATACACTGTGAATAAAACTATTATGTTTTTTTTCTGTCCCTCTGCAGCTGAGCGCGCCCTGGACCTCTTTAACTCAGCTGTCATTAATGGCCAGTGCATCAGAGTGATGAGGTACCAGCCCGATTGCTCAGTGAGAACGAAGATGGCTAACATCTTCCTTCAGAACCTGGACAGTTCCATCGATAATGCAGCCCTTTTTGACACCTTTTCGGTGTTTGGGAACATCCTGTCCTGCAAGGTGAGACCCATGAGGCCCATGTATGCAGTGGACTACTAATGTATTCTTTCATTGTAATTTATTTCTACTAGTTTGGTCTTGTGCACAACTGCTTGTGGTGGTTGCATGGTTTTGACTTGTATTTGCTCTCCTTTGTCTTCTTTCAAGGTGGTTCATGCTGAGAACGCCTCACATGGATATGGATACATACAGTTTGAATCACAGGAGGCAGCTGACAGGGCTGTTGAGAAAGTCAACGGCATGCTTCTGAATGACAGAAAAGTGTACGTTTTAGCACCAGTGTCCTTTACACTGATCTTTGTGTGCTTCACAAAAGTTCTAGGTTTGGGGGACTAAATAGTTTTCCATTGGCAGAGCAGACTTTTACTAGAATTGTGTAAAAATGACGCACCATAAAGATCTGAACATTTCTAACTGCAGGTTTGTGAGTCACTTCAAAACTCACGAAGAACGCAAGTCTGAGAAACAGACAACATTCACCAACGTCTACATCAAGAACTTTGGTGAAGAAATAAACAATGCCATACTGAAAGACATCTTTAGCAAATATGGTAAGATTTGGGCCTCAAAAGTCCTGTTAATAGTGAATAGTTTGTGTGTGTGTGTGTGTGTGTGTGTGTGTGTGTGTGTGTGTGTGTGTGTGTGTGTGTGTGTGTGTGTGTGTGTGTGTGGTTACTAATTAATTCTTTTTATTTTTTTAGGAAAGACCAGGAGTGTTTCTGTGATGGCCAACAAAAATGGCAAGTCCAGAGGATTTGGATTTGTGAATTTTGAGAGGCATGAAGATGCTCAGAAGGTGAAACTTCTAAGTTAGGCATTTTAATTCTTAAAAGCATTTTAATTCTTAAAAGCATTTTAATTCTTAAAGACATTATGCACCCAGCTGTTTAGTTTTGGATGGTGTATAACCTGATTTCAGCTGTAAGTGTGTCACAAACTGGTACAATAATAATTTCACTGGAGAACATTGTAACTGCAAATCTTAATGCTAAAGCATGTGCTTGTGCACTTCTTCCCTTTTTGGTACATAAACAGCATTTAATATTTAATATTCTATGTTTTTAATTAATTAACCTAGACTTTTAATGAAATGGAAGTCTCTGTTCACTCATTCATTCTTCACGTCTTCCAGGCTGTGAATGAACTGAATGGAGCACAGCTGAATGGGAAGCTGCTATATGTTGGCCGAGCACAGCGAACGATGGAGCGCCGGAAGGAGCTGAAGCGCAAGTTTCAGCACAAGAAGCAGGTTTGTTTGAGCTGCACTGGCCGAAAAGGCTGCCACAACAGTAGAAGTAGTTCATGGGCCCCACATTCTATTACTGTAGATTCTGGAGATACGCAGGGCTGTCTACAGGCACTGAAATCTCTCAGATGTAGTACTGATAAGCAGGCTTATGTGCATAGATTGACCTTGTATGTACACAATTGCACATTTAAACAAATCTGTTTCAGCCATTTAATGCACGATCCACTGTCTTTCACTTTTCTTTCCAGCATATTCGAGCTGCCGGGTGCTTCGCAGCTTCTGCTTCAGCAGTTCCGGGCTCAGTAGGTCTGAGGTGCAAGTACAGCAGGTGAGGTTGTAAACTTTGTTACTCGGGTTGTTGTATACTTTGGTGTTTCTGGCATCATGTTGGTTGGTGCCGTTGGTCCAGTCTACCATGAATGTCTCATTATTTATTTTTATAATAATTTATCTTCTGTGTACTTTAAAGCCACACTGCTGTGATCAGACAATATGCTGGAAAAGTCAATGTATATTTCTTTGTAAACAAGCAGTGATTTAAACGAGTGAATGATTATTAGCTTTTCAAACTAACAATTGTGGTTCAAAACGCCTTGATTTCCTGCTACTTTCTATGACCAATAGACGGTATTTTTCTGTCATGTCTATTCTAAGTGTAATTTATTGTCTTTCAGGTTATAGAAGCACTATCTGTGCTCTATCCCCATCTGTCTGAAGACCTCTGGGTGCAAAGAAATCTCAAAAAACTTGCATCTCCTGAGCATTATCCTGAAAACATTGCAAAAAAGTGTGTTGTTTATTTATTTATTTATTTATTTTTCAAACATTTACAAAATAAATTCATTTTGAATCTGAAATATTTCTACGTCTTCTGTTTAATACCAGGATGGTGTTTAAAATGACACACTTCATACAAGGGTGCTTTTTAAAGCTGCTTTAAGAGTGTTTTTGGTCCAGATAAGTCAGGGCTGTGTGTAGGACAGTGGAGATGGCATCACTGGACCAATATGCAAATTGTAAAGGGTCCAGGGAGGGGAGGGAGTAGACATGATGGCCAACCATCCATGATGTGGAAGAACATGTAAAGTTATGGCCTATATGGTATTTCATTTCATTGACCAAGCTGTGGACATGCATGCATTGGTTTTAGTGACTTTTGAATTAAAAACAGGTTGTTTTGCAGGTTGATTTCCATAAATGAACTATATAGAATTGATACAACATAAAAACCTCTTTAACTTTGACGTGGAAGAACATGTAAAGTTATGGAGCAGGTTCACCAAGTGAAGAGGTGCATAGTGTGTTAAGGTTCCAATTGTAAGTCATTAACATCAGCACAGAAACTGTGTGCCACCACATGGCATGGGCTGGCACAAAAGTCTCACATCATGTATTCTTGTATGTTCTAATACAGTAATTGTGGCTATTTGAACATCAAACATCCTTAAAATATCTTCTCTTAGCTTCAATGATCCATAATTTATCTGGGATACCAGAACACAATGAGGCAAACTGGAAGAGGTGTTATTGCTACTCCTTGGATGGCGTAGAGATTGAAAAAATGGCTGTTTGGTACTGAAGGCTCAGGAGTAAACAAGAATCGTCCCTTTATCTGCTTAACTAGTCTTGCAAGTTTCTTTTGCCTGAAGTGGGAGCGTCATTCTTGAGTTATCTCTGTCATAGTTCAGAAAGAAAGTGGAAAAAGGCTGCCACCCACACACTACTGAAAATAGAAGCCTAAACAGGGAATGGGTGTTGCTATTTACCTGTATCATTACAAACAAAGTGTCTATCCAGCTGTGGTTTCCAGAGAGGAGGAGTGGACTTAATATAGCAACTTATTTGCCAATCAAATTCTAATTCAAGGTCATGACGTTGCCCAAGTTAAATCACCATGACCTGTGTTCCAAGATTAGGCCAGTGATGCACCACCTGGCAACGGATTTGGGGATTTTTAAAATGTTCTCTTTTATTTGTCTGTAACAATGTACACTGTTGCTGTTGTAAGTGTTTCTACTTGTTCCTAGCTATGGTGTTGCGGTGTCTCCAGTGCTCAAGTGCTCAAAGCAGGTTCCATAAAGGCATGGTTGGGTGAGTTTGGTGTGGAAGAACTTGACTGGCTTATCCAGAGCACTCACCTTCGGGATGAACGAGAACAGAGATCACAAGCCAGGACGCCTTTTCCCACATCAGTGTCTGACCACACAAGTGGTCTTCTGTTGGAGTGGTCTCGAGAGTGAGATTAACCAGTTTAAAGACTGCCTCTGTTGATGAAACTTGAAGGTGGGAGGTGGTTTTAAAAAACACTACAACCACTTTCATGCAAATATACATTTTTCCCAATTTTTATGTACCTTGGTCTTCTTGCGATGTTAGCAATGAGGTCTTTGTAACAAAATATTTTAAAATAGAGTTGGATTGAAGCTAAGTAGTCACATTTCTCAGTGCATGTATACCTCATACTCTAATTTCATTCCGTTTTCCCAGGCCATGTCCAAACATGCACAGGTCTTGTTTTTAAATATGTAGCTTTTTTTATGCTTTGGCCTTCAGTCCACACAAACATTGTGATTTAAGTCTCTGAAACTGGACCTTGGGCAAACCTCTTTCCAGGGCGAAGATATTCACAAACTCTGTGGTCAGTGTGGTTGTGTGAAAATGGGGTTTATGAAAACGCTGACAACACGTGCATGTTTCTGGCTGAATCACAAAAACCTCCTTACTCCCTATATAGTGAACAATGTCAGACTTAAGAACTAGATTCAGAAATGTGTTATTAAAATAGTGAATGTTGTTCTACTATATTATTACAAATGTCCCTCTTTATGAGGTACTATCATCCTATACTGAGCCAGCATGCTCATGCACTCTCTGTTCAGATGGAAATATTAAAAACCAAGAGGATGGAAATCTCCACTGAAGAAATGACCTGTAAATATGTGGATAAGGCCTCACGACAGGGTCTACATAGGAGTTCAGCCAAAGTTCACAAAGAACTTGCACACAGTAGGGCCTTCCACCAGGACAATGACCTGAAAAACATAAAAAATGCATAAAACAGGCCAATATGAAGCCTTTGGAATGGCCTGCCCAATATCCTGACTTCAACCCAGTTAAGAGGATGAATAGAAACTGTGCTTAAAAGTGGGGTCTGTGTCTAAAAAAATTAACAAATTAAATTGAATTAAATGAAGAGTGATCGAATTGTCAAACAGAAGCTTGTTGATGGGGCTATTTTTTACTTTAACTTTCTGTCCCAGAAAAATAACATAGTTGAAAGCAAAATATTACCTTGATGTTCAGGGTAATATCTGATTATTCTCTGTAAACTTCCCACCACAATTTTATTTTTGGCACTGGTGAATTATTTGCATATGAAAACAATAAATGTAATAGCACTGTTTTTGCACTCGCGCTTCCTAATTAACCCATATATGTTTGTGTACGTACTACAATAACCTCAATAACACACACACACACACACGCACACACACACACACACACACACACACACACACACACACACACACACACACACGCCTTCGCACGCACACATTTTGCCTAAACTAATCGTGCCCATAAGGCTCATAGAGGGAGTCCTGACTGCAGCCAAAGCAGTTCTGCTTGTTATGGAATGTGGGTGAGATGTTTCAGCCAATGAGGGGTGAGAGGGAAGCCCTTGTTACCATGGCAACAGCCATAAGCCTTCCTCACAGAGGGAGAAGATGAAAACATGTAGCTAGTGAGCAGTGGCCTGAATCAGACAGATGGATCTGATCCATATTTGCGGATTTATTGTACGGCTGCTTTAAGAAGAGGCACGTTTTTATAATTCATTTTATGGTGTAACATGAAAATGAGACGCCTGACCTTTACCTTTACCCCTGGTAACAGTACAACCCTGAGTCTTAAATCCATGATCTGAATGCATTGATTTTGCATCAGTTTCCGGAAGATTTCAGGATGGCTCTGTGAATGGCTCTCGAGAGTTTGGAGAAACTTGGAGTTGGTTAGTTTTCTTAATGACACAAAATGAACGAGACTTAATAATCAATAATGATTATTAAGTGATAATCAATATAATAAGGATAGTCAATGCTATCTCTCCCCGTGTCCTGTGCACATTGTCCTTCCTAAAGTGCTAGGATTGAATTAGTAAAACATAGGAAGGTGGAATAAAGCCATTTTCACCAGAGGTTCTCTGTGAGAGTCCTGTTCTGTGCCATGTTCCAGACACTTACTTCCTCTAAAATGAGCCATACAATAACCTCAGTTATATTCAGATATTCCCTCATATCATTGTGTTTCAGATCATCATTAGGAGGCATCTTGGTACAGATACCTTGGGTCAAGTCTATGGCGAACATACATACCTACTGCGAGGGCAGCCGCCTAGAAAGCAGCTTAGTTTCAAAATAAAATATTATTGTTTCTATTATAACACTGGTTATCGTCCTCAGATACTTCATCAGTGGTCAGACCGTGTATTAAGAGTAGTAGTGCAAATTGAGCAGCCGCTTTCTTCCCTTGTATAAATCCAGATTTGAGTTTGTGACGGAGATGGGTTTATTATAACCTGCTGTTTGAACACAGTTTAAGTTTATCTTGATGAAAGTGATCAAGTTGTTATCAAAAATTGCCAATGTTTTTTTTTTTTTTTTTTACTTATTTTTGAATGTAGAGACTTGAAACTGAAAAAAAAAATATTTCTGAACAAAAAAGTTGCAGATTGGTGTTTATAAGTTGAGAATAAAAAAAAAATATATATATGGTGTCTCAGTTTCCATGTAGGGTGCAGTCAGAAATTGTATCAACACCAATGAACTACATTAAATTCGTCTTTGTTTCTAAAAAGGAAGGAGATTTTTGCCTATTTTGATGAAATATTAAATAATTAATTAATAAATTAATAATGAACTTGATCATCAGCTCTGTATAGCTGTTACATGGCTCCTTTGCTGGGTGAAAGGATGAAGCCATTGTTCAGTGTCTGCTTTTGAAAGCTTGACAAAATACTGCCCACCAAGCTTTTTATCTTCCTTCAGATGACCAGTTTAATCTGCCAGTAAAGCTAGTGTGTGCCAGCTTGAGCCAATGATGAGCAAGATCTCTCAAGAGTATATCCACGATTTGTTCTCAAGCTTGGAAACAATATATCATGTATTAAATGTGTACATTATTATGTCAAACATGGATAGTGTTTACAAACACACAGAAGAAAAAAATATGGGTTTGACAATCAACCTGCTGGTAGACAGACAGGAATTTGGCATTGGCCTGAAAAAGAAACGCTACCAGAAAATACAAGGGCGTGTAATTTTGGTTCTCTGCCCAGAACACACGTAACTGTCTCACATGAAAGTCAGAGTGTTCAGACGTGTTATGAAAATGAGTACTCTGAGGTAAGGGCAAAGAGTCAGAACTGTCACACCTAGTCTCTCATCATTAGAACAACAATATACACCATTTGCCCAAACGTTTGCGGACACCCTTTGAATGAGGTGCAAAGCTGCACCCATTGCTGACACAGATGTGCAAATGCACACACAGCTTGTCTAGTCTTTGTAAAGAAATACTGAAAATGTAATCGGAGTCTCTGAACCTATAGACACCATGCCAAACGCCAGGCTTAAGCTAAAGGGTATAAAGCCCCCCAGCACTGAGCCATTTGAGATGAGTTAGAGTGAGGTGGGCCAGTGATCATCCAATATGCTGACCTCACGAACACTCATCAGTGAAGTGCAATCAAATCCTCACAGCAATGCTCTACAATGTAATCTAAATGGATTGAAATCTGTTCCGTTTCGGGGGCATTTTCATCACACAGAGCCATGTTGGGAGAGCAGGGAGCCTGGCAAAGCACAAGGCAGGTGCATTATCGTGATGGAGCTGCCCCTTGCTTGCTGTTTGCGTCTCACAGAGTCAAAAAGAGTCAGAAAGAGTTTCCTGGTCAAACAAAACACCCTTGTGCTTCGTCAGGCCCCCGACTAACCATCCATCTCAAAAGAGGAGCTCCAGAGCTGCATCCAAAAGAGGCAGAACCACCAGGAGACGTATGTGGCAGCCCAAAGGCACTACTTTGAAGGAGATTAGTGTCAAATTGTTGTATCTGAATACAAGTATTTTTTATGAATAAAGGTTGGATATTTGAATTGTATGGAACATTTTAGATTAGATATGTCATAACTTGAACTAGGACTTTCAATCCAGACAGGACAGATCAGGACAGACCTATTCCCGAAATGTAACTGTCTAATGCATTTACCTCACCATGGAAAGGAAACATCAGCTTTTCATGGTGACATTAGATGGTGATCATGTCTTGATGGAAAGAGACCTCATTGGTGATCAAGCACAAGCCAGTAATAACCAAGATCCTTCAAGATCAAGGCCTGTCCATGCACAGCTCACCTCTGATGGCCTTCCTTTTTTTTTTTTGATCTTAAGGCATCACTGATTTCGGGAAGTCATCCCCCCTTATTGCTCATGGCTGAAACATTGTATTTACAGGGAAAAGTAGGGATTTGGCAGGGGCCGAGATTACAGAGTAGGCGGGGGCTGCTTGACTCACGGGATGATGAACAAGTTACCCCCTACCCCCCAAACGGCTTTGGATTCCACCCACAGGAATCCTGACTCGCATCGTAAACCTCCCACTAAATCCCGACACCTGCCAGTGATCAAACCAGCAGCAGAAAAGCTCTGAATGTTCATTGAGTTCATCACCGGATCATCTTTTAGACTACTCTGGCCTGCTGAAATATCTACTTATACTGCAGGCCCAGGGTATGGAATCATCCCATCTTAAACAAGGATGTTTCTCCAGAAGTTCATTGCTAACATCAGATGATCTAGTTGTGTCTATTTACGAAATGTGCCTGTTTACTTATGCTATCATAACCACATCTGATGCAATCTGTGTTGTGCTTGCAGTGTTATCATTCTTTCATCATTTAAGAAACTTCATCTTTGGTTCACTAATTGTCTGCATCAGATACCTGACTTTTCATTTGCTTTATGTTATTTATTATTTTATAATATTTTTTAGTTTAATATAGTATTACTGGCCAACTATGAACTGCTGCCTTCCCCTGATGAGGGTCCTGTGGACCACTAGACACTGCTTCATGGCTGACAGGTGGTACCCTGCCCACAGGTAGAAAAACCCTCACATACATCCTCAAATCCGTGTTGTAACAAGTAATTGACCTGGAAAATAAACAAATTGCATCACTTCAAACCTGAAAATGGATAAATCATGTTTGGCATGTATGACGTCATCGGTTACAAAAGTCTGAATCCATTTAAACAGTACAAATAAATAGTTTCCGTATGTTTTCCTTTTATTATTATCATCAATTTTCAAGTCTAAAATATGTGTCAGACCACAAGGGGGTACAATGCACACCAATAAACGAAAGACAAACACATACATAGGTAAGCAGGAGTGAATTCACAGGTGAGGGCTAAAGCACAGGGGATGCGTTTTGCTCACGTGCACTACTGTGCAAATACACTATTTTAGGCCGTGGTGGTTTTCCATCACTGTGTTCATTAAAATCTCTCCGAAGCTCTCCTCACGAGAGTCTAGCATTATTTATAGTTCTGACCCAACAGCTGCTTTGGAAGTAACATTATATCGGATGAGCTGCTGATGGAACTGAACACGTCCACATGCTGGCTGGGGGCATCCACAAACAAAATCTAAAACCTGAAAAATGCTGTAAAACATTGTTCTTTGGTACATAATGTGCTTTCAAGGCTTTGAGCCACGGTGCTGATTTTACACCACACACTTTTTGTGTTCTGTTATATTTTCCATACTATCATTCAAGAGGGCAAAGAAACGTTAAGGCAGGTTTTTACACTGTTGTTCCGCTTCATACCAGTCGTTGCCTCATTGTTCCACCCAAACCATGAAATACAGGACTCTGTGGCATCACATTCCCAGTGATTTACAACATTCAGACACCATGACGCTGTCACTGGCGACAGCGCTGATTCATTCAGTTTACACTGCAATTGAAAGACCAAACATCTGGCCATAAATCTGACTTGAAGTGTTAAATAGGGCCGCAGAAAGAAAGTACATTTCGCCGAAATCAACAGGCAGACAAATCAACTCAGCCTGGTGTTCGTTACTAAATTTCAGTGTTACTCAGAGAACGGATGTCATAAAATATGAGCAGTTTGGCGGCTGCATGAGATAAAACAGCAGTGATTCATTCATTATCGATATGGCAGGCAAACCTCTTAGCTGCATTTGCTGACAGTTGTTTTTTAATACAAAATTTAAAAGCAGACTGCCTAATTTTATGCCTTTAATAGCTTTGGGAGTCTAAAAACCTAGAGGTTTACCAACAGCATGTCTATGGCATGTTTTCATCGCTCTTAACTTTGTCCTGGGTTTCTGTGGCTTAAATTCAAGTGGCTTTTCGCTGTAGAAAACAACGATCGTTCAGGGATAAACTCACCTCTGTTGGGTTAATGTGCACCCGATGAGTCAGTGTGGAAGCACACACTGTGGAACAGCACAAGCTACAACACGTCTGGCTGTTCTCGTGCACATTCATGTACGTGCACATACCTGCAGCTTAACTCTGCTGTTTAATCAGCAGGTCGCTCCCTGTACTTCTCGCTCACTGTAATCCACCCGAGGCTGCAGTTCCCCTGTGGTTTGCGCTATAATGAAAGACAAGCTGTTCTTCAGATCTAAACCCGTTTACACACACCATATACAGTGGCGTGCAAAAGTTTGGGCAGCCCTGGTCAACATTACTGCTACTGTGAACAGTTCAGCAAGGAAGAATGGACTCAGTGAAATTCCAGCAAATTCTCAAAGCAAATATAACAATCTGTTAAAAAGCTTGAGATGAAAAGAGGATGAATAATGACCCTAAACACACCTCAAAATCCACAACAGGCTACCTACTGTGGAGCTGCTGAAGGTTTTACCATCACCCTCACAGTCCCCTGACCTGAACAGTATTGAAAATCTGCATGAAAACTGGAAGAAAATCCCTCAAAAGGGAACTGAAAAACTCTTGGCTACAGCATAACAGGTACTGACCATGTAAGGTGTCAAAGTTTTGCTTCAGGCTCTTTTACTTGTTGGTTATTATGAAAATGTAAAAATGTTTCTGCTTATAATACAAAGACAGTAATGCCTTTTAGAGATCATTAGATCTTCAACTTGATTAACTGCCCTAACTTTTGCATGCCACTCATGCCGTGCATATATATTCAATACACATCAAATGAAGAGCCTATTTTTGTTGATCTGTGTGGCTTTTAGCTCATGAAGACCAGAAACCCAGAATCTCAAATCTCAAATTAAATAATTAAATGATCAAAATCTTTCACATTATTACATTTTTTGAGATGTACTAATTTATATATATATATATATATATATGCTCTGAGTAATGGTAAAAGGAGACTGGTCTGTGACACATTCCTGTACTTGTGGTCATTTAACCTCTGCATTGACCAAAGTAGTTGCCAGTAAAAGCTTTGTGATCTGTGCCCCTGAAAGCCTCTGGCCCTCATAAGCCTCACTGGGCATTGGCCCCATTGATCAAGTCAGAAATGACTCTCTGATGAATAAGTCAGTTACATCAATGTGTAATGAGATACATACATTCCTGTTGAATTTATTATTCATTCTGTTTTCACAGGTTTGAGTCATGACCAAACATCAGGTTATGGATTCTTTAGTTTCTACAAAACAAGACTGAAATCTGTGACTTTTCATTTAGATAAACATAAAGGAAATTTGTAAAAGTTTTATCAAATTAAATTGGAAAGTTTAGAATCGGGCATTTTACTCACTGATAATAATGAGGAAAAAATCAAGGAGGAAATAAAAAAAAAAAAAAATATTCTACAATTTTTGAAGTGAAAGATTTTAAGTCTGGTGCGTGTTAAACCACAATTACAAACCAAGGGCAGCATTTCTTTGTCATTAAAGACAAAATCGCAGGGTCATAAATAGCCACTCATTTTCTCCCGGTAGCCCCCCCTGCGGGTTTTTAAGATGCTTTTAAAGTCACTTGAGCAGGAACATGCAGGCCAAGATCCATTAAAGCCGAAACCCAGAGGGAGCTGAGCTCGTTAAGAGAGCGGCCGTGAAAGCTTGTTTGGCTGCTGGTGGGATTTACGTTCTCCAGCTGGGGACCTCTGGCAGTCACCTTTGACCCTTCAGACCCTACCCGCAAAGAGCTGGGGCTGCTCTCTCTGGCAGGGCTGACCGTGTGTGGGAATCGCTTCCTGAGCAGTTTCAGTTGAGAAAGATTCAGGACAAAGAGGGCATTGTTGTGGAAAAAGCTAAGACACCCATCTCTCCCGTCTGTAGTGCTGCAGAGATTCGGTTTCACTGTCTGATACACCTTGAGAGGCCTCTCTCTTCCACTGGCCAGTGATAAAAAAGAGGCAGAAAAACACAGTGAATGACGTTTTTCATCATCAGGTTGTTAAAGGCTGTGTTGGTAGTTACGACTGTGCTGCTACTTCTGTGTTTCTTTTTGAAGCAACTGCACTGATTCTTTTTGTTGTCATTCTTACTGTATAATACATATGAATAATTATAATCATTCAATATAATATAAGAATTTATATGAAGAATTTAACTCAATAATTTAACAAATCTACTTTATTAATCATCTAATATAATATTTATATCTTGCAATAAACTTTATTGTCTAAGACTCTTGAATAAATCCAGCATTTCTTTCGATCTTTATAAGCATCTACGTTTATTGATCATAAAAGTACGAAGACATAAGACCTCATTCATACTGGTTTCAGCATAGAAACACTTAACACAAATATTTTAAAGTGTACAAAATTTTAATGAATGCAAAAGGTGTTGAAGAGAGCAAATTAACGCCCTTTTCATTACAGTAACATCCATAAAACACGCATGAAAATGTGCTCCATTTCACCCAGTTCTTCTCTTACCAGCATCTGCACTCATTAGAAATTTGACATTTGAGTTGTACTGACACTCTATTTGCTGAATGGTGTCTCACCGAGTGAACTAGAGTTGCTTTTCTCGTTTTAATGACATGGCATTTACGCGTTCTACCATGAATTAGGTGTTGTATATGGCCCCCTCTCTCTTTCTTCCTCTCTTCTCCGTGGCTCCGTCTGCAACAGTGCAAACAAAAGCTCTTCTGTGAGACACAATAGCCAAGTGCATTTTCTTTTCTGCTGGGTTAGTTTGCACAAGGCAGCCCCTAAAGGTTGGCGTTATAGTATCAGTCAAGCTCCCAGATCCACTTTCACAGGCTGGAGTTATGAGCTTTCCTTACCTTCCAGGAAATAAAATGTTTGCATAACTTTTAGCCAGTTTAGCAGATATGGCTGATTGTCTTTTTCAGCAAACAGCAGCTAAACCTGAAGGCCTGCTTTTAGCACTTTATTCAGCATGTTCCAAAGTTCCTAACAACTCCACTCACTTAGATGTTACAGAGAAGCACAAGCGCTGGTAACATAAAACCAACGAAACAAAAACAAAATGAGCGCATGGATGGACCGTGTTCAGCCTTCTCTCAGATGAGCTGACACAAACAACAATACTTAATGTGAATCTAATATCACAATGCACTTTTAACCATGTCAGTTACTGTCTTGGGTCATTCTAAGCACAGCCAGGTGATGTCTTTCAACTTTGAACTTGAATAAGCAATGTAAATCCATCGCTTTTCTATGACATCATCAAAAACAGTTTCAAATCAGGCAGCTCACTTCCCATAAGACTACATGAACTGTAAGATTTGAACATCCAGCTTTTGCTCCACTTTCCAGTTCCACTGAATCAAAAAAACAAAAAACAAGTTCATTCCAGGTGTTGAAAGATCAGATACGCTCGAGATTTCTTAGGAAAAACAGAGCATGTGAATCCACGTGGAAGGACCCTGCGATGCCATTCTTCCTGACTCATAGGTTGGGATGGTGGTGATTACTCTGATAATCTTATCACAAAGCCAAAAAAAGGTCTATTTCCTTCATCCCAAATATAGTGCTTGTTACTATGGCGACATGATGAACAAAAAGAGTGTGGGCAAAACAAACATATAGAGCGTTGTCTAACAGCAGAAATATAACTAACATCTCTGGCATAATTTCGAAGAAAATCTAAAGTATAGAAGCGGTTTATATAGTGGAGGGTAATGTTGGTTGAGCATCCTCAATGATTTTTTTTGTGCCTGATGGTTATTTCAGGAGTGTCAGTTCAGCTTAATGTCATACTGGGATACTGTTAAAAGAAAAAAAAGTGTATATATATATATAAACATAACATATGTTAAATGCTAGTTTTAGGCCAGAAGGTCTTTTTATCACTATGTTTTGGTGAGTTAAAACACTCTGATAGGGTTTTATGGAGGCTTGTAGTCACATGATGGTCATGAAAGTGACAAATAATAAAAATTATTTTTACCCCGAATACTATCAACATTTTGGACATTCCCTCTCAAAAGCTATAAATAAGCATTTCTCTTCCACAAGTTTTAGTCACACTCATATTGAAACCACATTTCCCATCTCTCGATTCTGTGCCCCACTGGTCTTCCCTTCTTGTACATAGAAAGCAAAAGAATAAAGGCCATTCAGGTTGATTTTTATTTTAATGCTTTTTATTGCAAATATCCTTGTCAAAAAAGAAGGTGCAAGTAAAGTTTGGATCAAAACATGATCAAATTCATTCATTATATTAATTTAATTCTGTTCATTTTACATCTCAAATGAGGAGAAATGTAAGTAGTACAGAATCTCCTTTAAATACAAATATCTGGCAAGTGTGACTGTTTTGGCAAATAAAAGTACATCAAACTATGAGAATATCCTGCCTAGGGTTCTAAAGGATAACCTACACTTGCCTCACACCTCCAGTAAAAAAACTTTTACTGATGTACAATATTGTGCTAAACGGAGGATTGTGTATATTTCATGGCAAAAGTTTCGTTTTATGAAATAAAAAAACAACAACAACATGGACACAAGGTGAAAACCAAATCCAGGAGGGATGAGTCCAGACCTTAACAAATACGAAAAAAAATAAAAGACAGAAAGCAACAGAGAGAGCAGAGAACCATGTTCTATGTTCAAATCATGTTGGCCATGATTCTGCTTTTAACCTGTTCAAAATTGTTCCAAACTCTAGGAATAGAGAAGTAGTTTCCAATGAGCTCACAGAATGAGCTCAGTCATTTCCCATTGCGAAAAGACAGTCCTTACTATGCAGAATGTGACTGATTGGTAATCGTATTTAGAAATTCCACTACGTGAGAGAAAAGACAGTAAGGCTGGGTAACTACAGGTCACTACAGGACAGAAATCAAAATCTTTTTTTCTTACGCCAAATAGGAAAAACACAAGTTCAGGTTATTTTCCAATGACGTTATCCGTGTTATCCAGGTCCACGGCGGCTCAACTAGAAAAGTTGTTGATCCATTTATGGTGAGGCTTAGACTCTGGCCAAGGTATAAACTACACAGTATCAAAGTTGGGTCTTTAATTAAGATAAGGCTTGAAGGCCCAACTTTTCAACCCTGCTCTTTCCCCCTTTTCAAATCGTCATTCATTAATCAGCTTGTTCAGCTAAGCAAATGATCCTCAGCCAAAGATGCACTACTGAGACAAATCCAGAGTGTGGCTTTAATTAAAATTATAATGAGAGTCTACTCCAAGCTTGAAAGATCAGACAAGGACACCTAAGCTTGTTTCAAGTTTCAGCAGCCAATCAGCTAATACAACAAGAAGGGAAAAAAATGCAAACTATTGCAAACCAAGATGTCTTTGTTGTAGCCTAAATTGAAATGCTTTGGCCACGGAAAGGTTCAGACACAATTTAGAAGGGAAGACCAGTGGGGCACAGAATCGAGAGATGGGAAATGTGGTTTCAATATGAGTGTGACTAAAACTTGTGGAAGAGAAATACTTATTTATAGCTTTTGAGAGGGAATGTCCAAAATGTTGATAGTATTCGGGGTAAAAATAATTTTTATTATTTGTCACTTTCATGACCATCATGTGACTACAAGCCTCCATAAAACCCTATCAGGGTGTTTTAACTCACCAAAACATAGTGATAAAAAGACCTTCTGGCCTAAAACTAGCATTTAACATATGTTATGTTGTGTAATGTTTTATTCTGTGTTTTATCTTCAACGTTAGAGCAAATTCACAATATTTTAGAACTTCATATTTTTGTTCATCAGTGCTCTTTGACTGTAATACTCAGTATGCATTAGAGATATATGCATCATACCCTTTTAAAAATTCAAGCACCTTGAGGAACGTCTGGAGGGTCTTCAGAAACTGTAGAGGAACCTCTTATGGTGCTTCAAAGAACCTTCAAAAGGTTTTTTGAAGCACTTTAAGAGGTTCTTCCTTGGTTTCTTACTGGAGAACCTCCAAATTTCCTCCAGATTCTTAAACTTTTAACAGTGTAAATACACCAGATCTGATTGTTTGAGTAGTGTCTGATGCAGAGGCTATTAAGCACAGCCGAAGTAACATTAACATTTCAGTCTACCCCCCAAATTGTTGTATTTTTTTTCAAAATACCTTCTACCTACAATGTTAGTACAATGTTATTTGGCATGTTTATCAACATCTAATTGTATTTAATTGTGTTGTGATGTCGCAGTACAGTAACCATCCTCCACAAAACAGCTACACCATAATAAATATCAAAGGAGGAAATGTTTTGATTTGACTTAGGAGACTCTTCATCTCACACAAGAGGTGCATTGAGTTTGACGAAAGGCGAATGGACAGATACATTTTTCATGCTGAAATTTCCTCCGCTGTGCTCAAAATGTCCTAAGCCATGTACCAAAGACTTGTGAAGTGGTTTGCTTGCTAATCTGAGAGACAGTTTAGAAGCACTTGTGTACCAGGCAACCTTTCAATACCGGTGAAGAGGCATCCAGATAGGTAGGCATACTGGGCCCTTTCCATAAACTCTTAAAGGACACTAACAATGCAATTATTGAGTTGTTGTTTGACATATACATTGTAATTAAGATTAATGAGCCTATTTACAACACTGTTATTTTGCCTCAGAATGAAACACGTTGATTTTCCTTGTGGAGGTCTTGTGATTTTATTGGCTGGCTAACAGCACTGACAATGGCTTGTGAGAACCAACATATTATGTCATTATTCATGAGTCTTACTGGAGAAGGCTGTTGTCCGCTTGTTGTTTCCTCTCAGTGTCTTGTTAGCAAGCTAAAGAGATTGGAGCTGGTTTGGAGCTTTCTTGAGTCTTACTGGTAAAAAAAAAAAAAGACAGAGCACTTTTCCTTCTAGTATGTATTTAGTTCAAGTTTGGTTCAAATGGACATATCCCAGTTTGCGCCCCCTGGTTTTTCACTTTGTTGTGTGTTGGGTTTGGTGTCTGATGAGCTGCTCTCCAGTATTATAAAAACTGTCCAATGATGTCCAATGAAAGCTCTATTTTTGTCCATTTTTAGTTTTCTTCATCATGTGAATCTGACAGTTGTTCTTTATATTGCATCTGAATATTATAATGAATAGACCAAAAGAAATGCACTAAAATTACTCTTATTTTACATTAGCATTCAACTTTAAGAGCATTTTTGCTTTCTCCTGTGAAGTCTTCGTTTTAGAAATGCATGCTTTTCATTGGACAGCAACAATATTCTTCTGAAGAATTGCCATGTTTAATAGCTGTTTTGGTTCTGCTGGGTTTTGATTTGAAGGAAGAACAACAGTGTTTGAGGTTCACAGTTTGTCATGGCCATGTACTGAATTTTACAAGTGGACCCTATACGTGAAATTATCTGAAATATCTACAAGAGACGCCAAAACGTTGTCTACTTTTAAATGTATCAAGTTTTTAAATGTAAAAATGTATCCAAACTTTTACCAAATGGCCTTTGGAATTTTGTCTGGTTGCAACTAAAGACTGGAGGACATTTCAGAGCTATTCCTTGGGAACTCAGGCAATTCAAATGAGTGTTTGCCCTCCCTGAAACCCTTCTACCCCCTCAAGACAGCTGGACCGTAACCAGATGGACTGGTTGCCATGTCAACGTTGTGTTCCTTTCTTAGTCTCTCATGAGAGTGACCAACAACAAAGCCTTCAAGTCACTACTCAAGCCTGTCTGTCTCTTTTTTTTTCTCACACGTCTTCCCCACACTGACTGTAGACTTAATACCGCAGACAAAGACTGTACAGCCTTTTGAACAACTTTTAGGCTCTCAATTGTCCACTAATAATTCATCAATCTGCAACCCCCCCACCCCCATTCACCCCTCAAACTCATACAGTATGATGTCAAACATCATATATGTAACAAATTGCCTCAAATAAATTAATTAGCTCTTCATATAAAATGTGTTTCAAATGGAAGTGGAAACAAAAGCAACAAAAATCAATACATTACCATCTGTCACCAACTATTCCTCACATATACTGTATATTCACATGTGAAATGGTTGCACATCTAATGTGTCTCATCCATTCATCAATAGTCACAGTCCAAAAAGTGAAGTATAGGGGGTGGTAGAATCCGACCGGGCACATTGTTAAAACTGAATGGTGGAGTGGAGGCTCCAAAATACAGGAAGACCCACATTTGATAAGTGCAGGCTTCAATCCAACGGAGAATATGTGGCACTACTTGAACAACTTGAAACACAAGTCACCCAAAAAGCCTGGAGCAAATCTGGCAGAAGGAACAATGAAAAACACTCAAACATTGCACAAAGCAGTTCGAAAGTTACGACAGACTTTAAAACTCCAACTACATCCAAATATGGTTCTACCGAGTTCTAACCTGAAGGGCAATTTTCAATTTTTGTGAATTTTTCACACTCATTAAACATTGTTATTTTGTCTCCGAATGAAACATGCTTATCTTTTCATGGAATAAAAAACAATGAACTCTGCTCTGATTGGCGGGTTTATGGCACCAAGACCACAGGCCCACTTTGTTTTTACGCTGTAACATAAACACAAGAGAGCAGACTTTGATTTTAGCCTAGTGCCCACCTAGAACCCATTTCACTTATCTGGATTTGACTTCATCAGGTGATGCTTTTAAGATCCAATTTTTGGTTCGTGCTAGTCTAAAGCAGTATAGCTAATTTTATTCCATATTCATGGAAACTGGCTCTCAGAAGTAATGGGAACAGTCAGTAAGTACAGTATAACCTTTTAGGTCAGTATGGAAACTCTCCCGTTTTCCTGGCTTTAGTCTTACCAGAGTTTGAGCTTCCATTCTGCAGACACTGGCAGAGGAAAAGGTGTGCTGATGCTCATGCTTCTCTTTTTTCTTCAAGATCTGACAAATAATGATTTTTAACTGCCTGGAACAATATTTGTGTCATTTGAACTCTAGATAAATACTTTTGATGCATTTTAATTAGTGTGATTACCATGTGTAATTTATATATTACACATTTCTGTTTTGTTTTGATGCATAAAAGGTGGTCTACTCAAAAATCTGAGGTTCCATGGTCTTTCACGGGGAGTTACTTCGTCAGTTGATGTTGACTGGGTAGCTGGGACCATGTGGGACCATGTGTGTTCTGATGTGGCAAACTGGAAGGAGTTTTAGTTGTCAAATGTGGTTTGGAGATATATTTACCCTTATATAACATCTGGCTAAAATGTGTCTCAGGACACCTACTGAAGTGGTTTAAGTGACTGGCTTTAAAATCTTGGGTGCAATTACACCTGCATTTTTATGGGGATGATCTTAGGCAGGATACACAACATCCACAAAATGGTCTATGATTACCTTGTTGACCAGATGACCACTAATTATCCATCTCACGACCTTGCAACATGACTCCTAAGGCATACTGAACTAATTATGCACACTTGCTTGCTTCTGTTCCAACAAATTGAATAAATAGCTTGACAATCCTGTGTGGTTTGTCTCAAACAGGAGGTGATAATGGCTGGCAGATCGTGTTGCTTCCATCAACAAAGGTGCGAAGACAGTCCTGACACCGTGAAGCTGTTAATTTCAGCAGTCTCTTCCATCTCCACACTCAGGAACAGCCTGCTGTCTGTATTAAATAAAGACTTTAAGCCAAGAGCAAAGAAACACACAGAGTGGGTGAAAAGTGAAACCACCCCGTGCGATGGAAAATACACTTTAACCAGACATTCACTCACTCGAGGGTGCCACCCACCAGCTCTGGTGTTTTTTTGTTAGCAGCTTAAGGAAGTCCCAAGGCATCCATATTTCACGTTTCAAAGGCGGCTCAGACGTAGCAGTGCCAAAAGGTGTCCCTTTGAGCCCAATCCACATTTTTAGTCAATTTGCACCACAGCATGGGGTCAAACGGGAGAGTTTAGACAGAGATAATGAGATGATGAGATCACACATGATATCAATTATTTATCTATGATGGGCTCTGTACCATCCTGAGGATTGAGGTATCGAGGGGTTGGGGGTTTTTGAGGCAACCAATGTTATGCTTCTACAAGTTAGATGTTTTTTTTTTCCCTCCAAGATTCTTTACTGCATGAATTATGAATTACATATGTACACAGAAACACAAAAATGTGTTTTTCAATTGAATGTTCTCACCGTAACTCATTGCACTATTCAAAAACTTTTCCATTTTCTAGCCATACACTCTTAATTTTTTTTTAAAAGAAGGTTCCTTTTGAAGCAGCTGCATTGTCTCAAACTGATGACATTTCATTTGCTTTGTGTTACTTCTGCCATTTATTATTATTATTATTATTATTATTATTATTATTATTATTAATATTTGATTATATTATTTTTATTCAAGCTTATATAATGTTTATAGCTTGAACGACTCTTCTCTCAAGTAGACTTTTATTATTGAAAATGGCCCACTGTGCACTACTGCATCTCCCCAAGGATGGGCCTGCAGACCACTACAGTGCTTCAAAGCCCACTAGTGATCCATGGCCCACAGGTTGAGAAATCCTGATTTATTGTACCTCAATGATGTACAGCAGCAGTGACGAGTTACTTCATTACTTTTTCAGAAACTTTACATGCAGTTCTTTTAAAGCTTAAAACTATTCTTCACAGTCAAACAACTTCCCAACAAAAATATTTCTTTGAAGACGCTTCCTCTGAAAGATACTTTAAGGGACTAAATACAGATGTTCTATGGCATGCAAAGAATCCCTTTTCCCACCTTCATTTTTATGACTGCAGTCGTAAAAACCATATTTGTAGTTTTGCATTTATGAAGAGAACAGCGTGTCAGAAATCACCTAAGCAAGACTATTAGAGATTACTAAGCCACCCAAAGCAAGTGTGATGATTTTTTCCTCAGCATTATGTGAAGAAGCTACTGTGCTGGAACCGTCTGGTGTAAGTGGGAGTACCAGATGGCGTCGGTCTACCACAAAGTTACAGTTGGAAGGAAACCCGGTTCAGCTGTCTGGCCCGCAGACTGTTAGTGGCACTTACTGCTTCTTCCCTTCCCCTGAGCAGGACGCTGTGTATGGCCCAGATATAGCCAACACACTTCCAGACCAAACAATGACTGGGATGTTTTCATTTGTCTCAATGGTGATCAAGTGCGTCCCGGAGTTCTTACATAAACAGAACGCTCTCTCAATTTTACGGCCTCCTGTTCTTTACAGAGCAGGTCAAAAGTTTGAGCACGTGCCTCACTGATGATGTCTGCTTTTCTTTTTCCCTCAAACACCACACGGTCTCTGGTAATGGCATAGTAGCATGAGCCATCTCAAATTGTGAGTAACTGGGGCATATTTAATGATTTTAGGCCAAAGGCTAAAGGCAGGAATGGGGCTTCACTCACAAGTACTTTCCTTTGATTTCCTTTGGTTTTCTCCCTCAATTATTTGCCTTTTTGGCCAAAGAGCTGGGACATCTCACAGTGTGTCATGTTGGCAAGAGAGGTCATCTTTGCCATCTATTTCACTGCATTTTTACTTTTCACTTTCCCCCTTAATGTCCAAATCACATCAAAGAGTCACCACTTCACAATGATTGACTCATTTCCTCAAATCTGTCCATCTCTGAACAGCTGTATCATATAACAGCATGGAATAATCCATTAAATACAAACTCACGATTTTTATATTTTAAAATATGTCCATACACAGATCAACACTATGACGGCCACCATTTTTTCTACATTCATTGTCTATTTTGTCAGCTTCCCTTACCAGGCAATAAAGTACTTAACTTTAAATGGGTGTTAATGTAAAATAAGAGCAGTAATTTTAGAGCAGTTCTACTGGTTTATTAATTCAGAATTATTTGCAGAGTGTACAGAACAGCTACAGGGTTCAAACAATGGAGAAAATAAAAAAAAATACAAAAGAAGCAATTATCTCCAAACCAGATGACTTTCAGAAACAAGTGATCTGGACAAATGAAGTGAAAATAATGACAGCAAAATAATCCTTCAATGAATACCTTGCAAACTGTGAATCATGGTGGCGGGTGCATCATGCTTTGGGTTGGGCTGCAGCATTGACAATACTGTACAGGTGAAAAGGACAATAAATTCCACAAAATAACAGTTAATGCAACAGGTTAAAAAAGACCATGGACTAAGAGACACAAACTGGATTTTTTGTAAAGGCTCACACTTCTGACCTTAACATAGAAAATGTTGGCTTTATCCTTAAGAACCCAAGAAAATCTGAGAACTAGAGACCTTCTGCAGTGAAAAGTGGGGCTTTGAAACATATGTTAATCGGACATGCATAGGACACACTGATGGATTTATTTTTGAACTTATTAAAGACAGTGTGTGAAAACAGTGTATGTCTGATTAGCATATGAAAAGCTTTGCATGGTAATCTTCATCACTACGTTTAGGCAAATAGCCTTTAGAATGAAACGTCCAAAAAAAAAGAACCTATTAACTCCTATTGCCATGTCTAATATGTCTTCACAAATGTGTCTCACACATCTTTTATTCCCTGATCTTCTTCTGACACTTTCTTGCAAGGATTCCAGCTGTAACCTTTGGTGTCTCCTGGAGGTCTTGGCTGTGCCTTGGTCTCATTCATTAGTGTTACCGCCGTGACCAAAGCCCTGTTTGCTTGCCCAACCATGCATGAACTCTAACCTTTAACCTCTATGCTCTGAATGCCTGGACTAAACAAACAGCCCTGCTCAACTACGCTCACGTCACTGATCTGGAATCAGTCTGTCTGAATTAGATGCTAATTTAAACCATGACCTGCTGAACTGCTCAACTGATCTCAAATCAGCTGTGAATGGGTAAAACATTCTACAACATACTGATTGCTGAGTTCTACCTGACCTTGTCTGGAGGCAGGCTGTCCTTATGGCTTCATTGACAAACTGGATACTATGTGCAACATTTAGCACCAGGTGTGAAGATTTCTGAGAAAACTCAGAGAGCAACCTAAAGAAAAATCTGAGGACCACGATTCATGACAGCTGTTACAAACCCATAATCATTCCAATCTAAATGGTAAAATATGACAACATTTCAAGGCACTTCTGAAGCAAATGTTCTTGTATAATTCAACACTCATGATAGATGGGAATCATGGGAATGATAAGCTGGAAAGCTGTATTGGGACAAGAAAGAAGGTAAGTTAAAAACACATACTGGTGTACACAATTCTGCTTCCTGACCCAAATCCAAAATATTAGCTGTCCCACACAACATTAGGACGAAACTTAGAAAAACCCTTAAAGCCACGATATTCCTCAGTCACCATTTGTCACTGTTTCATTCTCTTTTCATCTCGTATCAACTCCAGTTTCATGTTTGTTTCGGTCAGAAGCTGAAAGGGGACACCTCAGAACTTCAACGATGGCTGTTAACAAAAGCAAAGGAGGAGATGTTTGGTCTATTTTCAGCTGTCCCACAAAAGCCATTTCAGGTATCTGTAAGCACCAGGTGTGAAGATTTCAAAGGCCACAGGTTTTAAAACAGTTCCTCTGTTGATGAGTTTGCACCATCACACCAAAATGGGAATAGTTTCTAGTGAGAAAACTCACACAGATAAGCGTGAGAAGTAACAGCTACTTGATAGATTTCACAAACTGCCCTTTCTCCTTTTTCTGTTTTACGCAATAGAGTTCACCCAAAACCAAGTAGCAAAACTACTATTGGTTTTTATGTTTATCTAAGCAATGCTCATTTTTGTGACTCGACTTTCTTGGAATGTGAAATCTAATTCAAGGCTTCAGTTTCCCAGGAATGATTATGATCACACTATATTTTCTTCTGTTCCCACAGGGGGGAAAATCTTATCTTGGAGAAGTACAGATTTCAGCACTGTTTCACTGGTGCTTGATTTGTTTCTACTAAACCCCGCCTTATGAGGAAAGAGGAGATCAGCTTCAACATCAACTTGGTTGTGGTGGTAATGATGGGGAGTGTGTGTTTTGGGTGGGGTGGGGGTGGGAGGGGGTGTATCTCAATATTTCTGAGATACAGAAGACAGCTGTAAAGGAAATGAGGAGATCTTACACTTTACTACATTAAGTTGAGACAGTGATGAGATCAGTCTGACCAAAAGCAGATGAAGTCACCTGTGGAACATTAAAGTGAGAAAGCTCTGAATAAGCTGTGTCACATTGTTTTCGAAAAGCATTTAACGGTGTCTAGGAGACGAAGAAAACAACTTGAACATTACTTCCCTCTAGGTTGTACTGAATGGCTGAAGATAACTTTCTAAATGTCAAAATGTTGCAGTGATGACTACTGGCTTCTCTCAAGAAAATGACAGACATTTAGTAATAAGACACTGTATGAGCAGTTCACTCTCTGGTCTAGTATAGTGTATACAAGTTACTATCATCCCAAATGACTAGCTAAGCAGAAACGTGTCACTGAATGTATGACTTCATTAAGAAGTTTCACAATCTCAGCTTCTTCTTTATTGCCAAGTATGCCTCAGGGTAAGGTGGATTATGTTGAATAGTAATGGATGCAATAACCCACTAGCAAACTTGAAAATTAGGGCAGTCTCACCCAAATACATGGACATATGACGTTATTATATCATGTGACACCAAATAAATATCCTATTAGCTTGATCTTGGTATTTAAGGTCTTGGTATTTAAGGTCCTGGACATGACTACAATATGCAAAATCTAAGGCATTGAGATATTTGCATCTTTTATTTATGTATTTTGTATACACACTAGGTTTTTCACAAGGTACATGAAGATATCTGGCTACTTTGGCCATTTAGTTGGATCCTTAGTCCACTAAACGGACGATATGTATGGGGTCAGGAACCCTCACCCCATTGCCAAGAGTTAGCCTGTTATTGTTGTGTAGTTCATTCACTGGCAAGCTAGAAAAGTAACTGGGGAAGGTATCCAGATGATCGGTATTCCCATTTCCCTACACTTGACATCTATGGGAACTGTGATTTTTTTTGCCACCAGATAAGTTCCATTCACAAAACATGCCATCTCTGTTTACAAGCACAAAAATGCAATCACCATCACAATTACTTCAGTCTACTCCTACTATGAACCCAACAAAGACAAAGGAAAAGAGATATTCATACTCTCAGATTGGCAATCATCAGCACAGGACTGCAGATTATGGGAATAAATGCAGCTTTAATTAGAAGAAACAATTTGCGAAAATAAACTCAGCAACATTGCAATTAGACGCAACTCAAGATAGCAGGTCTCAGACGTCCTCATTTAAACAAAAGCCATGCAGTAGTAGCGATTAAGTGAATGGGGAGGCGCATTGAGGAGTGAAAGGAACAGCAAGACAGAGAGCGAGTGAGAAGAGAGCGCTGGATGAATAATAGAAAGCAGGGGCAACAAAAAGTCTGCTGCATTTCCATCTGAAAGGAGTTCCCCCATCTTGTGCTTCTGAGAATTGAAGGAAGAAATCATTCTCGCCTGGGTTGCCATCACACATGTAAGAAGAGAGGCAGAGGTGGAATGGGAACTGCATGGCCGTACACGACCCCAAAACTCCTCAAAATCCCTAGATTTTGGAAAGGTTCTCAATAAGTCTTTCTCTATTTGCAATAAGTGAACATACTAATTTAAAGCTTGTGTTATGGTGTTTTTAAACATCTCTTGGGCCAAAGCGGTTTGACTAAAAACACCTACCTAATATAATGTAGGTCCCCTTTGTTCCACCAAAACTACTCAGACCACACGAGACACGGATTCCCCAAGACCGTTTTTCCTTCCTTGGAACACGCTTGGTAGGTACTGACCACTGCATACCAGGAACACCCCATATGACCTGCCTGATGTTTTGGAGATGTTCTGGCCCAGTTGTTTAGACATCACAATTTACTTCTCATCAAAGTGTCTTCGATTCTTATGCTTACTCATTTTCCCGTTTTAACACACCAACTTCAAAAACTGACTTGCTGTCTGAATAATCAACGTCATTCACATTACAAGGCGTACCAAAACGTTTGATAGATACAATGCAAGAGAAAATGACTTGAGGAAAGATAGTGAAGAAAGGAAGCTTTCACGCCCAGGCCTAACATATTTTCCTCTTGTGACTATTGGGTTGTGAAATCACGCCAGCAATTATGCCACACTGAAATCATTTCATTGCAACACTTCATTATTGCTGTGTATTTGTACGATGTGTTGCAGAACATGGTTCTTATCCAGTGCCCTTATAAACATTGCATAAAAATAATGAATTGTGAACATATAACAGAGTACGCTTCACTTCCAGTGAATATATTCTGCTACGTTAAGCCATATCCATTGCTGACACAGATGGGCAAATGCACACACATAGCTCGTCTAATCCCTGTAGAAAGAGTTGGCAACAGAACAGGACTCTGTGGAGCCGATATACGTAAACCTACTGGCACAATACCTAATGCTAGTAGGAGTGGGCTAAAGTCTCCCCCCATCATTGAGATGTGGAACAGTGGAACCGTGTTCTCTGGAGTGATAGTGATTCATCCGTTACTTTTGCGATGACTTGTGGAGTTGGGAACGAGGAGAGGTGATGATCAGCCAACATCCTGACCTCCCTAATGCTTTTGTCGCTGAATCCTCACCACAATTCTCCAGAATGTAGCAGAAAGCCTTTCCTGGGAAGTAGTGACCTTTACTTCAACAAAATCAGGATAAACTACATTTGAGCACGTTTGATTTCGGAAGAAACAGAGAATGAGCAGATGTCCCATACTCTATTTGTCTGTTTAGTGTATATAATGTAGAACAGGACCTGTCTGGCCTATCAGCTGATGTAAGGACCTCACTGAATTTCCAGCAATAAAATTTGTCATTCAGTCTGTTGCCACTCCTCTCAGTACACTTGCACAATGAACACATTGTAGAATGACCCATAACCATAAAACAGGACTTCAAGCAACATAGGCAATGACAAAATATGACCCAGATCTCCCCAAGAACAAAACCGAGAAAGCTGTTTTGACCTAATTCACAATTAAGGTGAGAGTTTAGGAACATAAATATACTCAGTCCAATATTAAGGGAAGACTTAGGTATTTTGCCTTGTTTTATATTGAATATAGCCAAGGCATCTTCATCGTCTGTCATCTAAAGGTCATTACATCCCGTTATGTATGTCCAAATGTGGATCCTGTGAGGTCCACTTGTTTCAGTGCAGCTTTACTGGATACCCAATCAAAACACACATGTTGCAAGATGAACACAGTCTCTGTTTTTCCATGTTTATTGACCTACATTGTATATTTAGAAAAAAAAAAACCCGGCATAAATATAATAGAGCATTTTGTGCTGTTTCTGCCAAGAGTGCCAAATGCACACACACCTAGGCCCTATAGACAAGACTTGTGGTGCCTCTTGGCACCATGCCTAATACCAGGTATAGGCTAGATGGTATGAAGTGCCCCAGGACCTGTGGAGCAGTGGAAATGTGTTCTCTGGAACGATGGCGCTACATCCGCTACCACATCCTAGGGTCGAGTTAGGGAACTGGGGATGAGATCAATGGGGATGATCCAATATGGTAGTGATGATTCAATATCCCGACCTCCTGCTTTTGTCACCAAATCCTCATGCAACCAAATCATCACAGCAATGCTCCAAAATAAAGAAGAAAGCCTTCCGTCAGTAAAGGCAGTTATTCCAACAGTAGCAGGGCCATCTCTTTTTAATGCCTTGGGTTCTGGAAGAAACAAGGAATGAGCAGTTGTCCCAATATTTTTGCCCATACAGTATATTTGGTTTCCTTTGCTTGGCCGGCTATGTCGGCTCCTTAACTCCATAGCATCATTAAAGCAGCAGAGTTCACACAAGACTACACTCGGCACATTAGATTTATAGTACCGTATTAAGGCGACACATTCATCATAAACAACAGTAACACTGAGAGTCGACGTTCCAAACAGATATCTTTCCTTGAACAGTGGTATATTCAGCTTGTTCTCACTCTTTTCCCTTCCTCTAATGCTCCTTCTATTCTTGTTTATTGCTCCCATTCCCTCATTGTGGCACTGCGGCACTGTGACAGGTGGCTTAGTCCTGCATAGCCCTGGCAAAGCCCACAGCCTGTTTGTTTGTTCTGCGTTAGACTGGCGCGCTCTGTCATCAGATTAAATGCATAATTCATCTTTATGTGAGCGGCTGAGAAAGGGAGGAAGAAAATATGACATATATTTTTGTCCCTCCCCACATCCCCCAATCCCCACCATTCATTTCCCCTAGATTAATTATGCCATATCTTTGAGCGTGGGAGGGGAGAGTGTGTGTGTGTGGGGTGGGAGATGGATTGGCTTGCTTAAATGGGGCTGTGTGGAATATTCCAGAAGCTTCCATCTCTGTTTCTGGAGCCCTGCTGCTGATGGACTACAGTGAGCAGGAGCACGGATACATTAATCAGATGTGTCACTGATCCACTGAGGAGGGTTCGGCTTAGAGCTGGGAACAGGAATCTCCAAACACACACACACACACACACACACACACACACACACACACACACACACACACACTAGAAAATACGAGCTGGCGAAAGTATTAGTATTCCAGTGGTGTGCCCGATTTTGCATTTAGTGAGCATTACATAAATGATCTGTTAATATTACAATAGTTATCACTACAGGTGATTTTCAAATTGCTACACCTGTTTGACTGGGTGGTGCTTGAAAAATGTATGGGTGGTGTGAACAGGATTACAGCAGCCTGGTTTTAGAAAGAGTTGCACTGAAGAGCTCAGTCACTTTTAATGAGCCGCTTTTGGAGGATTGATCATTTCAGTTCATTAAGTCACTTTGTTAAATTCAGCATGCTGGAGCTTCCCAAGTCAACCGCGAGTGCTGTTAGGCCTTTGATGTGGTGTGTTCAGTGTACACTTATGCAACTTATTAGGAGGTCATACGGTCATATGTGAAAAGCTGAGAGGCTGGTAAATATTTCATCATCTTCACTCTGCTTATGGAAGCCACAAGGAAGCAGACTAGTTGGCTCCTTTTCATCCCGACTCTAAAGTCACTGGGACACAAAGCTTCCTTCCTCTGAACCTGTACGCCCCCAAATAAAATTCTGGTCATACATCAGATCAGCATGCTGAACTCCATGTACGAGTATGACCTCAGCTGTTTGCTTACATGCCTTGACCGAAGTAAAATGTCCCTTTAGGTTGAGCTACAGTGCTGATGCATTTATCAGACAAGCCTCTGAACCATAGGGGAAGGCTTCGCTCAGAACTGAGAGCAGGAATCCTCCCCCGACACACACACACACACACATACACACACACACACACACACACAGATTGCAATCCGAAATGTGTGCCACACCTCAGTGAAAGAATATCATTTGCAGGGTCTCACTAATGTGAATATGAGGTCGATTGGAATCCCAACATCACTAGCTCACACACCTGCTCTAATCACAGTGTCAGTCACTAGGATTAATCTGCTGAACGGAGCCACTGTGGAGTTTACTCTAGATTTCCACTTCAGATTCAGTAAACAAACATCTCCCTCCTGTCCTCCTCCAGCTCAGAGCAGCTACATCATCCTCGTGCTGCAGCTGAGCCCATGCTAGTGCCATGCTCCAGTTAATCCTGTTTAAGACTAGAAGAAGGCTGGACAAGACTGACTCTAGAACGCTGCACAAGGTCTTCTATTCAGAGCCAGACACAACGGCCCCGAGACATGTCTGCACATGCAGCCGAGCATACGGCGATGGGTGGAGGGGCTGCCCTGACTGCAGATCTGATGCTCCAACAGCAGATCGCGAGCTGCAGTACTAAGCAAGAGGTCATGGACAAATGGACTCGCTGGAAGACTGTTGTCACTCTTGGGCCTTGACGGATGGTGTTTGCTCACCCAGGCTCACAGCCACTTCCGAGCGTGCAAGCCTGGGTGCCTGCACAGCATACTAATTCTGACAAATGGCTGTGCTGCTGCACAGCCACAGCCTTATAGCTAACCCACGGAGTGATGGGTTGCTGTTGTAAATATGATTATACTTCATTCAAAGGCCCGCTCTAGATGTTCACTATGCCTTTATTTTCCATTCACCTTCACATCTGTTAAATCCAACGGAACTTTCCACTAATGCTAATCCTGAGATTCAGTTTAACCCCAAATCCTAATCCTAATCCCAACCACTTTTCATAATCAACTTGCACTAGAACGGGCACTCCAGACAAAATGGAAGATTTAACCCCCTACATTGTGGCTGTAGCAGATTCCCTCTGATATTTTGGACTAGACCATGCCGATCCCTCTCACTGCAGCGGGATTCCCAACAGCCAGGAATTTGGCCCTTCTGTAATGCCCCTGCCTCTTTTTAGTGAACTTAACCCTCTCATTTGACTGGTGGCAAATACAAATTCCAAAATACATAGTTTTTGACCATTCAATAGCATGAAATAAGAATATCCCACTGCTTTGTAGCTATTTATAGCTACAAGCCCAAATCCAATATCCCGTCAGGAAAACTATTATGTCACATCTTTGCCAATCAATGATCAGCATCATTATATAGACGAGTGTCCTTTCCATCTGCCATCACTGAAGTAAACACTTTAATCCATGACGATTCACTTGATGAAGAATAAACAACGTAAAAAAAAATAATTTCAGGTTAATACTTGCTGCACCTGTGTTTCAACAAAACACTGAGCTGGCTGTTAGCTAACTCACCTTTAACCCTTTAATTTGACTTCTTTCATGCATGAAAGAAACTGAAACTGAAAACAACTGACATAAAAAGTATGGTGTGTGTGTGTGTGACTGTGGGGTTTTTATGAAATTGTTGAGTCATTCATGCATCCACTCAGGTGTTCACCTACAAGTCGTGTTGCACGAACAGGCCAATGAATGGAGTAAAATGGGATAACGAAGTAAGAAATAAATGAAGTCAAATGGACATTTTAAAGCTGTAGAAGAAATGTTACCTAAATATTATGGTTTAACGTGCAGGTCTGACGTGAAAAACATGAACCACAGAAAGCACAGTCCATTAAAATAAGGAAGTACGTAAGTAAATAAATAAATTAATTAATTAATAAATGAGTGAGTGAGTGAGTGAGTGAGTGAGCGAGCGAGCAAGCGAGTGAGTGAGTGAGTGAGTCAGCAGAAACACTCCAGACAAAAATAATATGGAAACTGCTGTATATGTGGGGGACTATAGTAAATCTTGTTCCATTCAGAGGAAAGCCCTTATTGCTTTTGCCAGCTGTCTAATATAAAGCTGCTCCAGTACCCAAACACTGTGCCAGCATACTGCAGCAATTGCGTGGCTTCTTGTCGTTAATGCTAAACTACAGTATTTCAGTGTGGATTTTCTGTTTGTGGTGTGAGAGAGCAAAACATCAAGGACATTACTACCACTACCTATTCGTAGACCAATGTGGAAAAATGAAAAGTCTGTTAGCAAACCTACATATAGCTGTGTATTTATATTTTGTATTTCTTTCATGCAAAAACAAGTTTTAATTCCACCAGCTCAAACCATTATCATAGCTAGTGGTGACATATTTACATAACCCTGACCTTTCATTCAGTATCAGTAACATTAGCATTTTTCAGTGACGTTTTCCTTTAAAGGCCAACACAAAGGTAAATCAGTGTCGGCCTGAGACAGAGCCTTTCAAGCTGTGGTTAACTCTTAGTCAATCATTCAGCTTGCATTCCTGTCTTGAACAGGTACATTGTTGTGAGAAAGTATTTGCCCCCTTCCAGTTTCTTCTGCTTTCACATATTTGTCACAAGTGTTTCAGAACAACCAACAAAACTATTAAATATTAATTATATAAATTGAATATATAATTATATAAATAAGATAAAGACAGAATTGTCCCTCTAAATAATAATAATAATAATAATAATAATAATAATAATAATAATAATAATAATAATAATAATAATACCTGGTTGTGCCACCCATGGCAGTAACAACTGCAGTGAAACATATGCATGTAATAAGGTGGGAAAAGACTTTTTTATGCCTGTGAAGAAATTATGAAAATAAGGTTCACTTGGAGAATTGACGTCATGCAGCAACACCAGAGACATTTTGAGCATAAGCTGCACGTTTGGTGTTGGCACAGCAACTGTGTGAATCATGTCAGGACTTTTTCCGCAGCAATGTACATCCAGCATGCCAGTGTGTTGGATGTATTCATACCTTTTAATCTATTTTTGAATTTTAAATATAGAAACTGAATATAGTCAGCTGTTCAGTGGTGTTGCTATAGTGGCACTTGGCTGACTTCATGTGACTCAGAGGAAACACATGCCAACCTTGTGTAATAGGATGATTCCGTTTAACTCATGAGTCACACACGTAAAATAATAAATGTATATTAACTTTAAAGATGTTAACATTTGTATGATTATTATTATTATTATTATTATTGTTATTATTATAATTATTATTATTAATATTATTATTATTATTACTATTATTATTATTATTATTATTATTTACTTCTGCATGAAGAAAACATTAAGCTGTAATCTTAAAATCTTAAAATCTTCATGGTTTGAATGCTGTTGCTGTTCTGTACTCTTCTATGAATAGTTTTGAATGAATAGACCAATAGAAATGCTCTAAAATTAGGAACATAAGCCCTTATTTAACATTAGCATCCATTCAAAGTTAGGAGCATGTTTGCCTTTTTCTGTAAAGTTGCCATTTTGTTGATACTAATGCTGAAGAAGAAAAATTAGAAACTAATGCTGAAGAAGAAAAATTAGAAACTAATGTTGAAGAAGTCTCAAAAATGTATGTGCACACACACACACACACACACACACACACACACATACACACACAACTTTTGCTTGAGTGAAACTAAGCATGTAAAGAAAGCACATATTTCAGTCATCAGCTGGGGAAACTTCAGTCTCTCACTCTCTCAAAAAGCCATTAGCACTTGTCGTGGCCTAGTGAAGGGCAGTGAATACTGATGACCAGATCTGATGAGAGTACAGGGTGGTGTGTTTCGCCTCCATTAGGTGTGTGAGACACAGATGTGGGGGATTGACGTGAAACCGGTTTACTCAAGATTTTGTTTCTCTAGTCCTATTCCCCTAAGGAACCTTTCCATAGTCACTCAGCCACACACACACACACACACACACACACACACACACACACCATGCATCCCCCATCCTCCACTCTCTGGCTGGAGTCACCCATCCCCCTTCTCCAGGGAAATGTAAACACATGCACACTTGAGCCCACCCCATTTGGCCTCCACCATCTCTCTCTCTCTCTCTCTCTCTCTCTCTCTCTCCCACCACCACCACCACCCCAACTCTCACACACAATCAACACATCTGAATTGGCAGACCTAGCCCATGGCCAGAGGCGAGCATTTGACTGACAGTCATGCTTTCATCGGCCCCATGAATAGAGAGCTTATGTGATGGACTGCTGCAAGTTCCGCTGTCCTTGTTTACATGCTTAAATATTGTTACCATTCGATGCCACTTCTTCATAATTCAGACGTGAATAAAAACGGAACGCATACATAGACGTTATTTTATTGTGTCGTCGAACTTCGAATTATACACAGATTTACTGTCTGGTTTGAAAAAGACAAAAGGTAGATGAAGCTAATGGTCCATGTTCCATTTCCAAGACACGCACACACACACACACACACACACACACACACACACACACACACACACACACACACACTGACCTATATATTTGAAAGACCTCCTAAAACAACAAGAGCCTTTTCAGCACAGATGAAGAGACCCGGTGGTAAAGAGTCACACATACTGGGCCAGAAGACAATCAGACCTCATATATGACATGAAATTCAAAGGAAAGGAAACATTTCTAAACAAACTTCAAGTTGAAAATGTTACACGCAATAAAAGTTAATACAATGTTAAAAATTATAAAATGTTAAACAATATTACACCCTAAAATGCAGAATGTTGCTGAGATATTTAAACATTTAAGAGTGAAAATGGTAAAATATGAACATGAGTAATGTTATTAATGCTGTCATAAGTTTAATGCTTTTACTTTAATGCTAAAAATACTACATCATCTTGAAAATGGTTGTTACGGTAAGAGCTTGTCACAAAGGTGTTGCTGAAGTGTTGCTATTCAGTTGCTATGGTAACAGGTTGTTGCTAAGGTGTTCCTTGACAGCAGCTAAGGTGTTGCTAGGGGGCTGCTACAGTGCAGGTGTTTTAGTGAGGTGTTATAAGGTTGTTGCTAAGGTGTTCCTAGGTAGCAGCTAAGATATTGCTAGATGGTTAAGACGGTGTTGCAAGTGTTGGTTGCTAAGGTGACGTGTTAGATTGGCTCAAAGGACAGTTTGGTTCAAAGACACTGGTTCTAGCTCAAAACCTGTGCAACCTGTGAACATTTTATCACCCAAATTTCTGCATGAGTGTCTCTATACTAGTGTAATTCATGTTAATATTGTGAAAAGGTTCATTTGAGCTCATGAAGTCGTTCAAATAGTTAAACTCGTATTTTATACTCATAAAATGAAAGTGAAATATTTAACTTTTGACAAATATGCCTCATGAAAATCAGAAATCCAGCTCAATTATTAAAAAATTCCCTTTGAGCTCGAATAAGCATCTCATCTGACAGATTCAACATTAAAACATCAAAGACTTAAATATGTTCCTTTAAATATAATAAGTGTTGATGTGAATGATGGGGAATTAACTTATAGACAAAAAAAAATGTCACAATATTATTAGTTGTTGAGCTGCACATTCAGTCTATTGCGATGCTGGCATACTTTGCTGTGTGCGTCAGTGGAAGCTTACTTCAGCACTATTGCAGCACAACACTCACACCTACCCATGTCTTACACTGTGTTTACAGTATAAACCCCTTCATCGTGGTGAGGGGAAACAGATATTAAGCTCAATTAGCTGTGTTGTGACACACTGGCTTGCAACTGTTAATTACACAACAAAGAGAGCGAGAGAAAAGGATGCTGAAAGAGCGGGGGTGGGATGGGGGGCTGGGGGTAGTACACTTCCCTTGACAAAGCAACAGTTCCAACTGTGGAGCCTAACTCTATCTAAACTCTACAAGCACACACTGACCTTGTGTGAAGAACAATAAGGGAATGCTATGTTTTGTCTCTCTGGAGACACAACAGTTTCAGCTTATAGGACCACACCGCTAAAAGATAATAGATGTTTTGTTGCCGGATGCTTTCCCCTCGGAATATTCACGCATTTGTTTTTGCAGGCCAGTCCGTCTTTGTCAGCAGAACAACCTCCGCAAGGTTAATAATATGAGACAAAGGGAGTGTGTCTGTGTTGAAAACATCCTGCTGAAAATGATTCTCCATGGCCAGGCCTTTAGAAGGGGCAACATGCAGTGGGCAAAATGATAGAATTGTGTGTAATTTGGTGAACTTCATCCGATAACAAGTTTCCATTGCATTTCCATATAAAACGGACAAAAGACGTTAAATGGGACAGAAAAAGCAACACTATTTTGGCCATTTAAATAAAACTTTTGTGGAATTAAGTCATTATTATTAAATGAAATTAATATTATTAATTATATTATTAATTAAATTATTATTACATTTTAGGAAAAAAATGATACAACTAAAAAATGTAAAATTATCAAGTTAAAAGTTTAAATAAAATCTTATTTTGGGTAAAACTCACATGTAAAATAAAAAATGTGTTCAAATAAGTCAGAATCCCAAGAAACTAAGCTGCACAATGAGATAAATGAGATAAAATGTATAGAAAATAAGCCGTTATTGTGTCATTAAACAAGTTTATGTTTTCTTTTAAAGATTTCAGAAACCAATACGGTAAGAATTCCATTAGTGAGTGTTCTGTTTTAGGGAAGGGTGAAAGAAAATGAAACATAAAATGACTGTTAACATGAAAGGTCAGGGGGGAAATAGTCATGTAGGCCTCTACAGATAAATGTGGAGGTGCACATATTTCACTGCTCACATGCTCTTGCTTACGTAGAGTATAAAACCCTTCATTATGGGCAAATCACTCAAACTGGTCATTACATGACAAAGAAAGTGAGACTCGGGTGGGACAGATGGGAGTTTAGACTTTGAAATGAAATGTCAGTCATATATCTTCAATGAGACTCAACTGCACTGGCACCGTCTAAAGAGTTTCAGCCTCAGCATCACTGTTTTTAATTTACTAAGACAGACGCAGTCCAAAATTATGACCGCTTTCACAAACGGGTGAAACAGCTCAGGATGGAGGAACAGCAGCTGAAAACGGGAAGCTTTGTGACAAGGACAGGCAGACACAAACAGGATAACGGCTGAGAGACAGCCTAAAAATGAACCATGGCGCTCTATAAAAACCACCATGACCAAACCTGCACAACCACCAAACCTGCACATCCTTATGTTGTTATTTTCAGTGCAGAAGAGTAAGCATTTGGAGATCACCTGTAATCCAAGTCAATATGAGAAGAAAACCCATGACAGGACATAATGAGCAAGATTTAGAGGAGTGGTACGATATAATCCGGCAAGCTTTTACTCTTCTCCTCTTTGACATCTGGAGGATTCTTTATTGTATGACATCAATGGAAGCCACGTTGCCAGAGCCCAGATGTTAAACTCATTGGGCAGTTTGCTGTTGAAGAGACGGTTTCCTTTTAGAAGTGGCTAAAAGCAGCTTATACAACAGGTATCTAACAGACAACATCATCATTTTGGCATTTCAACACTTCCAAATACAATGTTCAGTCAATAACTCACCAATCAAATAACGTTGATTGGTACCAAATGTGTACAAGTGCATATCTGAATAGATAGCATTCAGACGGTCAAATGAAGGAGAATTCCACCCATTTTCAAAGATTTTAAAAATCATAATTGGGTCATAATTGGGTTTGGTGTGAAATGGTTCACGGCAACCATTTAATTTACGATCCAGACACACTAGTGAACCAGCACATGTCTTAATGTACACACGTCACCAGAGAACCTACACACATCTCAAATGTATTATTAATGATGGTGAAATAGAAACACATTTGCTGTTTTATTTAGGATTTTAATTAAAAACTAAACTACACTGTAATAAAGAAATCCACTTTTATTCATGAGAAATTCTATTTTAGTAGGGCAAAATTGAGCGTGCAAGGAATAAAAAAGGTTAAGTAAAATAATAATTGCATAGCATTCATTGATTTGGCTTTTTCCTTCTTTCAGACCTGAAAACCAAAAGAAGCGCACACCTATGACGGTTCAGAGGTCATACCACCACTGTGAGTGAGTTTACAGATGAACACTTTAGTAATGGAGAAACTGTGATCGCCAGTGGTCCCTTTGCGTGCTAATAAAAGCTACCGTATATGACATGATTATGAATATTGCACCTGATGTCTCATCCATGGATTTAGAATAGTTTCCGGCTAAAAGCTATTTTTTCTAAAAGCATGGATAGAAGAGTAATACATCTAAATAGTTCCCAGTGCTGTTTTTTTCCCCAGACATTTTCAGATTTAGCACTACATAACCATCAACATCACATATAAATACAGAAGACACTTGTAAGTTGTAAGTTCGCAGGTGATTTTGTTTGGATGATAAATCAAAAGCTATATTTGTGCTGAACGTCATAACCTCTGGTTCCCATTAGTACCACTGTGGAGAAACAGAGAAAGAGTCGGTAAGGAAATCATCGAACTACTCTGACTCTGTTTACACATATACGGCTGAATTATGCAACACGTTTGAAATATCAGTGGAATTCCCCTTTAAAAAATGGATAAGATGGGATTTGTCAGGCGAGCTCGTTCACACTACATATAAGTGTGCAGCTCCAGCTACACACTGGCCTATTTATTTTTTGAAAGACCTACAGAACAATGAGAGCTTATTCAACTCCCGAGAGTCAACACTGCCGAAAAGACGTCAACAAGTTTTTTAACAGCTGGATTTTTTTCATTGTAGAAGGCCAAATGGAGCTGCATTTCTCCCAACTGTTGGGTGGAGGGGTCCACTGGGGTCTGGTCAGCTTCAGTCCATTTCAATTTTTTTTCAGTATTGTAATCCCGAAGGTTTACAGATACCTTACAAGGATCTGGAGATTAAAGGAGCCCTAACAGAATGTTACTTTGTATTCCCTGAGACGGTTGAATAATGAGGGTTCAGTGTACAGATATGACAAAATGTGAACCTCAAAAGTGTGAATTTGAACACTGTTGTTGCCTCCTTCACATGAAAATCCAGCAGAACGAAAACAGAGCTGAGAAACAAGCCAGTTCCTAAAACTGAAGCTGTCTTCACTAGTTATATTTACAATGTACGTACACAAATCCCACCAGAGAAAGCCTAAGTTAGAGCTGGAGAAAACGTGATTCAGGAGAATATGGTGTTGTTGATACTGGAGAGCAGCTCATCAGCTCCAGAGCAGACCAGTTAGTAATGGTAATATGGGTTGCTATGTGAACCACACCTCAGCTCAAAATCAGCACGTAACAAAGCAAAAGGAGGGGAGCAAAAAGGAGTCTCTTCTGTTCATCATCCACTCCAGCTGAACCAAACTGGTGCTAAACACACCTCCTTGTGTTTTACCAGTAAGATTTGAGCATGCCAAAACAGCGATGCCTGCTCAGCCTTATGAAAAGTTATAGGTGTTGTTGTTGCAGTGATAAAGATATGTTATAGTACGTGGCTTTTCTGAGTCAGCACAGTGACATAAACAAGCCATCAAAAGTCTTTTTTTTCCCCTCCAGTCCTCCATAAAAGGAAAATCAGCATGTTTTATTCCAGGGGAAAAATAACATGCTGGTAAAGTGACTTGTATTTCTACCCCAACAAAACACTGCTTTTTACGCCTCAAACAACTTAAAATACCCTGTGTCACCTTTAAGGTACCTTAAGAAGTGAAAACTGATTAGCACATATGAGGAACTTGAGTCACATGTACAGCATATCATCACCTTCTCCAGAGCAACCCTCCTCCACCCACTATCCAGTACAGTGAGTCATCTCCCAAAGGCACTGAGGTACTTTCAGATGACTCCGGGATGGCCAAGTTTAGAAATCGATCTTCATGAAAGTTTAATGCCGAGAGAGCCCCTCAACCCCCTTCCAAACCACTGATTCCCTCTCCTGTCACCGTCATTGCATCGTCCTCATCCTCATCATCTTCGGTATCAAATTAAGACGGCAAATGCCAGTCCCCCAATTATCCCCTCCCTCATTAAAACATAATCCCTCCCTCATTAACAGATGTTTTGCCACAGTCAGTGACCACAGAAAGTCGCTCCTTTGCTTCACAGCTAATTGAGATGGTATTAGGCCAAGCAAATGATTACAATTCCATTTCAATTGCGAGAAACTCTAGGTTAGGGATGACCGTGCAGGTTTTGGAGCAGTCAGGTACTCCCCAACCCCCGTCCCCAACCAAACCCCCCCCCCAAGACGAAACCTAAAGAATTACCGGGGGGTGGAGTGAAAAGTGTCTTTGTTAGCTTCTGTCAAGGATCTCCACAGGACTGAAACTTACGGGGCAGTTTCTAATCAAAGCATGTGAATGCATACTGGGGTCACAGCATTTGAATGTTTTTACCACACTGAGGTATTTTCTTTTGAGATCAAGGAAGCTGGGGAAGGGAATGTCCTGATTTGTGTGTGTGTGTGTGTTTGGGTGGTGGTACCTACATGTTCAAACCTGCTGCTTAAACCAGCTGTAACTGGTGAGTTGTTTTGAAAGAACACCTCCACATCACACCGTAGCAGTAAGGCAGCACAGACGTCCACAGAAATGGACGTGATAAGTGCAGTTGCACATTCATGAAGCAGTTGTCATTAGTCCTGGTTCTCCAGAACAGCCATGCAGCAAATGTTCTCGTCATGTTTCACCTGCATTTGGAACCTTTACGAGAACTCTCAGTCATTACATTAAAGACTACAGGACCCGCAGCACTAGGACAGGAGGGCCTTATTGACTTTTCACAATATCTGCATAATTCAATTGTTGAGACGTACAGGCAGAGAGAACCTTACTCAGGCTAAACTGTTTACAGTGGTGGCGAATGGCAGCAGATGTCTGGTTCCTCCCAGAGAGCTATTGCACAAAATGTTCATGAACAAGCTGCCTGAGGTGTTCTTTTACCATCTTTTTCAGAAGAGGCTTTGGCCTAGAACATAAAGTGCATATCTGGTTAGTCAGCATTCAGACAATTCCTTCCTTTAAAGACAAATGAGTTATTTCAAAACCTCTGCGTTCCAGATTCACAAACTCATTAGAAGTGAAGTGCTGTGCAGGAGAAAGGAATCGTGTCCAAATATTTCAGTGGTAGTGATGGAACAGACATCTGAAGAGTTTAATGTCCCTCAAAGAAAAACCTCCAGCACAAAAAGCTCTTACTTGAAAGTGCTACAAGCCCAGCAAGGCCTGAATACTGAAAGCTTGTTTTGCAACAGTTTGGGCCTAAACCTTAAAAAAGATTCATACTGGAGAACGAAAGGCCGTTTTGTGGCTAAATATCTCTCAACAAAGATTTTTTTTTTGATTTCACTATTTCACCACGTTTTTTCTCCAAATCCTTTCGGAAACGGACTGTTTACACCCTTAAATTTACCGCCTAATGATAGACGCAAGAGTTCAGCTGACCTCCTACGTAACTGATTAAACTGACCGTCACAAGGTTGTTTCTATGGCACAACATAATCTTGTGACACCGGAATAACAACATATGCACGGCTAAATATAGTGGAAATGCCTTGTTTTGTTGATCTCTCATCCCATCCCCCCCATCAGAAGGTATCTGTTGGCCTCAGCTTTGCCTGTCCCTCAACTACCCCCACCCCCTTTAGATTGTGGTCAACAGAATTTACGTCCAGCTCATGAAAACCTAAATTATCCCCCACATTTTTGACACATAAATGAAGTTGACTCCCCAGTCCACACATGGAATACAAGCTGCCAAAACAGCATGATTTCAACTCACTCCAAAGTCCAACACATACAGTAATTCAGAGCACAATAGTTCATGGTAATGTCATAAGGAGGGTTCCGTCCTGCCCTAATTGCTTTGCAGCCAATTAGAAGAGAGTTCCTTTACAGAGGGTCTTAAAGGCACAGGAACCAACTCAGCCTGTTCCATTCTAATGAATGAAATGAGGTTGGAAATGATTAACCAGCGAAAAGAAACCGTAACTGAACCATCGAACCTCAAAACTGAGAAGGCTGGGAACTTCTTGGCCCATGTTCCCCAGCAGAGCAAATCAATGATGAAGATACGAAGACACACAGATACAAAGCAGCTTCTGCTTACATTTTAATTGAAAAATACTTCAGGATTCACCTTTGCGTAATACAATAATCTGAATTTTTGCAATACAGTGTTCAACTCTACTGTTTTGGTAAGAAAAAGTGCTAAGTGGTGGACCACGTCGCAAGCACATGGATGGGGAGGCATCGCTCACCATGTCTGATGTCATTTTAAGGTCTTCATAAGCCTGGATGACGCCAATACGTACCCAACACTATCTCTTATCTCTTATGCAGGCCTGAACTGCAGCATTCACAAACCTTCAGCCTCGCACATTCACACTCGCATCCGCACTCGCGCACTCACACTCAGGGTTTTTGTGATGCGTACAGTATACACGCCTTGACAGGACTGTAAAAAACAAAGAAAGACAATCAAGCATTCCATGAACCAAAACTGCAGCGTTGTAGTTTTTTCACAGTGCTTAAATTAGAGAACTCCTTCAGTCTTTCAGTGTGACAATGAGGCTTCTTGTTTATAGAGGGGGACTGACAGCAGCAGAAAAGGGACCAGCCCTTCATCACATAAGTCTTCAGTGTTCAATTTTTGAAACAGTTCAGTTGGTTTTTGGGTTGATCGTGGCTCAAGCCATGCATTCTCTGCTCAAGCCATCATTACAAAGCGAAGAGTAAGCATCCCCACACCCTCCCCCCAAAAAAACGCCAACAAGGTCACCAGTCACCAGTGCAACATCGCATGGCCAGTACTGGCCTACCCAAGAGACCAAGGGCTACAAGCACAAATAAAGGCATGATCAAGAATAGGGTGGAGGGGTGGAAGGGCAGAGATGAAGAGTTCCCAAAGTAACCCTTGGCTATCGCTTCTTTTTCTGCTTGAGGGCCTTCCGCCGCTTCACTATCATCTCATAGAGCTTGTCCATGCCCTCGTGCAGACCCTCACCAATGATGGCGCAGGCTGGCTGGACATGGTACGAGGTGGACGGCGTCAGCTCGCCCAGAGCCAGCTGTTTCTCAATGTCAGCCACTGGCAGGGACCTGGGCAAGTCCTGTTTGTTGGCAATAACCAGCAGTGGCGTGCCCTGGTTCTCAGCAAACTTGGTCACCTTGTGCAGCTCCGTCTTGGCCTCCTCCAGACGGTCCACGTCCACAGAGTCCACCACGTAGATGATGCCATCCGTACAGCGACTGTACGACTTCCACAAGGGTCTCAACTTCTCCTGGCCGCCCACGTCCCAGAAGTGGCAGCTGATACCCTTGGCGGCACCGTTGCTCAACTTGATCTTCTCCGTGTTGAAACCGATGGTGGGCACGGTGTTGACAAACTCATTGAACTTGAGCCTGTAGAGCACAGTGGTCTTGCCAGCTGAGTCCAGGCCAAGCATGACAATGTGGAGAGACTGGAAAGCAGATATGTTTGAGAAGCTGTTGCCCATTTTTAAAGGATTATTTGGCTTCCCTTTTCTCGAGGCAGGATTAATTCAGCAGGCCAGAAGCCCTTCAGTCAGTAAGATCCTGGAGGCAGTCATAAATAAGGCTTGTTGTCTGGTTTACCACTAGAAAGCACCAAGGCTTTGGGTGTTTGGACTCCTCTAGGTGTGGGACCCCTTTTGGGTGTTGGACCCTTCTGGGTGTTGGACCCCTCTGGGTGTTGGACCCTCTGGGTGTGGGATTCCTTTGGGTGTTGGACTCCTCTGGGTGTTGGACTCCTCTGGGTGTGGGACCCCTTTGGGTGTTGGACTCCTCTGGGTGTTGGACCACTCTGGGTGTTGGACTCCTCTGGGTGTGGGACCACTCTGGGTGTTGGACTCCTCTGGATGTGGAACTGATGGTGCTGTTCCAGTGCCGCAGTAAGGCAAGGCCACCCAGAACCAGGACTCACATTAGTATTCTCCACACGACCACCTTAAAATGCCATTGCGACACATCTCCCCACCCAGCTCTGGCTCCAGCTGTGTCGACCCTCACCGTCCTTCCACACAATCCAAACCGTCACATAGTGCTCTGCTCCGCTGAGTGACCGCAGTGAAGGCCGGGCGCCAGGCTGCTACTCTCGCCGAAGGGAGCCGCGCAACCGCCGCACTGAGCGCGTACAACGATGCGAGTGTCCAGGAACGCGCGAGCGCTGCGCTACTGCGCCCAGACTCCGCCCATTCCCCCCGCGACAAAAACAACACCCGCTTTCTCCCCCCACCCGTTGTCCGCGACGCCCCGCCCCCGCGGAACTGTGATTGGCTGTCGCCTCACACTCATTAACCGCCAACCTATCGCTGTCTACGCGGTCGCTTATTTACATTCCCACGCAACAGGCGACTGGAGAGTCCCGTGCTGGGATTGGCTCGTACTGGCAGGAGGCGTGACCATGTGGAAAGCGCTTGGCGAGTCCTGTGCTGTGATTGGTTCATACTGGCAGGGGGCGTGGTTATGTGAAAAGCGGTTGGATTGTTGTGTAAATAAGACAATTGTATATAAAATGAGCCTAAATGTATAGAGGGAGAAAGTGTTATATTCAGGAGATCGTGGGGTACTTGTTTTTCATTTTGGAAAAATGAAGAGAATTTAAACAATTGTATGAATTTGACCGTATTTTAATTAAAAATGAGCCAAACATTTTTTATGAATTATTTGTAATAGTTTAGATTCTTCAAAATACTTGACAGTGGTCCAAATAAATAAATAAATAAATAAATAAATAAATAAATAAATAAATATAATAATAATAATAATAATAATAATAATAATAATTATAATAAAAATAATAATAATAATAATAATAATAATAATAATAAACAGTCCTGAATATCTTTTTTATTGTTTATGTATGTATCTGTATTATCCCTTCTTAGGATTTTATTTTCCTCTGTAACCCAATATCTGGGTCTGTGATGTGACTAGCCCCGCCCCCTCTCACTGATCAGTCAGAGTCTGTATGCATGTTGTGGACAGAGCAGTAAACAGGCTCCTTTGGCATTTAAACTGGGATTTATTTCAGTTGTGAATGAGTACATTTTAGCTGTATTCCGAGCTCAAATACTCACTGATAATTTATTTCACATTGACGACTAATGACCATGAGATATGAAGTCTAGAATCAGCATGAAACTGCCCACAAAGTGCAGGACTCAGTTTCTAAGAGTTAAAAGCTTTGTTAATTATTCTGCTATTTTCAATAGAACTATTTCAAATACCTATATATCACTATTTAGGAAAACAATCACATTGAATTAAATGAATTCAGAGTACTAGAGTATTTAAATACTTGAGTATTTAACTCTGTAAGTCCTGCATCTCCCCCTGCTGGCATGAAACAGGAAGGCTAAAAGAAATCCTATTATTCAGTATTACTGCAATCAGGCCCTCACACAACGTTCTCAAGTGATATACGATGTTTTACTCTAAACTGGTTAATCACAGAGTGATTAATACACTCCTGTAAACACTTGAAGTTTTCATAGAATATTTTATACAAAATATGGATGGCATTTAGACACTTTCAAATACAGTTTCTGCATGTGTGTTACATCCTATTAGAGCAGCAGTTTGCTGAGTTCCATACTCATGATCAGAATCTCTTAATTTCACCATGTATTTACACATTCAAGGATTTTTTCTTGGTGACAGCATGTATGTATGACACGTAACAAGCACACAGACTATTTAGAAGTATTACACTAAGATAAAAAGTAAAACAAACTACAATAAATATAAAAAATAATAGAATAATAAAGGGCTGATATTATGTATATGGCTACACTGTACATTTGAATAGTAGAAGTAGAAGTATATTACAAAGCTATTATGTACAGAATTGTACAGGCAGTGGAAATGAGTCAAGTAGTGAGAATCAGTGCAGTGAGTGAGATTAGAGATCAGGGATTCATTCAGGGATACAATTCAAGAACAGTTCAGTTAAGGTGCAGTATGACCACCATGAAGACCCCTCTGGTTGAGGAGTGCTACAGCTGTTGGCATGTTAGTGTGGTGCTGGTTTTGATGTCCTGAGTCTTCTACTTGGAAGAGAAGATGTCCAGGATGAGAGGGGTCAGGTGTAATTTTGCCAGCATGCTTCCTGACCTAGCTGGTGTAGATGCCCTGAAGTGTTGGTAGATTACATGCAATGATCCTCTCTGCTGCCCTGATTATATGCTGGAGTTTGGTTCTTTCTTGTGAGGTGGAGGACCCAAACCAGATGGTGGCTCATCATCCGAGTCTTTGGCAGGTTGAATTTCTACAGCTTTCTCAGGAAGAAAGCATACCAAGTGCACTTGGTAATTAATGGGTGAAATGAATTAGGGGTGCTTGGATGGCAAAGGTACAGTGATCTGGCCCTCCAGAACTGGAGTTCCCCATCCCTGTTTCAGAGTAGCAGCACTTTGGTGTTCAGCTCTAATTCAGGTGAGCTTCACAATTCCTCTAAAACAATGATCCTTTTGAAGCCATGAATGGCACATGCACTCTAATGTCCAAATGTCTTTATACTAATTTTGATTTCTTCTGATTTTTTGTTCACCTGTTTTCCTGTCTCACCTTAATTGTTTATCCCTAATGTGCTTTTAAGAACATGTTTTGTGTTTTGGCCCTGTCTCCTCCCTTGTTCCCCAGCAGTGTCTAATTTGTAACCCTGCCCATTCATTATCCTGTTCCAGGTGTGTATAATATTTTCCCTGTATTTAATACCCTTTGTTTCACTCTGTCTTCATCAGTTACTTCCCTTGCCTTCATGTTCATCTACTCAGCTCATTAGCTGTTACTGGTAATAAGCTGAATACATCAAATTAATTCAAAGACTTTACCCACGGATATTGGATATCAGCTTCAGGGCCAAATCCTGGCTGATCAGTTTATCACAATTTCTGTTTTAGTTTGTACTTTCAATTTTTGAGCATTGACCACGGCTTCTGTGCTGCTGACCATCTTGTCTTAAAGACAGCCTCATGCTCTCACATACTGTGGTCAGTTGGTCAGTCTAATACCCATTTTGATAGATAATTGCTCTTAGATTTGCCTAAGGTTGCCTAATGTCAAAACTGAGAGTGAGCTCAAACCCTTGGATGAGAAGCAACCCAAAACATTAATGCTGTCAATATGCATTCACATTTTCTTCTCCAGGACGTCTCCATATGTCCCAAAAAAACTTTACCCCAGTCATCCGCAGTCCAATCACTGTAATTCCTACAGAATTCCACACTTAGACCTATTTGAACAGCACTATATTTACCTGAGGAGGAGAAGTGGTGTAATTTTATAATGGGGCGTCTGTGAAATTTATGACTGTTTCACACGACATATGAAACGCTGTATAAATGCCTGAGTTGGGAGTGACTGGTAATACTGCACCTCCACGTCCTCTAATAAAAAATAGTACTTTGTGGCTTTATGCTGAAAGTATTAGATAATTATAATCCTGATTAATGATAATGAAAATTTAAAATTACACTGAACAACAGTTTACTCAATGCAGGCTGAATGAACCAGCCTGTGCATGGTAATTCCATGTCTGACCATTTGGTCCAAAATTTTGCATGTATCTGCAGTAGATATGCACTTTTGCCACAGACATGAACAACTTTTAAAGGTCTCAATAAAAGTAAATGCCTCAGTATTTAGAAATCCAGCAAAACACTCCTTTTCCACAGGATATGATAGAATATTTACCCACACGTTGCTTGAAATGCGACTAATATACTAATGCAAATATAACCTGGGGTTATTCAGCTCTTTTTACAGGAGCTAAAAGAGTCCAGAAAAGTATTCACAACACTTCACTTTTTGCAATTTATAGAATTTATAGAATTTTTACAGTGTTTTCCATCAAAAGTTTACACACAATACCCCACGATAACGGTGAGAAATTTGTTTAAAATTACAAACACAAAAATTCACTGTAAATCATGGTGATGGAAGTAGTTGTAATAGTAATTGTGGTAGTAGCATGAGTAGTAGTAGTAGTAATAGTCGCAATGGTGGTGATAGTAGAAGTATTGTTATTGTGGTAGTAGTAGGGGGTAGTAGTGGTGGTGGCAGTAGTAGTAACCCACTAGTGATAGTGGTGGTGGTTCTTACACCTGAAAAAAAGCACCTTTGCTTTTGCTCCACTAGATGGCAGACACTGACCTCAGATCATTAAATGGAATTTGTGCCAGACTTCAGTCATGTAGCAGCAGAGCTAACCCCTAATAGAAATAGAACCAGGATTATGAATTTCCTAACAGAACTCAACAGTTAGTGTAAGATGCACTATAAATATATACAACTATATAAGAACATTATAGGTTTATTTATTTATTCATTCAGTAAAATATGGATGTTATGGAAGAAATAGTGATGCTGAATAAATCTACATGATCAGGAAGAACACATGATTAAATTATTCTCTTCTCTGAAGTTGGCTTGCTTCCCTGTCCTGTCTTAATTTTGTTACAACCTAAACAAATGTTGTCGTAAATGTTAATGATGGGGAGAGTCCTGCATTGATAAAAAAAAAAATAATGCACAAGCTGGCTAGAGATGCAAGTGAATAATACATACTGTGTTATTATAAAAAAACACATTGTGATTTTTTAATGAAACAGATCACCTTGTCTTTTTTTGGAGCTGAGTTTCAAAGTCTGATTTGGGGGAAAATCATGATTTACATGCATACATTTATTGGTGGTGCCATAAATAATATATAATTAATACTTAAGATGTTTATTTTCATGTTTCTAACATGAATTTATAACCTGTTGACATACGGTCTGGGTTGCAGAAGTAGAAATGGTAATGGTGTTGGAGATGATAGAGGTGGTACTAGTAATAGCAGGCGTTGTAGTAGTAATAGTAGCCTAGTAATAGTAGTATAAATGGTGGTAGTAGTAGTAGTGGCAGTGGTGCTCATAGTAGTAGTGGTAATGGTAGTAGTAGGAACATTAATAGTAGTAATGGTGGTGGTGAAGGTAGTAGTAGTAGCAGTGGAGTAATTATGATAGTAGTGGAGAGAGTAGTAGCAGTAGTACTGATAGTAAAAGTTATTTTTGAAGTGGTATTTTTGGAAATACCACTTTAAAATATCACGTCCTCTGATTTGACCTAAAGTTGCTTTTCTGCGGTACAGTGTGAAGATCAACTTTTCACATTAGACTGATAAATATGTTCATACTTACCTTCTGCTGAGGAGGAATGTGCTTCACTTTAAGGCCAAGAGGGCCAGGGAGTACCAGTCACCACACACACAGACTGAAATTCCTGTCTCTGTGGGGTGTTTCCACATTTCACAACTAACTCAACCCTAAATGTAACCACAGCACACAAAAGAACACCTTCACTGCCTTCACTGTCATATAAATGCAGAATGGTAGATCTTTCTGATTTCCCAACCATGACGAAAGATTCACGCTTTCCATCATTGGGCACATTTGGTCTTGACAGGGAGTCAAATACACACACACATGCACACACACGCACACACACATTCCCACTGCACATTCACATCCTTTCCACTGGAGGACCAGTCATACAATTTTAAAACGTCTGGCCTTGAAAAGAAATGTAGTTTGACACTTGAGCTAAAACCCCAATGTCATATTTCAGATATGCACTGAGGTTGACTTTATGTACAAATGTTTATGGTTCTGATTACCTGTGTTACAGTAACAGCCTCTACTGTTGTAGAAAGGCTTGCACTGGATATTTGATCAGTAGTGAGGCAAGGTGGACCACTATCACCACTTCGGTGCATCTCAAACGTACTGGATGGAGTTTCATTGTTCCAGCGAATGTAGTCCTCGAAGAGATATTGGACGTAGAATAATTAGGCTAAAGTCTGGCTGCTCTAATCCCATTTCACTGGACATCACAACTAAACACCTGTGTCAGGTTTCCATTTAAAGAGCTGGATTTGTTAACTGGAAGTGCTCTGGATTCTTTTGGAGATGTGAATTTCTCGAAGCTTTTCCAGACATAATGTAAAGCTCCACATGTGCCAAATAATGTTTTGGGAAAAATTGCCTCTTCAGTTTTGCACTGATGCTAGAAGTGACTGTTTATGTTTATGTGCTCACTTCTCAATGCTGTAACAGAACCATTCAGAGTGGCACCAGATTTTCATTATATATTTAGTAGAACTAAATGATATCCTTTGAGGTTTAAGAAAAACAGTGGGGTTTTTTTTGTTTTGGGATAAAATATCACTTTAATCAAAATGGATTTCCAATAACACATAAAGGCATTATGGGGGATTAGTGTAAGGAATTTCTCTGCTGTCCTGGTCATGTCAGACTCCTCCAACACGCCCTTCAGGCAGTTTTAGGAGATAATTGGCTGAGTCATAACTCAGAAGTGTCCAGGGAGACGGGTGAAGCTTACTGATGTCCTCAAATAAACTGGTTAAAACGGCTGAGGTTAAAACAGAGACACTGGTTTTGCTGTCATAATTCATTCATGTCTACACTTCCAGGCATTTCAAAAGGGGGGAGGGGGAGCGACTTTGGGGAGATGGGGCCTACAGAAAAAAAGTACCAGATCCTTGAGGAAGTTTTGGAGGTTATTCAATTTGAAACCTCTTAAGGTCCTTCAAGGAACCTTCAATAAAAGGACAAGTGTATCTCGGAGGTTCCTTGAAGCACTCTTAAGAGGTTCCTCCACAGTTTCAAATTGAACAACCTCCAAAATGATCTTGTACTTTTTACACAGTTGGCTTGTACAGTGTTTACAACTCAAATGAGACAAGTTTGACAGGTCAGTATTAATGAGGAGTTACGGTTAGTGCTTGAGGTGAGCAATGTGTGTTTACGTTTGTAATGATTTTAGTCAGGAGAAGTTGTCTGGCAGGAGAAAGGATAAGGCCGGTATGATAAGGAAGGAATTTACACAAATTGCTTTCACATCAGCCTGTTAAATCTTCTCTTCAGTACACATGGAGTAACTGGACTGACAGGGGAGAACGTAGTGCAGACTAAATAATGTACTAGAGATTGCAAGAATGATCATTTACTGCCGGTTCCACAACTGTGGGAACATTTGGAGGATGGAAAGATTTGACTCATCATTAACTCTGTCACTGTTAGACTGTTTAAAACCATTTAAACCTCTAATACAGCTGAGTTGACATTTTCCAACATTTTACTGAAGTGCCAACCTCAAATTATAGACCACACAGCACGTCTAAAACATAATTTCATGAATATAATTCTGAAAAACAAACAAACAAACAAACAAATAAATAAATACAAAATTCCTTCACCCATAACATTTTGTATGAAGTAGTCAGATGAGTCAGATGCAGACCTTGCTGCAGTATTAATGATAATTTATAAGTAGAAGGGAAATTTATAAGTAATAAGGAAAGTTGAATGTAATTAGAATTATTTATCAAATCTGAATTACCAAATGTTTATCTGTGGTGAAATACCCAGTTCGAATTCTACACAAACATATTCTGCTTTATGGAGTAATATTAAGTACACCACATCCCTCATGTTGCCTAGCAAAAAAAAAAACAAAAAAACAAAAAAAAACAACAAAAAAAAACAACAACAACAACAATATTTATATATGTATACATATATATATATATATATATATATATATATATATATATATATATATATATATATATATATATATATATATATATTAATGTTGTTTTTATTGTTTCTTTTTTTGTTTTTTTGCTAGGCAACATGAGGGATGTGGTGTAAAATATAAATATATAAATATATATATATATATATATATATTTATATATATTTTTTCCTGTAGGAACATGGGGAGACCACACCAAACCTGCAGCAACAATATATACAATATCCAATTTGTATTTCTATGGGGTCTATGGTTATGTACACTAAGATAAGGACTAATTTTTGTCTAATGCACCCTTTAGCAGCATTAATACGTTCTATTACAGAAACCTGTTTGCTGAGAAAAACTGAAATATGATCATTTGTTTGTGAGCGCATTCTTCTCTACTTCACCAAAAACAATTGTTCAACAAAGAGCAGAAATGCCACAGCTGGCGTACTGTAGTGTATTCCTTTGTTTAAACATCTTTGGTATTTGAATATAGCCATTTTTAGAATTTGCAAACCATCTGTTGCTCCACTGAATTATAGAACCCTCACTGTTCCTGTACACTGTTCACAGTCTCCCAAAGCACGATGAGAACCTGTGTGACAAAAAGTGATAATAATGTCGGTGTTGAAATGATTTATGTGTGGAAAGTAATAATTGATCTCATCTGATCACAATTGGGGCTTATATGAAGGCAGGTGTGAACAGGCTGAATATAAGGGTTTCTGTTAATATTTGTAACAGGAGGGAAGAGCAGGCTCCTAATAAACTGTCTGTGGTAGTTTATAGTTTAAGCAGTAATACTAGTTTGTTAGAAATAGGAAGTGGAAAAAAATCCACCAAACACTGCAGCTGATGTTCCTTTGCCACTCCACACATAAAGCAAAAAGTATGTCCTATAATACCAGCATAATCTGTTAGCCTTTGGCCTGCTTTTGTATAAATACCAAAATGAAATGTAAGCTCATTTGTGCAAATGGTGAGATTTGCCATAAATTCATGATGAATATGAAATTTGCAAGACCATTATCTCGAGAGACGTGAAATGATACCATGGGCTCTGGCCTCATTCTCTACATGTCGGATGGGTTAATATTTCATGTTTGCAGGAATGTAGCACGGTCACAAAGAGGTTGCAACCACTCCTTGTGGCATGAGGTGACCTACTGCAAGGCATGACGGTAGAAATATTAGTCCTTGGAGGTTGGCAGAAATGAGATGAAACCCAGCACACGTGCACCATCTCCGCCTCAAACATTAAACAGCGCATGGCAGATGCAGACTGTGGCCCAGGAGGGTGTCTGATTCGCAGGCAGACAATACCTTGGAGAAGACAAAAGGGTGTAGAAAGAAGGAGACAGAGCAGCTAAATGTTCTCAGATCTCAGGAGGGCTTTGTTAGGAAGTTAAAGAATTAAGAGAAATTAGAACCATTTATGCAGCAAAACAGCTTAAATGTAGTGAGTATGTTTGTCAAGTTATTAATCTGCTTTAGGAATAAAATGTTATTTCATTTCATAAAGCTGTATTCTAAATTATTTGTGACACAAAAATTGTTTGGCCAATAGAACGAGACCAAAAATGCAAAGGCTTTTATTGTGATGCCCTCTGCAGATGTTCTGCAAAAGATCAGCTTATCTTGAGCAGCATCATTCAAAAATTCATTCAATGAGCATTTTATTACGGAGACCACACCACTAATATTGAGCCTCCTTTTCTGCAGATTTTCACTTATTTTTATCTTTGGATTCAGATCCAGTATCTTAAATGCTAAAGAAGAACACCAAACTCCCGTCAGCACGAAACCAGATTAACACTTACAACCCAAGATCCACACTTGCAAGCAGTTACATTTTGTATTCTACACTTTTATTATTATTATTATTATTATTATTATTATTATTATTATTATTATTATTATTGTTAATAATATATTTTAGTGGACAAAAATATTTATTTATTTATTTATTTATTTAATAATATTACTAGTATTTTTATTATTATTTATTATTATTATTATTACTATTATTATTATCATTATTATTATTATTATTATTATTATTATTATTATTGTTGTTAATAATATTATTTTAATGATAAATAAATACTATTTATTTATTATCATTACTATTATTATTATTATTACTATTATTATTATTATTATTATTATTATTATTATTGTTAATAATATATTCTTAGTGACAAAAACATTATTTATTTATTTATTTATTTACTATTTATTATCATTACTAGTATTTTTATTATTATTTATTAATATTATTATTACTATTACATCATTATTATTATTATTATTATTATTATTGTTGTTGTTGTTGTTAATAATATATTTTAATGATAAATAAATATTTATTTATTTATTATCATTACTATTATTATTATTATTATTATTACTATTATTATTATTATTATTATTATTATTATTATTATTATTATTATTATTATTATGCTTCTCAATCTAATCATGACAAAAAATCCATCAAAACTCTTTCACTTTGAGCTCAAAAACACTCTGGGTGGGTTCTAAAGATTAAGAGGACCTTTACTTTGACACATGCTGAAGTAGTCATACATTTTGGGTAAATTGTGACATGAAGAGATGCAGAGGGTCAGCAACAATACTCTTGATTGGTATTAAGAGACAGAAAGTGTGGCAAGAAAACAATCCCCACACCGTTACACCATCTTTACCAGCCTGGACTGCTGACACACCCACGGGTTCAGGTTATGTTTTGCCAGGTCAAACATCTGTACTGATGAGCCTCATATTTTGGACTACACTATGGCCAATCAGGATTGATTGATTGATTCAATGACTGTGTGAATGTGTAATGGCTGTGGTCCAGCTCGTCACAGTAAAGCACGCAGTGGATTTATGTGTTCAATGTAAAAGAACTTATATTAAATTAATAGAGTCTAATAATTCTAAACCTTAACCTAAGCCTAACCTACCACTTAGGTTATTTGGATGCAAGATATTCAAAGCCAAAGTATTTTCAGATACTGATATTACTAATAATAATAATAATAATAATAATAATAATAATAATAATAATGCATTTTATTTATTAAGTGCCTTTCTGGACACTCAAGGATGCTTTACAAAATGCTAAACAAATAAACAACAAACAAAACAAATAAACAACAAACACTGGAGAGCAGTGGCAGCCAAACGTGCACAGCGTTCACTCAACCAGAAAGAATGAATTAGAAAAACATGAGGTAAGGAAGGAAGAAAAAAAGCACACCCAGACTATGTTCCAGGAGGAGCACAGTTTCGGTAGGTAAAACAAAAACATCCAAGCACTTAAGCACATATAATTCAGATAAGGAAAGTGGGTTTGGGCCGGAAGTTTGCCTTTTTGATTCCCATGACTAGCAGTAAGTGGGGGGCAGGCAAGTGAGTGAAGGAACAGTTCATTCTCTTTCTTCAGCGTTCCCGTCGGGTAAAATGTAGGAGCTAAATTCAGTTCTGAAACCCTAAAATGCTCACATCGGTTGGTAATACCTCGGGCAGTGTGATGCCACACATCTCAAGAAGTACACTCCACAAACTAGACCTAAACACAGCTGCAAACAAAGACATTCTCATAGCATGTTGTTCAAACTGCAGGCCTCCACAAGCCAAGATCACACACACACACACACACACACACACACACACACACACACACACACACACACACACACACACACAGTCATTCAAACCAGAAAAAAACACTTTTTGACATTGCCCTGCTGCGCCTCTGTGTCTGAAACACCCACATACTCCTGATCAAACAGAGATGTGGAGTTCAGCTTTCTCACAATCTCAGCACAGAGCTTTCTGCAGGTTTTCTAGTTGCCTTTTGCAACTTTGACTTGAATTTTTGGAGTGAGATTCAGTTGGTCCCACCTTTAACCTGTTGATGCCTGGTGGTCACTACAGTGGACCATGTAATAGGTTCTATGTACATTCTTGGTGTTTCTGGAGTCTCACTTTATTTATTTATTATTTGTTTGTTTGATTGTTTTTTGAAGACACAGGGCAATGGACTGAGTTCATTATTTTTTTCGTAGCCAGAACAGTACACGTGAAAGCGTAGTATTTGTTATACATTATAATATATAAATTTCCATTTTACTCCATTTATTTGAAAATAAAGAAACATACAAACAAACCTGATTTGTTTTGTTTCTCTGGGCTGTTAATGTCTATAATAAATTTAAGGTGAACACCTGAGTGGACACGTAAATAATAATTACATGAAAAAAAACACAGACACACACAGGTCAATAGTATTTATCAGCCTGAAAGAATAAAGTCATTGAAAAAATCCCCGACTCGGGTTGTCAGTTCATGCATGAGGTCCTAGTTGCAAACAATGGTTTTACGAGTCATTACATAGCAGTGTGCAACTGTCCCTGACCCTTGACGTTTCCACATCCGTGCTTCACAGCTGGTGATGACATTTTAGGACTGTTGGACACTTCTTTGTGCTTCTTGTGGTCTGCTCTTGGACTGAACGTGCTAGAAGTATGAAGTTGAGAGTTGTCGTAAATGTTCTCCACTTGTGAATCATTTTCCGGGCAGTGGACTGGCTGACTCTTTGCGTCTAGACATGATGGTACCACTCACTTCCACAATCCAGAGCAAACCAAACTAATGTCTCAGGATTAAATAAGCCTGTCTCCTCCATAGTCCTCCATACATCACAGTGTAAAAATATATTTAGAGTTTTTTAACCCTAAAAATACTGTACATAGCAATTCAGAATTCAGGCAGGTAAGGAGACCAGCAGTGCTGTCAGACTTTTCTCCTTGCTGTGTTTGAGCACAGATTTTGAGTCATGTTTCACTTCAAATTTCACTTCATACTTCTATAAAGCTCCATCATTACAATGTAATCCATACACTAATTGACCCAAAAAAGCACCCACATGAAATTGTAACTTTGTCTCAGGCTCAGAGGCTACTTTTGGGTAGCTTAATTGTTTACATTGGAAAAGTTGAAAGCTTTAGAAGCTGCATCACAGAAAACTGTTTCAGTACATTATGTGTATTGAGATGTGCACGTAGATACATAGAATCTATGTATTTACCGTATTTTCTGGACTATAAGCCGCTACCTTTTTTCCACACTTTAAATCATGCAGCTTATAATGAGGTGCAGCTTTTTCTTCTTATATATGTTATTTTCCAGGTGTTTTTTAAAACTTTGCGGGTGCGGTTTATTTTCCGGTGCGGCTTATAGTCCAGAAAATACGGTAATTATTTTATGTTACTTCCATCCCTGTTTGGAAGTGCCAGTTACTCAGTCCTGTTAGGACTCTCCCCCTATATCATACAATGCTCACACCAATTAATTATACGTTTGAAAAGCCATAATGGTGGGGTAAATACAAGCCATAGTAAGACATTTTAGTCTGGATTTCACACTATTTTATCATCATCATCATCATCATCTTAATTACATACAACTCAGAACATGTGTGCAGGTTCACTGTTAGTCCACCAAGTGGCTTTTTCGTTTTGTAACACAATTGGAATCTGTAGGTTTCTTTACAATAAAGCATTTTTCACTAAACCACTACGAATTGCTTGGCTTACATGTCAACCACTGAGTTATAAAGAGTCACAAACATTGTTCTCACTGGGTTCAGCGTAAATAATGCATCGCTGAGTTGAAAAAGGATTTGTCTGAGGATAAACTTAGTGGTATGAAGAATAAACAGCATTCAGAGTTCAACTACTTCAACTGTCCACTTAACACTGTTACACACTGTCAGAAAACACACCAGCAAGTCTATATCGTTACTTAAGGCATGTCCGAGAAGATGCATGAAATCTAAATAACTGAAGCCGACTCCATTTCCTTTGTCAGTGTACGCTCTATGTTAGAGATGACCGATCCTTTTCCTCAGTTCATGTTTTTTTTTCCACAGCTGCTGTAAAACACCTGACGAACACAAGACAGTCTGGCAGATCAAAAGAACAAAGAGCGCATTGTTCTGTGTGTTTGTGATGAAAGGAGGGGTAACTGGGGAAAGGGGTGGGTGGGGTGGTCACATCGAAACTTGGCAGTGGAAGCCTCTCTTGCATACACAAGACCCATGGTGGTCCACTCCCCACCACCCCGAACTCATCTCCTTCATATCAGCAATCCTTACGGTATAACCTTCCAAGCACTTTGGAGCCCATCAACTAGGAGGGACTCCTATATTTATATTTTATATTATTTATATATTTATATCTATATTTATAATTTCCCTCTGGGATTAATAAAGTCTGATTCCGAACAAGTCGTTTCTAAAGATTCCAGCCAACTTAAGACCCATTCATCATGGAAAACAGCCATCCCTCCCTCTATTAGTCTTCTGCATCTGCACACATCCAGTCATTTCTTTAGTTTCCTTAGGAATCAATAACATTCTATACATAAATATATCTATAAAATATTTATACCTATAAATATTTAATCATTAGGAGAGAGTTGCAGCTTTTAAATGTTAGACATAATCAAAGCAAAATAAATTCCTTCAGAGCAATATTTACACCAACATCCTGTGTACTTAGAATACATAAAAAATGATGGCAAATGAAAATATGCATTTTTAAAACCAGAACAAATCAATACGTAAACATCACCAGAGGAAACGTACAGGCTGCAGAAATCAAGTTCGAGTTATTTTTCTGCGCTTTCACCCTGAAACACTGTCATTTGACTAGATTTGCAGCTTGAACTTGAGTACGGCTGCACCTTCAAATGGTCCTTTGATGCCTTTGGTTCTATAACAAGGCATGTTTGCGGTAGTAGGGATGTGTGAGTGTGAAGAGTGAATTTTTAATCACAGAACATGACACACAAGAAAGACTACTCCTTACCCCATCCCACCCCACATCAAGAAACAGCTCGTAAGACAGCATGGCAGACAACACACACAACATATACAAACATTCACAAGCAAACAGCCCAGGCTCTAATCATAAGAAATTCGAGAAAGTGTTGGAGGATTTGGTGGAGAAAAAAAAAAAAATATCATATCACGATATTAGCTGAATGACTACATGATGTACAATACAATGTGAAAAATACGTGTATTTTTATTATTGTTTTTGTACTATATTTAAAGAAACTGAAATTTGATCTTAATTTCTCCTTAAGATAAAAACCTTATTTTAAAACATAAATTCAACTCCTTTAAATCTCTAAATAATGTATGACTTCAGCCCTAATTAATATATTACTCTATTAAAGATCATGTATAGACTAAATACCTACTTTGTACCACTGATTAAAAATACTGTTCTACAATCCAGGAGGGAAGGCAGTCTTCATCATAATTGGGGTTAAAGCCACTGATAACATATCCGTTCCTAGAAAAGCATTCGCTCATATCTATTACAAAAATGCTTCTATCTAATCTATCTAATGCTTCTATTGCATCATCTAAACACAAACAAACACAAAAGGGTATTAAACAAACAAATGGGCCAAGCTGCCAAAAAGTGTAGTGTCAATATAGGACATAAGCTTCATATCAACAATATAGTGTATATCTCATCATCATCTACTGTCTTTGTCTTCTATAGCTTCTGGAAATAACTGCTGGTTTTATTTTATTCATGTGAAACTCATGAATCATTTAAGTCATATGAACTGCGTGCATCGAGTTCATGATTTTTTTTAAACACACTTATCAACCATTCCTAGGTCCCCATCATGCTTCAAAAAACAACTCTGATCAAAGCATGGTCTGTACCATCTGAAAGTGTCCTGCGGTGCCAAGACATTACAGCAGGTCCTGTGAGATAGGGCCCCGCATGTGCATCAGTGGGTCGTTGATGACCTTTTATCATGTCCCTGGTTCACCAGTTGTCCTTTCATGTGCTTTTGGTACAGACCACTGCATACTGGGAACACCCCACAACATCCCACGAGACCTTGGGAATGTTCTGACGCAGTTGTTTAATCGTCACAGTCTGATTCTTGTCAGAGTCTCTCAGATTTTTATGCTTCTTTGTCTAATTTTAAATTTTTCTAAATTTGCTCTCTGTCTAATATATCCACCCCTTCACAGGAGCCACTGTTAACCATAATATTATGGCTGACTGATATATGTGTAGAGTTTAGAAATTATAGAGGTCATACTACATGGCATACATGGTCAGTTTCCATGTGCAAGTGCGTCAGAAAGCAAAAACCCTCACTAAGCATGGCTGAAATTAACAAGATAGAATTTCTCAAAAGCCCTAACAACCAGGGAATTGGTATGACAGAACTCAACGGCCTGGGAGGCCATCAAAACTGCCCCTTTCAAATAAACTGTAGGTCTTTTATTATTAAGAGAGTAAAGATCCACTCTTGCTTTAGATTTGAATGTATTCACAAGTGTTGGTGTCCATCATTCCACTTTGAGAAGACAAGAAGCTGCTATTGAGAAAAAGAAACCATAAGAAAAGTACATTTTTAGAAAATTGAATTGAATTTATAGTCCAGACCTCCACAACATTTGAATGTGTTTGGACTGATTTGAATGGTGATAAGTCGAAAATGCTATAGGATATATTTAATTTCTAAGCTTCATTGCTTTTATTAACACTGGATGTGAAATGAATAAACATTAAATGAAGGGTCGTCTCTGACTTCTGCACAGAATATAGCATAAATGTCACCTCCACAAAGTGGGAAATTGCTTCTCAGTACTGTTATGCAATAAGATATCCATTGCATCAACACTCACAAAGGCGCTGAAGTTTCGTGACGCCTTTGGTGTCCAATCTCTGAGCCTCTCACAAATCTCATAAAATGTGGTTTCATACATTCTTAGGTGGCATTTTGACTTTTCTTGATCAATATTTGAGAAGTATGGACTGTGGTGGATTTCGGTATGGCCAGCAGTCTGAAAAAGAATGCAAAAGTCATCTGCAGACCAGTTTTTGGTTTGCCTTCTCTTCAAATAGTTTGTATTCTTTACATTATTTTGGTATCAAGAAATATATAATGGCTAAATAATGCCTTGTCTGAGGCCCTCACATGACCAGCCCACTGGGAAACTTGGGCTACCCACTCAAAAGAACAAGATCTGGAATGGGTGGAATGATTTAATTGATGATGTTGCATCAAAGAACACAAGAAAGGTCAGGATTTAGGCTTTAGTTTTAGACAGTTGTGTGATCCTTATTTGATTAGCAATGGTCATAATTAGAGCACAGGTCTCTGTATATAAATTAGATACATACTCAAGAACCTTCTCTATCATTTAATAACTGTGAGCAACAGGTAAGACATCATTTTACACAAAATTCTTTCATATTTCTAATTAATGTAGACAGAACAGTAGACAGAAGGTAAAGAAAGATTTCTCAGTCACAGTAGAAAGTGCAATGCTGCCCCATTTCTCATTTGAATTGCTCCAAGCTATGCTTATTAAGCTCACTTTGTTGCTTTGAACATGACTAATTAACCTCAGTTTATTTTCAGTCTTGCTTTAGGTTTTTAAAGCCGTTCTAGTCCTGATTGGTTTCATGAAGCTCAGAATTACACTATTTGTATTGATGATCCAAGTCATTTTTTATTGATAGTCCAAGACCATAAGTCTTATAATGCCACAGAATGGACAGCAGTAATTACTTGGTTATAGTTGAATAATGAGAGTTTAGTAGTCGCAGTGATGGCAAATGGAAGTGTGAGTGACAGTGTTATCCAAACACTGTTCCTCCCTCAAAAGAAAATCCAACAGAACCAAATTACCCAGTTTCAAGACATCAAAACACAGCAGTCTTCACTAAGTATATTCACCCCCTTAAATAGATTTAGTCAAAGCTGGCTTTGAGAGAATACGATGTTGTTCACACTGGAGAGCAGCTCATCACCTCCACACAGATATATGGGCTGTTCATGCCCACTGGTTTTCCTGTGCCAGTTTCCGAAAAAGAACAGCTCAAACTCATCCCACCTCAGCTTGCCAACAGCACACTGCGCTGAGAGGACACAATGAGAGGACAGCAGTAAGATCTCAAATAACTACAGTGTTACGGTATAAAATGTTAAACGTATACTATGCTCTCAGGTTGTTAGTGGTGCTGTAAATCAGTCATACAAGGGTCTGCAAGAGGTAGCAAAGTAACAGGGTGGTAAACAGGCCAAATAAACAACATCTGAGCATTTCTCCCCCCAGCTGAAGTTGCATGATTACAATGAATACATCACACAACAACCTTAAATAATGAACAAATGTATTCTTTGGCAACTTTAGAAAAGTCTACTAATTCACGAGCGGTTTCTATGAATGCACGTGTTGTTTTCGGCACAATGACACTAATAAAGTGCCTACAAGGTAAGTCGCTGAATCTGAAAGCATAGCAAAAACTGATTTCATTTATATGAATTATATTACAGGCATTTCAGGAATGCTCTGGGGAATCTTTTTTAACATACATTTGCATCACAAAAACAGATACACAATGAAGAACACCTGCATAACATGTAAAAACAATGAAAAACGTTGGTGCAAAAAAAATATACAGATACAGGTAATTAAGTAGTACATACTCTATAGTCATACTGTTAGGGACCATCTTTTTTTAAAAGGCGTTTCAACAGTAGTCAACATGCACCTTAGATAAAGTGGTGAATGGTATTAAATATGTGCAAAATCTCCAAAATTACATTTTTCACACAGCAGTGTTTGTATCTTTCATGTAACAGTTCATCAGTCGGAAGAGGATACAGACATATTTACATAAAATACTGACCATTTATATATGAATAGATGTCAAAATCACTTTATACATCCTACAACACTTCATTACAAGCAAAACAGACCTCTATAAATATTTATAAAGGCTTACTCCAACATGCACAATTCTAGGGAGGCCACAAACAACTGTATTTCTATTTAATTTTAAATATTTGATCAAATAGCTGACTCACTATCACTGTCACGGTCACTCCGGTTTAACATTGTTGTTGGTGGTGACGTGAGTTTGAAAACTGCACAATATTCAAATCACCTTTAATTCTAGCTCTAATTTCAAGACATCTTCCATAATTTCCACACCTTATGTGTCTGGAAATGTTTTCAGTGTATTTATGGAAAAGATGACCTCAATATTGACATTAATGTATTTTTAGCATGAAGGTCATACATTATTTCGACTCACTGTGGCAGCCCTACACAGGTCACACCACCCTTTCTGAGGTGAAATGAAAAAAAAAAAAAAAAAACACTGAAAAAATGCAGTCTTGTGCATATTGGAATGTCTTTATAAATGTTTACGTAGGTTTATGTCAGTTGTCACAAGAGGCTTATGTATGTAATATGTAGTTTGAAACATTTGCCAAACGTACTACGCAATGCAGAGACAGGCGACACAGCTTGTTTGACACAAAGTGACTGGACTTTGGTGAGAGGTGGCTGTTCAAGACGGCTCTTAAAATGAAAGTAGAAAAGTGAAAGTAACTGACCTCATGCAAACGGCAAGACGAACCTGCAGACACAACATTGTCGATTTTATATTGCTCTTTAACATCTCAGCATATATTCTTTTCTCATAGTCAGTTTAGTGTTGAGACCAACCCACACTTAAAACGGGAAGTCCACCCAAAATCACATCTCATCCCCAGATGTGCTTTGAACATTTTCCAGATGCAGCAAACAATGCAGTTCCGTATAAGAAAGTATTATAAATCATAAGATTATGGATTCATCAGTTAAACTGCACAAAGTGAAAATATAAGATACTATCAGAGCTAGTTTTATTCACAAAGATGTACATGTTCTCATCATGTTTTGGTCCATTCTCTTCTTAAAGGATTGTAATTTTGGGGTACAGGGCATGGGACAAAGCAGTCCTGTTCCTGATTGGTTTCAGGAAAGGAAATGGCACCAGCAGACTCTGCACACAATTCACTGTTACAGGTTCTGAAAATGCTACAAATCAGTGTTCATTTCCACAATTCCATTGCAAAACAGAAATTTGTGGAATTTATGGCTTCAGGCAATACAACAGTATTGTAGTTTAAAGGCTCACTGAAGATGTGAAGTGTAGCTTCTGATTCCTCATGGACTCATTTGCTGCTTGGTTTAGAGGTAGCTTCACCAAGTCTGTTTAACTTGTTACATCACCTCCGGGCTTCATTCTCTGTTTAACTAGGTTATTGAATTGGTATGACAGAACTCAAATGAATTCTATTATATTATTTATAATCCATCCATCCATCCATCCATCCATCCATCCATCCATCCATCCATCCATCCATCCATCCATCCATTTTCTGAACCGCTTATTCCTGAATAGGGTCACGGGTGAGCCGGTGCCCAGCCGGCAACTATGAGCGCAAGGGCAGGAAACAACTCTAGACAGGGTGCTAGTCCATCGTAGGGCGCGCTCACACACACACACACAGGGCCACTTTAGAGTCACCAATTGACCTACCATGCATGTCTTTGAACTGTGGGGGAAACCGGAGTACCCGGAGGAAACCCACACGAACACGGGGAGAACAATCCAACAGGGAGAACATGCAAACTCCAAACTCCACACTCCAACCCAGGTCCTTCTTGCTGTGAGGCAACAGCGCTATCCACTGCGCCACCATGCTGCCCATTATTTATAATATAATATAAAATATTGTGTGGGCTCACAACCTGCACAGCATATTGTCATGGACAAATTAACGTTAGTTTATGTCCCATGAGAAAGTTGGTTGAATGGTTAGTCAAAATTAAGCCATTCTGAACATGTTTTGTGAGTTTTAACTGCTCAGCATCAACCACAGAATAGAGTTAAGAGTGATGGAAGTGCTGGGTTTATTAGAAGTAGACTTATCAAAGCAATTGATATTAAATTGTCTGATTACAGATTATCGTATTTAAGGGCTCGAATGTTAAACTAGGTAAACTTCCCTTTAATGTTGTGCGAAAGCCATTCATAAATTGATTCATGCTTTTTGAGCTGGTCAGACACAGCAGACAAACCTGTCAGTTCATGTACAAGCACATCTATGTTTCAGGCATAGTTTAATACATTTCGTTTGATTACTCAGTCAGTAGTTTGATCTCAGTGTTGATCTCAGAGTTGTTCTCAGTTTGCCTGTTTCACTGAAACATACTTAGGCAAGAGACACCATCCTTTTTTCTGCTTCCCACACCTTTGGCTTGACCTGAAGTTCAGTTCGACCTCACTGTTTCTTGCGGAGTCCTTTTTCCTTGGTACACGTAACATGTGTGGGGTAGTGATAATGTAATTTACCTCGAAAACGTTTGACCTTGATTATATGGCACAGTCATCCTGAGGGTCAAGACTGAAGGCAGAGCTTCTTAAAATGTCTAGGCAGTTAACAAGGATGAGGGTTCCTGTCAAGTGTCTCCATCGCTTGGTAATTGGGTTTTTCATTTTGTCCAGGCCTGTGTGAAGCTCCTGAAGAACATCCCTGTAACTGTCCCCGACCTGTGCCGCCCATGTCACCAGGAAGTCGTAAGCTGGCTTCCACATGGCCTGAGAGAGGAAACAACAATGGGGGATGGTGTTGAAGGGAAGTCAGAGAATAGAACCCAAAAAAGAAATCAGGGAAAAAGAAGACAGAAGACAATTCACTATAGTAACGAATGCAGAATGCAGTGCCTTCAAATTTGAGACCATGCATTTCCGCTTTACTGGCAATCCTAATCCTAGCTGGCATCAAATATAAGCCCTTACAAGTAAATAAATGCTGACTATGCAGAGAACAGCTTTACATATTACGCTTATACACAGTACTGTTCACATATTAAAAGAAATTAGTGTCAATCTAGATTTTTATATTGGTGCAACTAAAAAAAAAGATTCCCTGGAAAAATCTCTCTGCAAAGTAGTCTGCTATGCAAAATTCATCTGTCATTACGTGTCTAATGCACAGTCTTAAGATGTCAAAGTGTGCATTTTTAAAATATTAAAGTGGAATATTTAAAGTCTTGTAGAATTCAAATATGCACAGAGTACTATTTCATGCTCTCCGGCATTCATCAGCATTGCATACATATTTATAGCTGTTTCAGAATGGTAATACGTGCAAAAGCACAGCACATCTGGAAAATAATCACAGCACTTCACTTTTAGCACATTTTGTTATGTTACAGCCTATGAATTCTATTCACTTTTCCCCTCAAAATTCTACACCCCCCACGATGACAAAGTAAGAAAAGCCTTTGCTCAAAACTTTGCTGAAGCACCTTTTTGGGGACGTTTCTTCCATTCTTCAGAATGCAGAACCTCTCAAGCTCCATCAACTGGATGGACAGCATCAGTGCGCAGCCCTTTTTTGATATCTCCAGAGATGTTCATTTGGGTTCAAGTCTGGGTTCTGGCTGGGCCTCTCAAGGACATTCACAGAGTTGTCCAGAAGCCACTCCTTTCCAATGCCTAATGTCTTCCAGACATGATGCTTAGAATTCACTCCAAAAAAATTCAATCCTTTTGTTTCTCATGGTCTGAGAGTCCTTTAGGTGCCTTTTAGCAAACTCCCTTTTACTTAGGCGTGGCTTCCATCTGCCCACTCTACCACATAGGCCTGATTGGTGGAGTGCTGCAGAAATGGTTGTCTTTCTCAAGGTTTCTCCTCTCTCCACAGAACAAGGTTGGAGTTCTGTCAAAGTGATCATTGGGTTCTTGGTGACCTCCTTGACTAACGTCCTCCTGCCACATTCACTCAGTTCGGCAGGGCGGCCAGCTCTATGAAGAGTCCTTGTGGTTCCAAACTTCTTCCATTTATGGATGATGGAGGCCACTGTGTTCATTGGGATCTTCAATGCAGCAGAAATGTTTCTGTACCCTTCCCCAGATCTGTGTCTCAATGGAATCTTGGAGGTCTACAGACAATTGCTAAGACTTCATGGCTTGGTTTGTGCTCTGACAAGCACTGTCTACTACGAGCCTTTATATAAACAGGTGTGTATGTTCCAAAATCAGGCCCAATCAACTGAATTCACCACAGGTGTCCAATCAAGCTGTAAAAACATCTGATGGATGATCAGTGGAAACGAGATGCACCTGAGCTCAATTTTATGTGTCATGGCAAAGGCTGTGAATACTTATGTACATTATATTTTTGTGTTTTTATTTTTAACTGTGCAACAATGTTAATTAAACTAAAAAAATGTGTTATTGTGGGGTTGTTGTGTGTAGAGTTTTGAGAAAAAAATGAAAGGCTGTAACATAACAAAATGTAGAAAAAGTGAAGTGCTGTGAATACTTTCCGGATGCCCTGTATATGAGATGTCACTGAAAGCCTCGGGCTTTTAAATGAGAGTGTATGGTTCCCACCTCACTGTCCACCACCCCATCTCTGTCTCTGTGAGGAGCCTCGTATGCCTCCATTTGTTTTCGGGACACTTTGGCAAGTTTTTCGGCCAGCTCCCTCCAACGGTCTGCCACCTCCACCGCTGCGGTCAACAGTGCAAAGTCCTTGACCAGCCGAGCCACCAGACCCTGGCAGTCCATTTTTAGCAAAGCCTGAAGTGCACAGAAGAATTATTTTGAAATTAAGTACGTAATTCCATCTTCATTCTAGTTATAAATTATAAATACAAAGATCTTCATGCAGCTGTCGTGTCTCCAAAACGGCAACTTTAGGAGAAGGAAAATGCCTTCTTAACTTCCAATGGAAGTCAAATTAAAAATATGTTATTCCAAGTCATTTCTGGAGCATTTCTATTGTTCCATTCATCATAAAATGTTGATGCAATGTAACAAACTACTGCCATTATGACAAACAATGAAGACAGATAGTTCAAGTTAATCTTGAATTAATGGCTTAAAACATCAGAGAACATTAATAATAACTGAATCTCTATGTGTACATGTACCTTTAGAACGATGACCTTTTGAAAAGTTAATTTAATCAGGGTTCCACTCAAGGTGTTGGTCTAGTGTAGGTTTATGATTACTGAATCAGGATATTCTAGAGTAGAAGATCTAGGTAACACTCTAATCTTCTGAAGCAAATGCACATATGAGAAATATACAATAACAAAACATCTCAGTATGGCTGTGCACTGACGCTCCCCGTCCAAACTGATACAGCTTAAGAGGTTATGCAAAAAATAATAGGAGAAACTTCCCAAAGTCAGCCAAGCTTGTAGCATCACACTCAAAAATACTTGAGGCTGTAATTGCTGCCAAAGGTGCTTCAACACAGTGTTGAACAAAGGCTGTAAATACGCATGTATATGTCATATTTTGTGTTTTATTTATTAATTTTTTAATTTGCAAAGATTTCAAACAAACTTTGCTCACTTTGTCACTGTGGGGTATTGTGTGTAGAATTTTGAGGGAAAAAATAATTGAACCCATTTTGGAATAATCCATTTGGGCTCTATTTTATATTGATATAGGCTGTGCTGCATTATGATGAGCACCACAGACCTAAAAGCCCCAGGGGTGCTTTGGAAGTGTGGTGCTTCCATTCAATGACACCAATCATATAAATCTACACTGTTTAGAGTATATAGTTTTTTTATGTATGTGTGTGTGTGTGTGTGTGTGGGTAACACACACTCAATGTGCCCAATGCTCATTTCTATAGGACTCTGCCATGCTGTTGCTAAGCGCCACACTGAAAAAGCTAGATCAATCAGGAACTTGAGTTTACATGCTGTGCACTCTGATGAATTCACAGATAGTGAGGGAAGTACGTGCTGTTACGAGCATAATTCACCAAAGACCAGGCGAGCTCTTTCAAACGGGAAAAACTGGGAAGGAGGAACATCCGGCTGGTGTGTAGGAAAAGGCTGGGGTTTCTGTTTGGTTTAACCGGCCTGTTGCTTTCCCACCCTGTCCTCTCTGGTGTGAATGGCAAGGTTCACTAAAGTTCAGTGGGTGCACTCTGCATGGGCTCAGTGAAATATCTGGCAAGTCTGACACGGATCACTGAAGTTGGTCTTAGCGAAGGAAGGCAATCTTTGATTGGTTTTATAAAGTGCAGACAAGGCATCGAATAATATAAACACTTCCAAACCTTTTACAAATATTAACTGATGCGATGCATTTGCACGTGCTAACAGACCCACACACACACATGTATGCACACATTTGTAACTCTCTGTGAGCTCTCTATCTCTGATTGCAGTTCCATGGATCGGAATGCACGGTATGAAAGGAAATGCATGGGGAGGGGTGGGAGGAAACGATGATACCCTAGAAGAAAGGCTGTAACCAAGGGCCAGACAGAAAAGATATGATGGTGTGAGTTTAGGTAGCATTTCTGCACAGTGTTCGTAAGGACTGCTACTTTTGGTGATTCTTTTCATAAGCAGCACCCAATATGTGTGAAGTTTACATACTTGCCACATTATTCAATAACATTAAACTACATATAAGGGCAGTTTCCTGGACAAGGATTAAAGTATACTTTTCATTCAATAGAAAAATCCCATTTAATACAGGCCTGGGCCTAATCCATGTCTGGGAAAGCAGCCCATAGCGTTTAAATGAAATTTTAATGGGATCCCCTAAAGGGATAGCTTGCTACCTGTTAAATATACACACAATTTTTTAAACCCAAAACGTATTCAAAAAGTGAAACAAGAATATTCTTAAAATATACACAAAGCAAAGCAGACGAGTGCTTGACCCCGGTAAACAAACACCCGGCTGACAGGATGCTCCACACCATGTTTTTTTTCCAGATGTCCCGTTTCTACTTTCAAAGTGTTGGAGATTAACTCATAAAACATGAACAGTTATGAAAGAAATGAAGGGGTTCTCCATCAAAACGCAAAGTTAAAAAACGTTCCGTGCTTGGACCCTGATAAACAGTTCATCCACTGATAAGACCCACAGCTCCATGTTGGCCCAGGTGCCAGTTTTCACGTCCTTTTTTATGTTTCAGAAAGGCCACTAAAGTGAAATCGTCATCTGCGATAGTACGAGAGGCTTCCTGGCCAAAGAAACAGCCACACGGCTGCAGTCTAAAGTGCCATCTCTGATTAAATGGATCTTTGATGACTTGCTGGGTTTATTAGGGAGGTTTGACCACATGACGGCTGACTTTCTTTAATTCTAAAACGTTCTTCTTATTTGCTTTCGATGGTGTTCAATTTGCCTTAACTGTTTATTGATGCATATATCTTTGTATCTGAAAGGCACCATGGTGTGCTTTCACTGATTACCAAGAAAATGTTGTGCAAAGAATGAAACACTATGACAAAAATGTATCTAACTCCAATGACAAAAACAAAACGGGTTTAAAATGATGAAAAAATAAAATTAATAAATGAAAATAAATTAATTACTGCTGGCTGGTCAATACAAGGTTGCAGAATAAATAATGTTAACTGTCGTAGTAAATTACATTGTAAATATCCTGCTTCAGATCCAGTTTTCTACAGCATGTGTATCAATGACAAGTAACATATTTCAGTTATCACTGCATAAACACATACAGTATGTTAAAGATAAACATACCATGACATTTATTAGGCCAAGGCCACTTTTGATCCCTTGTTTCTTCAGCCCTCTGTTGATTCACAGTCTTAATGTCTGTTACTTGGAACCATTTTCAAGTGGAAAATGAAAACTTTGCACCTTTAATGTCCGTCAGTGTTTCAAACGTGTAGAAATAGTAGTGAAATAGTTGCTATTTGTCACATTATATGTTAGTGTTTAAATATTATGCCTAAAATAATTTATTTACAATAACAGCATCTGCCCGATACTCTTGTCCTGAGTGATGACATAGGAGAATGTAATGTTAGGAGTCTTGTCCATGGTATTTGTCCAGCTGTGTAATATAACCCTGTTATACACTACCCTGCGCCAGCTGTTACAGTTGTTTTTCCTTTCTAATTCATGAACAATTATTAGGAAACCGTTCAGCTGCTGAACGTGGTAGATGCCACGTGGTAGGAGACCAAGGAGCGAGCTACTGCACAAATATCAGAGCGATGTTACATTGGAAAGTATTCAAAACATGAAATGTTTAAAGTGTATCTCATTCCTTAATTTCCCTGAGGGAACCCTCCCAAGCGATCAATAAAGTTCTATCCTATCCTATCCTATTATGCACAACCAGCTTATTTCAATGAAGCATTTTAAATGAACTGGCAACCAAATCATCAGTTCAATTAAACTGTGACACTGTCAATACCACACACACACACACACACACACACACACACACACACACATATATATATATATATATATATATATATANCATGGAAGCTTTTATACTTGGCATGAAAAAAATGCTGAAATGCCATGGATTTCCAGCCAAGTCCAGAGGAGCATCTTGGAGTCTCATTTGTGTGAGCAGGCCAGACTCGACTCATGATTAGTATTCTGTTCTGTATTGGCGGAAGATGGAAGAAGTCCAGAGGGTGTCTCTCTGCAGAAAATCTGAGCTTGACAGATGTTTCCTTTTTCATTGTTTGCATCTAAACAGAGTAGCCATAAGTGGAGCTGAGGGCACCCCCTACTCCAAGCCCACTCGGTACAGCTTTGGGCTAAGCTAATCAAAACAGTTTTACATTTTGTTTAAGTTATGATTTATTTAAAGATGCCATCTGATTTCCCATATTTGTACTTTCATACATAATAAATATAGCTGCATGATTTATATATATATATATATATATATATATATATATATATATAAATCATGCAGCTATATTTATTATGTATGAAAGTACAAATATGGGAAATCAGATGGCATCTTTAAATAAATCATAACTTAAACAAAATGTAAAACTGTTTTGATTAGCTTAGCCCAAAGCTGTACCGAGTGGGCTTGGAGTAGGGGGTGCCCTCAGCTCCACTTATGGCTACTCTGTTTAGATGCAAACAATGAAAAAGGAAACATCTGTCAAGCTCAGATTTTCTGCAGAGAGACACCCTCTGGACTTCTTCCATCTTCCGCCAATACAGAACAGAATACTAATCATGAGTCGAGTCTGGCCTGCTCACACAAATGAGACTCCAAGATGCTCCTCTGGACTTGGCTGGAAATCCATGGCATTTCAGCATTTTTTTCATGCCAAGTATAAAAGCTTCCATGAAAAAAAAAAAAAAACACTGAAAAGCTACAAACAACCATAAACGTCTGCCTGTATAAAGCTGCACAGTGGACGTTTGCTTTCATTCACCAACAAGCAGCATAACTATAGACTCCCGTAACATCTACAACTAATGTAGCATCGGATTTGAGACACTAACTGTAATATCCAGTGTTATAACCTAATGTTCATGCAGATCAAAGAGTCCAGTTCCATCAGAATAAACATTTCAAGATGTACAGCAAGGCACAATGTCGAATGGTACTGCATTCTTAATATCTGATAACCTAAAGCAGGTAGCAACTCAAAGGAAATTCTGTGCTTTGCTTTTCAATGTGCAATGTCACGGTCATAGCATGGACTGTGGAACCAGTAGTTTCCCAACAACACCGCATACGTTATCATGGTTCCTTTCCATTGTGGAGCTTTATAGATAACAGGATTTCACATTTCTCAAAAGGTTTGTGCAGGCTACGTGGTGGCTCACTCTCAATTTAACCTTTGTCAATAGTATGGCAGGCAAACAGCAATGGCGCTCGTGAAATGACATGCAAATTGTTGTTTTTGTTCCGCTTAATCTACATGCCCAACCATGAAAATCCTTCCACAACAACAGCCTAAATCCTGTAATTAAGTTGAACATAATGATATACGTCTAACAGCAACATCACTCCGTTTCAAAGTGTGACAGAACAGGACATATCAACACCACTATTGTTAAATTAATTCACTCAACACTCGAATCACTTTCCTCAGTAAGCATCCTGTTTCAGGCTGAATCATGGGTTGCTACTAAACTTTGTTTTACACAAAAGGACCAAGTATTCAAAGTCCAAGCTATATTGACAGATGGAGTGCCCTAATAGCTTGTTTTCTCTCCTTTGGTTGAAATAATGCCAATTAGATGTTTCCGATAAACACCAGTCTCTGGCATTAACTGGAAGAACGATTTTCCCACTCCTCCATGCAGAATTCTTTCAGCTATGTGATTTCAGCATCTCAAGATAGCCTTACGTCCTCCTGATGCCCCCTCTGATAAAATAACGATTTTACAGTGATATCATTTCTATGAGGGAGAACTTTGGAGGCCAAGCAGCTCCCAACCATGACACTTCCACCTCCATGCTTCACAGTTGGTATGAGTTTCTTGTGCTTATCTTGTGCCTAATGTCTAAAGTCTTCTGCAACTGTTCCCAAATATCGCAAATAGTTCTCTGGCAAACTTTAGTCTCGCCTTTTCGACAACGAGGGTTTCCGACTTGCACGCCTCACAGAAATCAAACATGCATCTGTTGTTAGATGCTGCACTTTGACATCAACTGTGGAAAGCTCTACCTGCAAGTCCTCTGATGAAATTTCAGGATTTTTGGAGACTTCTTTACGTCTTCTTTTCTGCTCTTCTGCATCCGAACTTGCTAGGATGGCCTGACCTGGCCATGCTGGCAGGTGTTGTAAATGTTCTCTACTTGTAAATCCTTTTCTGGACAGTGGAATGACTTATTTCTAACTTTTATGAGCTCTTTTGAAATCCCTTCCCAGGCTATTGTACATCAGTACAGTCTTCTTTCTGAAGGAGCTCTTTGGACCTCACTATATTGATACCACTCACTTCAACAATCAAGAGCAAACCAAACCTATATCTGAGGTCTAAATAATAACACAACCTCCTCCAAAGTCCTCTCTAAGCATGGTTTAATCTTCTGATTTGCACCTGATTCTAATTTTAGCCATTTTAAGTAATAATAAATGTGGAAAAGAAAAGAAAACTGCATTTCTAATAATTGTGTTTTAGTCATAACACCTCCATCCCTCAATATAGAATAAAATAAAATAGTCTAGTTATGTTAAAAGAGTTCAATCCTATGGGGTGTCCTAACTTTTTCATATGACTGTTTATATGCATTTTGGTGGGTTACTACATCACACCTCACAGCTTGGCACTGAGTTTCATATTTTAGTATAGGACACGTTTAGTGATGTCTTGGTATGTGGTGTCTTTGTTGTGTTGTGAAGATCAAACTTTCATAGATCCGTGTTCTTCAAATAAACATGGTGCCCACTCAAACCTGATTGCCATCCTATTGATTAAGAACTCTTAAATTCACCTTCAAATAATCTGCTAATTCATCCACATACATTTGCCACTCGTAGATATTTAATACTGACTCATTTTCCTTAGTAAATACATTACCTCATTTCTTTCATTTTGGTTGGTCAGGACCACTACATGTCTGATGATTATACTGAAACTACAACAACTGGTAAATTAGTTGATCCATTAACTGCTTTCGTTTAGTAATGAAACATTTAGAAATAGGTTATCAATAATGGTTCCAAATTTATATAAACATTTCTTTGGTTTATTCACAGCAGGTCATTATTAATAAGTGTTTCTATTGAAGGGCTTATCAATTACTAAAAACCATATTTATTTCCTGAAATACAAACCTAGACTTATGAGATTAGGCTTAAATTATAAAATATACCCGTTAAGATCAGACTTTTTTATTCTTTCATTCTTTTTAAAATATATATATTTATTTATATATTATATACGTAATTAATAATAAAATGTAATTATGGATGTCCCTGTCCAGTGCAGTACTCATATTGAGTTTGTCAATATTATTGAAGTAAAGTAAATCACTGACTTAAAAATCATTCATAGTAATAATATAAAAAACAAGAAGATTTTTTTCTAAAAAGAAATGCAACATTTTATTTTTTTTTTTTTTATTATCCAATGATTTACACCCTGTAGGCAATGACAACAGCCAGCAGGTCTGAACAAATTCTGGATATGATTGAACGACACATTGTACCCTCTGCACTGGTTCTTATTTTTCAGTAGGTATTATTCTAACAATTTCCTTAAAATAAGATTACAGGCTGACTTCGTAGTGCAATTTTTTTATTTGTACATACCTCCATGAGCTCCTTCTGAAAGGACTTCCTTTCTTTTCCTTCAGCAGCATTGCAGTCTTCCTTAAGCTTCTCCAAAACACAAGCCACTTTTTCAGCCTCACTGTCTGGCTCTGTTCGACAAAAGTGTGTCAGAGGAAGGTTGACATAGCCCAAGGCATCAGCGAATGCTCTCCAGCTCCCCACGTTTTCCATTAATATAGTCCGCACTGAGGCATAGATGTAAGTGAGGCATTTGCAGGGCTTGAGGATTTGGTCTAGAAGCACAGCAGAAGTCAAATCAGTCCCCTTAAAAAGAACTGGTTTGACCTTTCCCATTATAAGAATGTTCTTTGCATGTACCAGCCCTATTTTACCATGGCAGAATCCAATATACCACTCTTTAGTCCACAGATGACCCTTAAGTTTGACCTTCTCCTCGCTCAAAAGTGCCACCACATCTCCTTTCAGATACTCCAGCAAATACTGGCTCTTGGTCTGTCGAATGACAGTTTTTAGCAACTTTCCAAATTTGAGATTTTTGATTGGTCTGTCCTGGAACACAGGGTACTTTATGGTCGACGAAAGAGGCGACAGGACAATTTTAGGACAGTTTGCTTCCTTTTTCTTCAAGAAGCGTCTCTGCACCGAGCCTCTTGTTGCTGTTTTAGGCGGAGGCGGTGGCGTTTGAACACAGAACTGGGCGAGGCTGCAGTCCTGGTCATCTTTGACCTGGATTCGCAAAGTGAAGTCTGAGATGTTTGCTGGGTCACGAGCAGATATCAGGTAGATGAGGCGAGACACTTTGCCAAGTTTCAGCTGAAAACCCCTCACTGTTCTTTCCTGCTCACTCACCTTCACTTCAAAATTTAACATGTTGGAATACATTCCGACTTGAAGGTCTTGAGGCTTTGCAAGAACAAACTGGTGTTTTCCCCATAATTGAAGGGTCACTGGTGGACTGCAGTGTGACTGCTTCTTAATTTCACTTACAAGTAATGTTTTTGGAGCACAGTCATGTCCAAAAATGGCAACCACTGATTTGAAGGATGGGTGAATATATTTGGGACCATATACACCAAGTGTCACTTTCTTTACCACATGCTCCCAGACTGTAGCGTAAGGGGCTACAACTTCAGCTTGAGCAACAACTGACACATACATACATGGCTCTAAATTGTCCAGGGCTACTTGAACTGTATCTCCATACATGTAAGCATGAGGAATTGGAACATAAGGTCCCTCCTTGCAGTCACTCCTGACGCAGACCACTTTGGCCTTTTGTCTGCTCTCCATCTTAACTACAACGGATACTTTCATCTCTAAGGTTATGGTGGTTTTAGTTTCCATATTACTGAGCTTGACTTCCACCACTGGGCACACAGTAGTACATTTGTCATTGTTTAGTTCCAACGGTGGGTCCAGTAAAGCCTTCAAAGATATCTGCTGAGTGTCACCCGATGCCACATGGCCTTCAGGCACATGGATGCTGATGCTAGTGTTGGGTAACTGAACAGCACCCCCTGAACTGTCCAGTTTGCATACGATGTTGGTCTCCACAGGCTGAGTTTGACCCCATCCAGGGTTTTGTCCCATGGAATCTAGGTTATGACAGGACCTTGCAAGCTTTCGATGGCTTAACCAGGCATTTTTGAAGTCTTCTCGACTTTGAAACTCTTCAGGTGCAGGCGCTTTCAAGCCACCGAAGAAACTTACAAACTCTTCAGGTGCGTCGGCCTGGGCTTGCAAGACAGACAGTTCTGACAAGCTGTAACAGCGTTTGCTTCGATAAAACGGATTGTCTCTCCGGAGAACTTGACTCCTTCCCGTGTTAGGAGACAAACAATTTCTGTCAAATAAATTACCTCCAAAAGCACTGATGTTAACACTGCTGCTAGTTTTGGAATCTGGAGAGGAGAAGGCATCGAAATTGAGGAGGTCTGTTGAACTCCGGAAACTGTTCTGATCAGCAGTTCCTTGCGAGGCACAGTCAAGGAAAGGGTTGGTAGACATCCGCCTTGTTACAAAAGGATTCCCATTTTGAGGAAGTGCGGGTTTAATGAACGCAGACCACTCTCCACGTTGCTCTAACTCATTGGTCCCATCCTTTGAAATGTCTCCTATGCTGTCAATCATGCCACTGTCAGAGAGTGGAGGGCCATGATGTTTGATAGGCTGGACATAGGCTGCTGGAATGTAGCCCATTTCTGTATTATTGTGGGCATACCACCACTCGCCACCAGATGTGTCAAGAACATAAAGATAGTCTCCTTTAGAAAACTTTAGGGTAGTGAAGTTTGATGGACAGTAATCCTTAATGGCGATAACTTCTCTTGCAGATCCAATCGAGGCAACATTATCCAGTCGCAAAGCACTGGGAGTAGGCACTAAAAACGAGAAAATTAAACCAGCATCAAGACCAAATAACCCACTGCAGAGAGCATGACAAAGAGTGAATAAAGCATATTTAAGTGACAGGAAACAAAAAGGTGCACACCTTTAACATCGCTGAGAGTGGCTTCTGGAACTCCCTCGTTCGGATCAATGAGTGCTCCCTCAGACTTGCAGCGAGGGAGTGCATTGTTGTGATTTGCTGAGCGAATTCGATGGGCAGCCATGGTTTGTATCCTTGCTGTACTTTCCCGTCTTAGTCAAGGTGCTCCTCCCATTGCGATGTTCCAACAGCAGTAATTGGCACAGTTTCATACAAGCTGTTGAGAACCAAAAACAGGAGAATTACTCACTAAAAAATGAACCTGAAACCGCAAATTGTACTATCAGCACTTTGCTCTCTTTTTTCATGAATTATTATCTACAGCACTTCATGCCAAGTTCTAATATTCCTGATTCCTTTGACATAAATGGGAAAGAATATTAAACATTATTCAAAACAATAAGACCACTATTTAGGAGTATTTGTGGTCAACCAGATTATAATCACAGCAGCAAAATGTGCTTGTGCCAAGTTTTCCTTCTCATTAATTACACTACAATGAATGTTTCAGCACATAACAGTGATATTATTACAAATAATAATATCATTTCCACTGATGTCTCTCCTTTTACATCAAAACAGGGATACTTCAGTGCTTACAAAGCAGCTTTCTCACAGACCATGAACAGTCACCTTAGTATAGTCTTTAATGGTGTTAAAAGAATTGAGGTCTGTTTCACACATTACCTAACAGCTTTTTGTAATCCTAACAGTCAAATCTGGTTCCAAATTAGTTCCACAATTATTGCATAACACACCCCACCATGAATACAGAAAGTGCACAGTTTGTTGTGACATGTCACAGGGAGAAAAAATGTTTCTCCTTGTCTGGACAGGTTTCCCTGGCTCATTCCAGAACTACAAACTAGAAACCAAAAGCCTGTATCTCATGACTTCACTGGTGTATTCCCTTAAAAGCTGTTCATAAGCTGCTGATGTTTGTTTGATATTGATCATTAGATGCACAGAGATACAGTAACAGCTTGTTTGGAGAAGATGTAGAAGGACTAGTCAGATTTTTAAACCTTAATGTACATAATATCATATTTCTACACAAGTATGTAAAAAATCATTATATCTCAATGACTGTAATACACAGCAGGCATGTAAGTATATGGTTCTTTGAACCTAAAAGAGATTTAATTGGAATTTCACTACAAAATTTGTTTTTCTAGCAGTCTATGATGTCGTTTATAGACAAAGGCACAAAAGAAAGACTGCTGAATGCACTATAGTGACCAGAATTGGTTTCGTGCAGGTCAGAAAGTGCGAAACCTTTACCCTACAGACTAATATTTTAAGCAAGTAGCTCACAGTTCATATTTTATTACAGTCTGGTAGCAAATTCTTCTAAATTTATTACAGGCAGGTTTAGAAAAAAATCAGGGGTTGCACCAATAAATCATTGTACAACACCACAGTTAAGAAAATCTAACACGGCTTGTGCTCTCATGGGTAGCTGATGTGTTACATTACCACAAAGTTTGGATTATTTACAATATTTCATGAAAACCAATCAACAAATAAAGACTTCTGCAGAATTCTAACTTTCATTTCGTTCATTTTGCTCTCAGAACCTACAGGGTAATATGCCACATATGCCGATATAATTCTTTATCAGCACAGCAACAATCCTCATAATAAAAAAATCTGCCTTCAGTGATCAGACTCGGTGATCAGAGAGGGCTGACCTTGGGTCCTCTTAAGTCAAATCTCAGCGAGAGAAACCTCTTCAGAAGCGCACATCAGTGGTTTCCATGGGTACCACCTTGGAGAGGAATGGCATTTACACAAGAGCTTCTTCAGACAAATAGCCAAGCGTTCCACTGTAAGGGTCTCACACAAACCTTTTTTATTGGTGTTCACATTCTGTACACAATCGAGCACAATTCCCAAGACATACTGTAAATTAAGCCTCCTGCAGGAAGACCAGGCTGAGACAATATCCAAAATGCGTGGACATGCTTTTAATACAACTGTATATAACAGTGCTGCATCTCCCAAGTTTAGGAGGTTAATGTATCAAACAAACACTGGACAAACTGCATGCTTACATGCATACATTTCACTAAAATGAAAGTTAAGTTCATGTAAATAGAGTTTCCCATCGAGTGCACCATAACAATCTACAGAAATAGACAAAGCAGTATAATAAGCAGCTTTAGATGTAGTGAGCAGATGTGTCATCTGGAAATTAGATGTAGTAAAGACAAAGCATCACCAAGCTATAAGCAAAAATTCTTTGCTGTATCATGTTCCTCTTTGTTTATAAGCACAAAAAGCCCAAATATGTTCTTGGTCCATCTAAGAAACTGGACTCAACCAACATGCTTACAAGAGTTCTATAAAGGACTAATTCATTTGTAGTCTTGTTTACATGTATGCCAGTGTGCTCTGACTATCTCCTACGCTGTTTCCAAATCCTGCCCGTTACCGTGGACCCCCCCCATCACATGATGCTACCAGTACTGGGAGAGTGAACACCAATTCTGTTACATCACTGTGATGGAGGAAGGACTGGTCATCCTAACTATCCAACTTGGCACCTGTGAACAGAATTGGATCGATTCCCACGACTTCTATTTTGTATAAAAGTCCTTGGTAAGCAGTGTCATGGACCTGTGGCATTACCTCATGGGACAGCTTGGGAAAACCCACACCTGTATAAATCGTGAGGTGTTATCTTCTGAGTGAGGTTGAACACTGGTCACCGCGCTTAGCAGCGTAAATTACTGTAGTTTGAGTGAGGCGTAACACTGGGCGCCACATGGACGCGACATTCCATTTCCAAAGTTGTGCGGGCATTTAACATTCCTCGATCCACCACAGTGTCATGTGTGTACCAGGAATACATCACAGAGCCAATTCTGGGCAACTTGGGCCTGACTGCACAATGCATTTTTCTGCTGGAATACGCTGATTCTGATGGAGATACATGAAGTCCATGAAGGGTTGTAAAAGGTCACCAAGCAGTGAAATGTAGCAGGCACCAGCCAATGACGTTTTTAGGAGCTACCAGTGTACCAATCACATGCCATGAGAACACACCCGAAACCAGTATGGAACCGCCACCAGTCTGTACAATGCCTTGTTGACAACTGTGGTCCATGCCTTCGTGATGTTTGTGCCACACAAACCACTATGTTTCACATATTTATTTATTATCATAACCACTGGTATTTTAAAACACACACACACACACACACACTTTATATATATATATATATATATATATATATATATATATATATATATATATATATATATATATATATATATATATATATTCTGCTTATTCTCTTTATTTCTCTGTTTGTTATTATTATTATTATTATTATTATTATTATTGTTATTATTATTATTATCTTTCTATTTTTATGTTTTATATTGATTTTTGTTTATTCACACAGACAACTTTAAACTGGCAAGACACCACCAGTCAGGAACATTAAGCACCTGTGGAGACAGCTCTGTCTGTTGTGAGGGTTAATGTCTTCTATGACGTATTTCTTGTAAACACGTGACGCTGGAGCTCAAGAAATGTTAAATTCCCTGCAGAACGTATGTTATGTCCCATCCATCTGGCACCCAAAATCGAATGTTGTTTAAACTCATGTCATCTTGTCATGCATGTCACTGGTCACAGTATACTGGTTACAGTATGATGCAAAAAAAAAAAAAAAAATTAAAACGGAAAAAGAAATTTTCAATACTGTAAACAAACAAACATACAAACAAAAAAAAACATCTGTGTCTGAAATTTCTTCACAGACGCATCAGAACAGGCACTAATGTCTCCTGAATAGTCCAAGGGTGGGATGAGTTCATACTCCAGATGTAGTTAAATATTGCAATTTAATCAGTGCCTCTAGAAATTTAATGGCTTGCACTAACCGACATTAGCCAGCCTGACTCTTGTTATTGCTTGTATAACAGCTTTCACAAAGACCTTCCTTCAAATTGGCTTTTGTCCAGTCCAATCTTTCAGCCTGTGAAATATTCTGGAAAGGCGTTCACATGAACTGAGACTTTGAGTGGGCAAAGACGCCCAAACAGGGAAAAACGAGTGACCCTAATGCTGGTACTGGCAGAAAGGTATCTAAAATCATGGAGCTGGTACTGGATCAATACTAATATTCTGTGCCATTCGGGAATGAAAACACAGCTCGTGGGGAGGTGTGCTGCCATACCCCATTGAAACTCATCAACCAGTCTGTGAGTGATAGATTGTTCCTTCTGCATGGGGTACTCCGCTAAGCATGCCTTCCCTCTGTGCTAAAATGAAAACCTGGGGCAACAAACATTCTTCATCAAGCTGGTCTGGTTCAGTATCAGTGAAGGTCAGCGGTTTCAGTATCACAAAATCATGTGTTTTCGTGTGTATATCTGCTGATAACATTACAGACACATAAAGAAGCATTGTAGAGAAGATCTAATAGAAGCAGAATGGTAGCATTACGTCAGTACAATACATAAAATGTAGCCACAATATTGTCACTGTCATGCAAAAACCCTGTATCTCCAATTTGCCATTCTTCACTTTTTGGAATAATTTAAATTTGATTGTTCTTTTTTACATTCTCTCAAAATGTCATGATTAATTAACTTTGCAACCCCAAAAATATTTTTTATATTGATTTCCAGTGTTTTTTTCCTTCTGTAAAGGTGTCATTTTTGGAAATGCAACGTTTATGCACACACACACACACACACACAAACACACACACACACACACACATATATATAATCAGATATCTCCGTCATAAGCAGACCAGTCTAACTGAATTCAGTAAAGTCCTTGCTGTGAAAGGACAGAAGGACTTCAAGAGTGGCATCTAAATGTCCGGCAGGAAAACCAGGAGGAAATGCCTTTGTGATGAGGAGCAGCCAGGAGTTCCTGAATCTGTCCTCTCTTAAAACTGTCCAGTCACAAGGGGTGAACAACTTTGACCCTTGAAACAATTTAACCCCCGAGAGGGCAATACACAATGACAGGCGTTAGCATGTTAAAGTTTCAGTGTCAGGTTGTGCTTTTACACACAGCTGGTTGCAATACAACTGTAATCTGTAAGCAGCTTGAAGGGTGATTTGAATACAATGCAGTGTATACGAAGTACCACTGCACAGAAAAACAAACAAACAAACAAACAAACCAAAAACAAACAACGTCTCAGACTTTTCTAACAGGATTCCCATTTTCACTCCGGCGTACAGTACAGTCTAACGTGACTTACTTGCTTGGTTCTTGCATCACACAGCATAAAGTTCACTGCCTTCACTCCACTGTCAGTTTTAATCTGGTTTATCTGCAGGGAAGAAAAAACAAACAAACAAACAAACAAACAAACAAAAACATTTGAGGTCATTTTAAAAGGGCGGGCAGTTTTCTAGCTGACCAGTGCTGACAGACGTTATTATCTGGTTGAATGAAGGATGTGATGTTGGGTGACTAAATTCAATGTCAGGAAAACGTCAAGTTCTACTGCCAAGTTCAATTTGTTGTAGAATGAGGACAGCAGACATTTTGCCAGACATTCCAGATTTCCAGGCTTTTAAATAGTGATTTTGGTCTGCAGATCAAAGCTCAGTGTCTTCTGAACCTCATAATGTCAACATTCACAATGTGAAGCTGACTGATACAGTCAGATTTGAAGTCTTTAAGTCAGAATATTAAGCATTGGAGCTTTTAGCATCGTCATCACAATGTAAAGCAAATCATACCATAAAACTTGTTCCGAGACTCAAGGAATATCTGAGCTGTCCTCTCGTCCCATGACACTGCTATCAGAGGAAGATTATATCCTCCTGAAAGTGGTTGCTTGTGTCCTTTCTTTGATACAGAGTGCATTATTAATTTCATGACATGCTGGATCATTGACATCTGGAGAACACTGTATCGTGCAGCCCTGCTGAGTTCACCCAAACTTCTATCCTGTCTATGGTTTGGAGCTTGATGTCAGTGTGGGGTTTTTTAGGCAATCAAAATGCAATATAAGTACAACGTGTCAGAGAGGACAGATCAGACAGAGAGGACAGAAAAGGAAGAGTGGACAGAGAGGACAGAGGAGAAAGCAGACAGAGTGGGCAGAGAGGACAGAAAAGAAAGAGTGGACAGAGAGGACAGTGAAGACAGAGTGGACAGAGAGGACAGAGGAGAAAGCAGACAGAGTGGGCAGAGAAGAAAGAGTGGACAGAAAGGACAGAGTCAGTCACAGACACGTGCTCATGGTGACATGATAAGACTGAAGGTGTTAAAGTTTAAATACTCACTTTAATAAAGATGATCCCGGTAATGAGAGCAGGAGCAGAGAGAGACCGACACTGAGAGACACACAGGGAGAGAGAGAGCGCCACACGACTGTGGGCGGGGCCTTCCCAGGAGCTAACCACACCCCCGCCACTTCCCCTAACCACACCCCCACACTGACATCCACACACACACACACACACACACGCACACACACACGCGCACGCACACACACACACGCACGCACACATATATATACACACACATCCACACACATCCACACGCACACACACACATATACACACACGCACACACACACATCCACATACATACACACGCACACACACACACACACACACACACACACACACACACACACACACACACACACACACATATATATTTATATATATATGTATTTCTCAGACCCAGAAGGAAGTGCATGCCAAGCAGTTATAGAGGCGTCTAACGTGCAGCTTGAATATTCTCTCTCAGTTCCTGCAGATTTTGCTCGAATTGCACCAACACCATGACACCAGGCCTTCTGCACACGTGACACATAACAACTGCCCATTCATCTGCTGAACATGGCATTCTGAGTGACTCCATAACAGTCAGCCTGGTCCTTTATGTCACTGGTGCACACCTTCTTCCATCCACTGCTGCCTTCAGCGCATGACCGATGTGTTTCCCCTTTCTACGATGAGAACATACCCAATCCCAGAGCTCTGTGATGCAACCTCTCTCAAACTATTTCAGCTGCTCCAATTGCTTTGGGACTTGCAAAGGGTGCTGCCAACACAACGGCACGGAAAGCGTGTGCAACGGGACAGCCTTATATAATCAGTGGGGTGCGGTGATGAAGCCCACCCTTGCCCACCCTTGCTCATGTGCAGTCAAGCATGAAACTTTGAATCATTCCCATATCTCAAAGTTGATTCCTTCTGGGTGCAAGTATTTATAAAATGTTGCAACATTGTGAAAATTGCACCATTGCAAAGTTGCATCATTTATGTTTCCTCTACAACATAGTCACAACATTGTCGCAACCTCATCATTGAGTAATAAGGCCTTTTGCTCATAAGACTACCTTTACACAACTTTCCAAAATTCCAGTCATATTCCGTTAGGTGTGTTCTGAAAACTGAAGACATCCTCTATTTTTGAGCACCATGCCTTTCAACGTTGTGGCCAAAATAATAGGCTGCTTTGTCCTCCACAGAGCATCGCACACACTCACACACTCACACACTCATACCCGGGGACAATTTAGCATAGCAAACCTGTGTGGACACAGGACGACTGCACCAATCTATACAGAATGGTTGCATTTCCCAGCCTATTACTATTACTGCACATACTATAATAATACTAATCCTTTACGTTGACATATAATATTTTTTCTCCTGTATCAGTTGGCTGTCTTTTAAAATACCATGTTGACCAGTCCAGGCTTGTACCCAGCTTGTACCATACAAATACACTAAGAAACACTAGAACATAAGACACCATAGGGGATGCCAGAGCACCTAGGATATCAATGCAACTGCCAAGCAAACAACTAGTAACATGTTACCAACTATGAAGCACATCCTTTATGATGATCTACCAACTTCCCAGCAACTCCACAACTGCAACTTAAGGAGCTTCAGTTTTTACTTTTTTAATTATAATGTGATATGGATTCTTGAGGTCACTATGAAACTTGAAGTCACAACCAACAGAATAATTAATGGATTGTATAATTATTATGAAATGTATGTAAATATATGTATATTGATAGATTATCCCCTATGGCCTCATATCATTATAATATATAGAAGTTAAGCAACCTAGTAAGATAGTTAGATTAGATGGGATTGGTTGGTTTATAGTGCCCTCTGCTGGACATCAAGCAACTGAACAGCAACCTCTTAAAATGACACTCTTAAAATGACATTCATAACAGATATATTTTGGTTGGTCAGATCTGACATATATATATATATATATATATCTTTAAAAAACAACTTGAAAAACAGCACATAAATGGAGAGTCATTTTAATGGAGAGGTTGATCTTCAGTTAATTTAGCTTTTGGTTTTATAGAGTTAATGGTTTTTATGGATATTATTGATCACATGATCAGTAACAAAATAGAAAAAAAGTCCCCTTTGCTTAAAATCCCTGCTAGTTCAGCTTAATAATAATAATAATAATAATAATAATAATAATAATAATAATAATAATAATAATAATAATAATAATACAAAGAAGAAGAAGAATGACAGCAAAAAATATTCTTATCTATCTATCTATCTATCTATCTATCTATCTATCTATCTATCTATCTATCTATCTATCTATTCTTTTGCAATTACTCATGCTGAGTTATCGTGAGATAAAGCTAAATTAATTAAATCCTTATATAAATTATTTACATATGAATGATAACAGTATAATAATATACATTTTAATAAGAAATAGAAAATGCATCATACTATCATTTCCACGTTCCTTTACAGTAAAATAGCATGACTAATTGATTATGTTTTAATTACATGGTTCTGATGTACACATTTATGTCCATCCATCTTCTTATTCACTCCATTTCTTGTCAGGGTTGAGAGCTTTTCCATAATCATTAGGAGCAAGGCTGGAATCCCCCCGGAGAAGAACTCAATCTCATAGAATTACACGCCTATTTGTTCACACCCTAGCAGAGTCGTTTCACCTACCATGTCTGATTATGGGAGGTGGGAGGAAACCAGGGCATTTAGAGGAAACCCATGGGGACAGTACACGGGGAAGTACACGTTTGGAACAGGTGGACACATCTTACTAACATCTAAGCTGCTAGCAATGATGACATAACAAAGTTAAGACCAGAAAATAAACCCCGAAAAGATTCCATCCTGCTGGTACTGACATGCTGAATTACATAATCCCAATGTTCAGGATGTGATGCATCATTAGTTGTTAAGCTGATGGACAGGAATGAAGAACAGTCTGGACATGTCAAGAAGTACCTCCTGGAGATGAAGTCTGATACATTCAGTTTTAGTTTCACAGTATGAGCTGACTGAGTCTGTTTTCTCCCACCATATACACTCCCTGTCCACTTCATTAGCAACACTTGACCACTTTGAGGTCAGTATATAGGTGTACACTGTAGACTGAGGTCTATCTGGTCTGCACAGTTCATGAGCCCCCATTTCATTCCCCAGATAGCAAAATAACTCTGGTCCAGATCTGGATCACGTCCTCCATTTTCATCGTGCCTACTTGTTGCATGGATTGAAGGCATTTACAAAATGAGGATATGAGTTGGGTGGTGGAGAGTGGGGGCCACCACTCATCTCTCAGGGCTTTGAGTGTCCTGTTCCAAAGCTGTTTAAAGTAGTTACACCGTATAAAACACATACTGGACCCTAAAAGATTGGCAACATGTGACATAATCTGATGATTCATGATTTCATGTTACATGATAGGGTTTAGGTGTGGACCCCAGTTGTTAAGGCACTGTGAAGGCTTGTGGGGGTTCCATACTAATATGGGATACATTCTTATGGCATAGGTTGGGTCCAACAGTCAGGCTATGCCTAGCACTGACCAGTGGCCTCTATGTTTTTTGACTTGGTGACCATTTGCAGCCCTTTATGGAGGTTTTGTATCCCCACAGTGATGAGATATTCAAGCTGGATAATGTACTGGGCCAAACTGGCCAGGATTGGTTCTATGATGAATGAACCAATGGTGGGTGGGAATGAGTGGGTGGAGACGGGTATCCAGGCTGATGAGTGACAGAAGGAGAGCAGCAAGTGTGAAAGGGAAGGTTTACAAGACAGTAGTGAGACTCGCTATGATGTCTGGTTTGGAGACCGTGGCTCTGTCTCAGAGACAGGAGGCTGAGCTGGAGGTGGTGGAGATGAAATTTTTCGTTGGGAGTGACGAGCATGGTCAAAATTAGAAATGAGCAGATCAGAGGGACAGTGAAGGTGGAGTAGTTTGGAGATAAAGCCAGAGAGGCCAGGTTGAGATGGCTTGGACATGTGTTGAGGAGGAATAGTGGATATATTGGACAAAAATGTTGGAGATGGAGCTGCCGGGCAGAAGGAGAAGAGGAAGACCTCAGAGAAGGTTTATGGATGTAGTGAAGGTGGACATGGAGATGGTTGGTGTAACAGTAGAGAAGGCAGTGGATAGGGCAAGATGGAGGCAGATGATCCGCTGTGGCGACCCCTAAAGGGAGTTCAGCAAAAAATAAATAAGTAAATAAATAAATAAATAAACAAAAATATTCTAATATTTTTGGTTTTCTTGTACAATAATAAGGTAAAAGTTCTCAAAGTGAATTGTTCCTCTAATCCAAGTCTATAAAGCATAACAGTCTCTACAACAGATGTTCTCAATCCTGCTTGTTTGTGGTGTGTACTGGTGTGTTATGGAAAACTCTAAAGTGGCAGGCCAGTGGTACTGCAGGACCCGGATTGAGAACCACTGCTGTAGCTTCTAATTCCATTGGCAAATAATGACTACTTTCAAGCAACAGTGAAGAAGTAAATCTGGAAGCCAATACACCTCAGTTTCTCCAGATAAAATGTTCAACATTTAAATTAGATTTCAAAACTGTAAAATGCTGAATAATCTTATGATTGAAATAATAACTAGACAGATAGAGGTAAATGCCTGGTCTTGCTGTAGCATTTCTCAATCTGACCAGTGAGTCACACAGGATGTCTGGTTGAGTAAACCCTGAAGAGATCTTGCACTCAGGCTCTCAAAGTCTGTCTGCCAGCAGTTGTCTTTAGTCATCAAACCACTGGCGGTTGAATTGAATAACACTGATTATCAAGATTACCTAGACATCTACCAATGGTTGGACATATGAAACACCAAGAGAACTCTGAGTTCTTGAAGTTAACGTGTTGAAAGCACAACATCTCTTTAACATCAGGCACATTTTGTCAGGTGTTCCCTGTGCAAAGGGGTCAGTACCTACTGAAAGTGTTTCAAAGAGGCAACCAGTGAACTAATGACAGGGTCTGTTCTGTACAGGCTGTTCTGCTAACACCTAGGTGCCAGATATCACAGGACACCCTCAGACCTATTTTAAACACAGTAATAGATATTTGGTTTAAATTATATCAAAGGATCAATATGATTTTTTTTTTGTTTTTGTTTTTTGGAATTTAGGGGTTTTGTCTTTGTAATACCTAATGACAAATTACCTTTCTTTATTCCATAAACCTTTGTTGCTATTATTTTGAGTTTAATAATTATTATTTTCATATGTGTGACAAGGATGACACAGATATTTATAATAATATGTTCTTAATTCTATAATAATAATAATAATAATAATAATAATAATAATAATAATAATAATAATATTCTTTCGGCTGCTCCCTTTAGGGGTCGCCACAGTGGATCATCTGCCTCCGATCCAGTATGGCAGTCATATTTATGATACGCATTATTGTTTCGGCACCCGTTTTATGCCGGATGCCCTTCCTGACGTAACCCTCACCATTTATTCGGGCTTGGGACTGGCACCAGAAGTACACAAAGTATACCCCTAATGGCTGGTTTAATAATAATAATAATAATAATAATAATAATAATAATAATAATAATAATAATAATAAATGTATGTATCAAGATTATCCATTCTCCCCCCCCCCTTCTCATTTTCCTCTATAACCCAATTTTGGGTTAGTGGCACTCTTAAACCAGCCCCCTCTTGCTGATCAGTTGGTGGACAGAACAGTAAATATGCACTGGAAGCTCCTTTGGCATTTAAATTGGGATTACATTCAGTCGGAAATGATCACAGAATGATGTGACCAAAATGTTTAGACAGTAATTGTATTTTGTTGTGATATATGTAACATGTCTGTAGGTTACTCCGATCCTGAGATATGAAGCAGCTCTCGGGTTCTAAGAGTTAATGACAAGATTACCTGCTTTTAAAGGATCATAGGAAGTGGAGGTGTGGTCTGCACGATCTATAATCCTTATGTTCAAATGTAGATATATTTTTATTGTTCATAACATTCAACAATTGTCTGAGCTTTTCTACTTTGAAACTGGCTGCACGTATTGTGGTGCAATAGAGAACAATATTAATACTGCAATGATGTTCCAAATGTTAATACAAACATTATAAAGGGACCCTGAAAGTCCAGAAAGGTCCTTGAGGTTCAATTATGTTCTTTAAAGGTTCTTTAAAGGTTTCCCAGAAGGAACGTGCATATCTGTACATTCCCATAACCTGTTTTGAAGACTCGAGTTGAAAACCTGCAGAGATATATAGTAGGGGTATGTCCAGTAACCTAAGATGTACCATTGGTGGTTTCACCCCAGTGAAAATATAACAGTCATAGAACAATTAAAAATGTTCTACTGAAACTCATTTAGAGTGTTTACAGTTATTTGGGGCTGCAGACAGTGAACGTTTCATTAATTTGTACAGGATCCTGCAATGTCAATAACAATATGCAAATGTGAAGCTCTGATGTAAAGATATTGCAATCACTTATCATATAGGTCCACCTTTAAGTTCTGGTATGAGTGGATAAAGACATCACTGTGTTTTTAAACACTGTGCCCACTCACTGACCACGTCATTAGACACTTCCACCAAGTTGGTCCACCGGGTAGGACTGATTCAAATGAGGTTGTCTAATAAAAAAATCACTTTTTTATACCCATGTATTGATCATTAAGAATTGACATTCGTCCTCATGCACATGAAAGGCTGGGTTATGTGCTGTTGACCAAACAATGTGACTAGTGGATGAGAAGACAATGTGAAACACGCAGAACCATTTCTTTTACAATGTCCATAGCATGTAGATGTGCAAAAACATACAGTAACACACAACATGTACTTAACCTGCTATATAAACAGCCTATTATTATCCATAAAATAATAATTATGGTGTAATTTCATTTCAATTTACTAAATCTATTGTCAGTACTTACAGAGTGGTACATTTCTGATTAAAATTGGATTTGATTAAAATTGTTTAAATTATATTTTTAACATCCCAAATGAAGACAATTTTAAGTAGCCTTGGATCTCCTGAAAATAACAATATCTGGCATGTGTATAAACGCTCCCGGAACTATTCAAATGTTGTGGTGAATAAAATCAAACTACAGAAACATCTAAACAAAATTACCCTTGGCTTCTAAAGCTTAACTAACATGCAAATTCATTACTGTAAGAAGGCACAAGAGGAAAACTAATGTATCCTGTTTATCTTGTGGTGGGTCAAGTGACCTTTGTCGTGCATCTGAAGTTGGCAGGCAGGTGAAACATCATTTCCTGTGTGAATTTCATCCTCTAGCCACAGGATGCTGTCAATGACCTCACAAGTGAAGGGCAGGAAGCTAGCAAAAGCTTGCATTCTTGATCTCATTCATCTTGGCTGAAATGAGGTGATCTTAAAATGCTATTGATATTCTTCCTATTCTTTCTGCTTCTGTTTGAAAAGGGTAAGACACCTCTTATATTGATTATATTGTTGCTGTCATATTAAAACTCCAACGGATTGTTTTTGTTGTTGTATTTTCATGATAAATGGACCAGCAAAGGTAACATTAAATGACCTGAATTAAAGTTCAGAAGATTACTTCTTGACACAGATTACATCTTGATTATATAGTGATATATTGCATATTATTCAATTTGGTTGTCTGCTTATTCTCAGCTGTAGGAGCTGCTCTTACTGGCCCTAGAGAACTGAAGCAATGTGTGGGCCAAAGTGTCCAAGTCATCTGTCGGTACCATTTGTTTTATCGGGACCATGTCAAATACTGGTGTAAGGGCTACTATTTTAATTACTGCACCACCCTCATACGAACGGACCAACCGCCATCTTCCAACGGACTGTTGGGCATAGCTGACCATAAAAGAGAAAGCTTTTTCACTGTTCACATGAAGAACATCAGACCAGGTGACAACGGATGGTACTGGTGTGCAATTGAAAGAGTCAGCCGGCACGTGTCCATCTCCATGGAGTTATTTGTATCTTCTGGTGAGTTGACGTTAAAAAGAAGCTGTAAAAAGAACGAGAAGATAATACACACGTTGATCAAAGCCACATCCTTGTTTCTACATTCACTGTCCAATTTTTCAGCTCCTCTTACCACACAGGAGCACATCGTAGTTAATAACATAGTAGTTCATCTGTTTCTCTGCATACTTTGGTACATTAATCTTCAATGGTTATGATCCCACAAGACCACCACTGTATTTTTTAAACACTTTGCCCACTTACAGACCGTTCTGTTAGACACCTTATAGATGTAAAGTCAGAGACTGTACATGTGTTGCTGCACAGTTGGTGTTGGTCAAGTCAATTTTTAGTCCTTCATTAGTGCCACCATGACACCATCTACAGTAATCTGTTGGCTGGATACTTCTGGTCGGGGACAAATCTCAACCCAGAAGTGACAATGAGCGGTTTAACACTTCATACCAGTAAAACACATCACTACAATGTCTGTGTCACTGCCGTGCTAAGAACAGCCCACCACCCACAAAATACATGTTCTGTGTTGTTCCTGTCGGGTCTTGACCACTGAAGAACAGGGTGGATGAAGAATAACAAAGTACGCCAAGAAACAGATGGACTAAAGTATGTTATTATAGAACTACAAAGTGCTCCTCTGTGGTAAGTGGAACTGATAAAATGACTAGATGGAGTTTTTAAAAACATTAAAAAGGTGCCCTAGAATGGAACACTGTATTTATCTTGGTATAGTTGAATAATGTGATTTTGGAAAATGAAAGTGACAAACCATGAACCTCAAACACTGTTGTTTCCTCCTTTCAAAGAAAAACAAAACAAGGCTGTAAGATGGTCCAATTTTAAAAGCCAAAACCTGTTAATAGTCTTGACTCCAAAATGTAGACACATCCAGCTCACGAGTGAAAGCTTTTCAAGCTTAAACAAAGTGACCATTTTGGTAGAAGCTCTGGCAACCAAGAAAGGATATCCGGAGCAAGTCTGGCTGTGGGTAAACATGTCAAGACTGTGGAAAACAGACAGACCTACTACAGTCTCTTCAGCTAACTGGACATCAAGTTGACGCATCACTATCTAGTAAGATAAAATGTCTTTTGTATAGTTTTAAAAGCTACCTCATACAGAAACCTAATACATGGCCAAATATGTGCATGTGTCAAGCAAATTAAGTAAACATCAGTTATGGTGTATAAATGTATCATAAATGGCTTTGGAATGCCCAGTCATAGTTAGTTATGAAAGGACTGTTGGTAGTGTCATGTATCAGTCCTGTTCCCCTCCTGTCTTCCCGCCTTGTCTTTGTCTCGTCTTTCCCACCATGTGCTTCTGAGCACATGTATTTTGTTTTGTTTAGGTCTTGTCTCCTCCTTTGCTCTGTCCTTTCCCATCTGTGTCTCAGATTAACTGTCTGTGATTAACCCTGCCCCTTCATTTCCCAGCTCCGGGTGTGTGTAAAGTTGTCCCTCTATTTAAGACCCTTTGTTTCAGTCAGTCCTTTGTTTCTGTTGCTGTGATCGTTGTTGTAGAAGACAAGATCCTGTTGGTTCGTTTGCTTATGCCATGTGTTTGTAACTGTCTGGTGTCTTTGTTATTAAGTCCTCAACCCCTGAGTACCTCAGCTTCCTTGTCTGTCTTCATTGGCTAATTGCATGGGTGGCATCACCCATGGTGTCAACCACGCTGAGATATAGGATGGAAGTTGATTCAAGGTAGGGCTATCTGAGTTAAGGGACTTCATGGGTGAGTATTTTACTCTTCAGTAAATGAACAGTACTATCAAGGCCTTTGGGGTTTCATGAAACAGAGCTCACTTTCTGAGCTGTCTGTGAAATCATACGTAAAGATCATGTAGATATGAAAGGGTTATGAATAGGCTTTTAAAACCACATCTGAACATTTTCATCCCAAAGAGCAGTTTTAAGACTTCTCATTTTATATAATGTTAAAGTACAATAAGTTACATAATGGATGCTCTGATATCTCAGATATGATATAATATACAGTGTAGGTATATAAATAAGCTAATATCCATTTATTCTAACTTATCCTAACTTTTCTCCACACAAGAGGTCCAGTATTGTTCTTTGCCTGAGCAAACAACACAGCACAAAGAGACAACCACCCTACTAGTGACAACCAGCCAAACAACAACTTCAGAGACAACCAAAACAACATGGACCACAGATTGGACAAGCATGACATGTGAAACCATTCAAAAGTACGTGAGGGAGAGCAGCAGGTCAGAAGACCTGATTCTGATGCTATTCCTGGATTTGTTAACATCCTTGCCTCTTATGTTCTCCTTTTCAGGGAGGTTTCATTCACTGAAAGTCTGGTCTTCAAAATCTGGTGTCTGATGAGGTGGATTCTCTTCATAGGACTCTGTTGCTTTCTCCTCTCCTTCACGCTGTATGTTGAACTGTGGGGTGGACGAGACTGAGTCATGGAAACTGTGGTTTCAGACTTTGTTTTGATCTCTGTAAGGCTCACTTGTAACAGTTCCATGAAGTGTAAAGCTCACAATTACAAGAACAGTGAAATTTTCAGGTAATAACAGTAACAGGTGATCATCTGTTGATTTTCTTTTCATTTTTATTCTTATTACACTACCTGTCCACAGTGTAGGAACCAGATGTAAACTGGTATATGTAAATTTCCCCCAAGTCAAAAATAAATAAATAAACAACGCAACACTCTATCTTCAGTAAAGTAGCACTACAAGGTAGGGCCTTCTAAAAATGGATCCACTCCATTTTTTTTTTTTTTCTTAGCTTATTGGCAATCAATTCTTAGCACAGCGTTCTCGTGTTTCCATGTATCTGGACTGATTACATGTCAAAGATGATAAAACTGGATCAGCATATGGGTATGTAATCAGTTTTTTGCAGGAGTTAATTACTATAAGGACTGTGCGTAATTAAACCACTATAATTAGCTGAGTACAAGTGTTATTTTAATGTAATAAATTGGATAATCAGACACCTCATTATGTTATTTATTTATTCATTATATTGGACCAGTGCTCAGACGACTTGGTTCTGTACAATTGTGTGACATAATGAAGCAAAAGCTAACATCCTGGAGTGTGTAAAAGGACACTGCCTCACCTTAAAGGATCAATTAATTAGCTCATTCATAATTAACCAGTATTGATCTCCTCTACACAGTAGCTGGGGGAAAAAAAAACCACCTCAAGAAGCCTGTATGTCACTCGTTAAACCTGTTCGTTCACTGATATGAACCCATCGGAGGAAACTGGAGAAACTTCTTACCTTCGTTTTTTACATCATTACTGACTTCTTCCACAGAGAGGGTGCAATATATTTGAAAGGCATTTGAAAGAACGCTTCCTACTTTGTACCTGTGACATAGCTACAGGGGTTCCTGGGGGGGCCTTAGCCACTTCACTTGGAAGTTCTCAGATGTGAGTGAAAATAATGCAAACAACTGTCATGCATAAAGGTGCAGAGCTCTTCCAGATGTGTCCTTGTTTTTAAGACCCTTTGTTTCGTCCTGTCTCGGTCAGTTCTTTGTTTCTGTCATGGTTTGTTTCTATTGATGTGTAGTGTGTATCGAGTCGGTTTGTTTGTTTGTTTGTAGTTTGTTTGTAGTTTATTTATGTTGTGATTTGTTTCTGTTGTTGTTTGTTTCAGTAGAGAGCCAGTGTCAGTGTTTTTGCCAGGTCGTTGTTGTTAATGTTTAGTATTTGTCAGCATGTTTTGTATTTCTTGCTGTCCCATTGTGTTACTAAAGCCTCATCCCCAGCGTTTACCTCCACCTCCCTTGTCTCCGTCTACTCATCAGTTCAGTTCACTATCCTGACAGGCATGTTTACATTCATATTTAAGGTATTTGGCAGACACTCATATCCAGAATGACATAGAAAAGTGCTTTGCTGTTCACTCGGAAGATGTCCTTTACTGGTGAGTTGAGACTAGAATCCAGAGGTACCTTAAGGTTGGGTGCTGCTGAAACACATGTCAGATTGGAGACCTGCATACAAACAAGATTAATATAATAAACTTTTATAACAAACCATTAATGAGTTAAATGCACTTGAAAGAGATGGGTCTTCAGTCTCCGTTTGAAGCGAGTGTGTCAGCTGTTCGGACCCCCAGGGGAACTTCATTCTACCATTTTGGTGCCAGGACAGAAAAGAGCCTGGATGCTTGTCTTGATGTGGGAAGCCAGCCCTTTTCTGAAGTGGTGTGTTGATTGATCTTGAGTCCACAAAAAAATGTCAGGGTTGTTTTATTTCACTTGAAATGTATATGAACAAAGAGGTTTTGTTTCTAATGTTCCATTTAATAACAATACGAAAAAAGAAACAGAGTGATATTTGTCTTAATTGTGAACATGTTCACACAGAGTTACCCTGCTCAACTGCTTCTCCTAAAGAAAACAATGCTCAGTACTATGGAAAATAATGAAAGGGATAATAATAATAATCGAAATATGAAGTAAAATGTAGCACTTATTTTAATAAAATGTAAAAAATAAAATTTGAAATCATAGTCTCCAGTGTTTCTGCTACTCCACATCAATGTGTGTGTGTGTGGGGGTGTGTGTGTGTGCTTTATGTGTGTGTACTTGATTTGATGTTTGTCATTTATAGACTTGAAGTCCCTAAAACTCCATTGGCCAGCCCTTATTATTCCTGGACTGCCACTGTTTCAAAAAAATCCCACCTATTGATGAAGGACTTGAGAGCAAGAACCACAAACAGAGGGCCTTTGGTGTCTGACTTTACCGGTAATGTGAAGCTATAAGGTAGAGGTTTCAAGTGGTCATACCAACAATATGTTCTTTGGATTGTCGCAAATAAATGAGCAGAGGAACATTAGAGCTAAAAACGAATCATCTTGGTGAAACTTTACAGTGATGAAGTGCTCCCCTGGTTGCAATAACAACATATGATATTTTTCTCTGTTCTAAGTGCAAATGTATTGATCTCAGCAAGCAATTTCCAAAGCTATGTAGACTGAAACGCAGGTTCGTTTTCACGCTCCCCTGATGAGCACTACAGAAGTGCTCTCTGAGAGATTGTTCTCTGATAAACAACAAACATTTTTTGATTATTTCAAGCCCTCTAGCAGCCTTTCGGCACTGCAGGACTATTTGAAGAATGCAATCAAGAGAGGGCCTGAGAGGGATCCATAATGCTCAGGTTTCTTGTGACAAAATAAGCTCCTCTTTATTAGAATCCCCTGTAGGTGAGCTACAGTCTTTAATTGCCCTCCCATTTACAGTGGTGTGCAAATGTCTGGGCAACCCAGGTCAAACAATATGAATAGAAACTCCATCAGTCTACAGTCAGGACCGTTTTTGAAAACGCACCAGGCGTGATTAGATGTTCCACTGAAAAATGGAGGATTGTCAGTACTCACAAACATTTTCAGGTGAGGTCAAAAATGTGTCTGCCACTGTTGGTGAACTATAAAGGCAGTGGACTGTGGTCAGTGGCTGGAAATAAAAGTAAAGTGTTCATAATTTAATGAATATTAATATTTTAGCAGCAGTGTATCACATAGGATCCCATTCATTTCCAAACGCTGGTTTTGAGGCCACGCAGTGCATCAAAAAAGTTGAGAAGATATGAACTATGCTTAGCTTACCAGAAAGCTGGGGTCTACCTCAGGAAGCAAGCAGGCTTCTGACTTCATTTCATCTTCATAAACAAATGTAGCTTTAGTTTAATATGTATCCCTACAAATTCTGGAAACAATCTAGATGGATCTCATGGGATCCATCTGCTAATAATGATGCTGTGATGAATGTTCAACCGCTCTCATGGATCTGAATATTACCAGTATTTTATTTAATTCGAATAACTGATCCACAGATCTACAGATCTAACTGATCTACAGGCTGTGATAAGAATTTGTGGAATAACTGTTATGTGAAATGTCATTTGTATATAAGCATTGGACTGTGGAGCAGTTGAACTCTATTCAATTCAATTTTCAACCAATATCAGTGCCTGAAGTCATTAAAGATCTTTTGTGCCTGAATGCAGTTAAATTCACACAATGAATGTCACATTATTCAGTGTGAAGCCTTTTCAGAAAAGCAGAGGCTGTTACTGAAGCACAAGTGAGACAAACTCTTGATTTCAGAAAAAAAAAACAAAAAAACAAAATGTTTGCTAAACAGGTGACTATAAACCAACGTAGTGTGTCCACATCACTTTCCATACAAAGCTCTGCTTACTGGGAAAATGATCCCGAATGGCAACATAATATAAGAAATCGTCCTCTCATTAGCATACCATTTCAGTCCCTTCATGAAGACCTGTCAAGGAACTACAGTTGGAGAAGATGAATGAATCAGCCTGCTCCCCTCCTTCATTTAATATCTTCATCTGGAGCTCCTCAAACACAACGGTTGTCCTGCTGCTCAAGAAATTACCACCCGTGTAACAAGATAACAGCTCTTTCGTATGTGCCGGGCTGCTCAGGGAATCGGCACAAAGTAATAGTATTCTGCGCTCGGCCTGCAGAGAACTGTGAACGTTTTCCCTTTCATAAGCCAGGCTTGCTTGGGGTGCCAGAGAGTGAATCAAAGCTGCTTTATCATCTACTTCTATAACTTTATCCATGCCTTCCTTAAAGATGGTTGACACAGCATGACTTCATGCAAAGGGTGTTTTGGTTTTGCGAATTTTGATGTTTTAAAACTTTAATTTTGATGAGCACCATAATATTTCAAATTCAACGTCCCCCTAAAATGGTTGACGTTTAAGGGGAGACACTATGTGTAATTGGGGACATTTTTTTTTAACAATAGACATAATAAATCTTTGTTGTTTTATTACCCATAGTTTTGCATGGATCTTCCTAAAAATGGCATTAGTCAAATCATCGGATGGTAATTGTGAGTCATAAAGCAGCTGCAGTCAACGATGTTTGTACCCTAACACAGGTAGTGACTGATAAACTCATGGGAGCTCATTAAAAGAGAAGTATAGGACAGTGAATGCACCTGACTATTCACACAGTGGCTAATTGTGATGAGGAGAAATTAAAGTATTTATAGGTTTGTCATTTCACTATGAAGAACCACATATCATGGTAAATGCCATCACTGTCACGCCCCTCAGCCGTGACAGTTTGATGCCTGCTTTGGCCAAAAACCACTGCTGGACCAATTGTAACCTGATAAATAATTCTAATCAGCAGCTTGAATTTCATTAACCACAGTACCACGGTAATGTGATGGTGATGCTGTGGCCAAGGAAAGATTTCCGGGCATGCCTTAGTTCAGAAATGAACCAAGAATCAACTATATCCCACACCATCTGCTGGAGAAAAGCATAGATAATCCCACAGCCTCCGTTACCACTTGACTCAGCATCTCCAGGGCCACCTCGTCCACAGATATTTGTTCCAACTATAAACCACACCATCTGATTCAATCTATTAGGGTGAGCTAATTAGGTACAGTAAACGCTTTGTTGAAAAGAATCCCTGGGCTGAAAAATCTCAGAGAAACAAAAGGAGGAACGTCTAGAAATGGTCGAGGGGCCCGTGGCGAAACAGCATAGGATCCCACGCCCAGATGGACGCACTGAAATGTTACGAAAGGCTAGCCCCAGGGGGCAAAGAAATATGCCTTATTATAGCAGGCTAGAAAAGCTTGAACCCACTGATGACTCATTCCTCATCTCAAAGTTCTACTTAACATAAAAAAGGAAAGTTTCTACGAGTTGCTGGCAACCGCGCCTGCACTGAATATATAGTTGCAGTAAGAGTTGAGTCATGGAAATGAAAAATTAGAGGAATTGTCTCAAGGCCTTGATGCCTTTCAAAAGGTTCAATGCCACTCTTTACCACTTGGAGGCAGCAGTGATTTGTCCAAACTTTTAGTCTTGACTGAGTACAATCTGGCCTCACTGCTTTCTATTAAGGAGGCCATTATAACTTGGCAGCTCGCTGTCTTAGTTTAGTGTTTGCTGTCCTTGTTCTTATTCCTAACAAATCACTCTCAGTGTCACTAATGACCTGCCTGAAGTTCTCGCTTTAAAACCTTATTGGACTTCCAGACCACTGGCTTATAAACACAGTCCCCCGGGCCCTGCTTTATGAACCTATTGTGCAGACCATGGCTACAGAAAGTCAGGCAAAGGAATTCTGACTTAAGCAAAATGTCTACTAGCTTCAATGTGATAGCTTAACCCCATTGTAAGTTCATGTGCTCAATATATTGACTGACGGGACTGGCTGGCAGCTCGCGTTGCACACTTTATTTCTCTCACACACTCTTGATTTCTTGTTCTCTCTCCCACTCTCTCTCTCTCTCTCTCTCTCTCTCTCTCTCTCTCTCTCTCTCTCTCTTGGTCTCACACACACTCACACATGCACACACACACACACACACACACACACACACACACACACACACACACACACACACACACACACACACACACCTCCTTTTGTGGACCTTATAATTGGAACTAAGCCCTAACTTTCCCTAAATCATCACCTGCTTACACGACAATTTGTCCTCTGCATTTAATCCATCCATGCATTGAAACACACACATACACACTAGTGATTTAACACTAGGGGGCGGTGAGGACACATGCCCAGGGTGGTGGGCAGCCCTATAAATGGTGCTCAGTGATCAGCTGGGGAAATTAATTGCCTTGCTCAAGGGTACTTCATCCCCTCCAGTTCAGGCAATCAAACGTGCAACGTGACAATGTAAGGCACAATGTTAGTAAAGGACGATAAAGCACATTGTATCAATCTGTATTTTAGCATTTTGCATGGCTACTACCCATCACACTTTGACTGTGAGACTTATGCAGTTGGCATCAATTTCACTCTCACACCACACTTGCCTTTTCTTACACATCTTTACACCAATCGCCTGCTCCGGATTTTCCCTGATTAAACACACAAGCAGCAGCACCTTCGGAACAGGTTTAGTTCAGCCAGCCAATGATATACAACAACGAGCAGCACTGTGTTCAGGGGGGCTCTCTTTCCCCCTCCCCTCCAGTTATATGAAATAGTACGCTCCTGCCTGCAAACCAAATCAACAGTGCCTCTAAGTTGTAAATTGTGTGTGAGATGGAGGAGCAGCTTGTCTCTCCCTAAAAAATACCAAAATAAAAGAAACAAACAAAATAAAATAAACCAAAAAAGAGCCAATTTTCAGCCAAATTCAGCCAATATATCACAAAAGGTGGGTGTGGCCTGTGAAAGTTGTGGATAGTCAAACCATTAACACAGTCCCTAGTGAAATGGGCTACGGTGCTGAAAACAACTTTCTCCTCATAGTCATACCAAACCAAGGAACCAGCACTTTCTCCTCAACCCAATACCCAACCGAAGAACCAGCACTTTCTCCTCAACCTCATACCCAACTGAAGAACCAGCGCTTTCTCCTCAACCTCATATCCAACCGAAGAACCAGACCTTTCTCCTCAACCTCATACCCAAGCGAAGAACCAGAGCTTTCTCCTCAACCTCATACCCAACCAAAGAACCAGTGCTTTCTCCTCAACCTCATACCCAACCAAAGAACCAGTGCTTTCTCCTCAACCTCATACCCAACCAAAGAACCAGCCCTTTCTCCTCAACCTCATATCCAACCGGAGAACCAGAGCTTTCTCCTCAACCTCATTCCCAACCAGTAAGCCAGTCCTTTCTCCACAACCTCGTACCCAAGTGGAGAACCAGTCCTTTCTCCTCAACCTCATACCCAACTGAAGAACCAGCCCTTTCTCCTCTTCCTCCTCAACCCTCTACCAAAAAATTCGTTCTCATTCGAATAAACCATCCCAGTCTCCCCACCCTCATATCCAACCAATAAACCATCCCAGTCTCCTCACCCTCATATCCAACCAATAAACCATCCCAGTCTCCTCACCCTCATATCCAACCAATAAACCATCCCAGTGTCCTCTTCCTCCTATCCAACCAATAAACCATCCCAGTGTCCTCACCCTCATATCCAACCAATGCACCAGTCCTGTTTCCTCATCCACACACTTCTACCAATTAACCAACCCTGTCTCTTCATCCTCATACCCAACCAATGGACCAACCGTCTCCTGATCTTCATACCCAATCAATACCTCATACCTCAACCAATGAACCAGCCTGGTGTGTGTGTGTGTGTGTGTGTGTGTGTGTGTTCTGATATTGAACTGCACAAATGGACAAGAGTTCCTACTACTAGCTTTTGATCCATAATTGACATGATTTAATGATAATATACTGTGATTTATTGTCAGTATTAAGCAGATGATCATTCCTTCTCTCTCTTTCATGATAAATTTGCCTCATTAGACACAACTTCTGTTCAGTAAAAAATATTATTTGTATGCAGATAATTGTACATATGTGGGTTGTAAAACACGTTTAGATCCTACATCACAGAATTGGTTTAAATTAATTGAACTTGTATTTGTACTTTGTTAGATGTTTTAGCAATAATTAGCCCCTCCATCTGTTATAGTATCCCCATCTATGAGGTAAGAGGTAACATTTGCAATCACTTTACTTACTGCTGAACTGTTCATAAACAGCGCTGGAAACCAGAGTCAAACCCTTATAATTGCCTAGACCTTCAGTGTAGGACATACATACTAAAACAAAAAAAGCAAAACCACCTCTTTAATCATACTAATACTAGTCCCTTTATGAAATTGGACCTTTTTTGATCATTGAACATGTATTATTGGATCATTTAAATGGCCATTAACATATATTCACTTTGTGTGCTGCATTTAAACACTCACTGAATCCTGGCTAAACCACTACTTTCACTCTTCACAGAATGAAATTTGCCTGGTCCCATCCAACTTTAGGCCTCAAGTTCTACTTGTAAAGTCACACAGTGAACATGTTTAGATCTACAGATAGTCCTACAGATAACAAAATGCTGATTGGATATTGGGCAATTAATGTAACCCTTTTATTACAAACCAAACCTTAAAAATGAAATAATAATGATAATAATATGGAAAGCCTTTTTAGAAGAACAGTAAATTATTATTAAATGTATCATACTATTTACAGTCAGTCTTCCTGTGTAATAATTTCAAAGGTTCCACACTAATTACTTTCAATATTTCAATAATTTTCCAGAAATATTTAGGCCTTAAAAAGTTCTCATCGGTTGAAAAACCATTCTGTTTGAATTTGTTGTAGAGATGGCTCAGTTCTTTTGTAAAATATCAGTCTTGCATCAACAATTATTTTATGTTATTTAGCAAAAACGAAATGCTTTTGGTTGAACCACAATATAATTAGTTCATAAATGAAATTCTATCACAATCCTATTGTTTTCTTCAATCAGTGATAGTTTGTCATCCATGATCCCCACTTTGCAGGCAGTTACATGCCATTTTCTAGGTTTCACATCTTCGATAACCTACAGCCATCACAACAAAACACACCACAATGCAACATACCCTATCTCACTATGGTGGCCTTGTCATAGTGAGAGGAATTATCAGTGAGTGATCCAGCTCAGAAAACATCCCACAAAATTGGCCTTGGTTTGTAAAGGTTATTTAATGTAAGGAGCCTCCCGCACCGTGGCCGCCCAGCCACCAGAGGGCAGCCATCTACCAATCAGGGCCTCAATCAGCCTGATTGAGATCAGGTGTGTGGAGGCTATTTAAGGCTTCCTCATGGTCCACTCAGTGTGGTGTGTTGGTGTCTCTATGCTGAAACTCTGCCTGAAAGTTCTATGAAGTTGCCTCCTTTACTAAGAAAGGAGTGCTGCTCAACTTTCCCTCCTTTAAAAGGGGAGTGCTGTTTTTCTTTCCTTTAAAAAGGACTAGAGCTTTTCAACTTTCCTCTTTTAAAGAGAAGCACCTCTCTATTTTCTCTCCTTAAAAGCAGGAGTGGTTTTCTGTAATCTTTGTCCTCCTTTAAAAAGAGAAGTTTTATTTTTTCCATGTTCCCTTCTCAATGAGGAGTGTTTTTCAGTTGCTCCCTCTAGCCTCCAGCCAGGCTCATGAGCTGGGTTGCTTAATACTTTTCCTGGGTGACACGTTGGTTCAGTCACTAACGCATTCTCCTCTCAAGTGCCCCAGTAGGGGTTCAAATCCTGTCTCATTTATTTAATTAATTTTTGTTTATCCATTTCTTCCTTTTCTTTTCAGAGCACTGGTTGAATCCTGCACCAGTGCTCTGCTCATTAAACCACATAACACACAAGCACCTTTCACCCGTTGACCAGCCCAGCTTTCTGCTTTTGAGTTCACCCAGCTTTGTCTGGGAGTCAGAAACATATAAGGTCTCCTGGTGAATGTAACCTGGTGGGTTTCCATTCCATTTCCCACCTGGGTTGCAGCCCCGTAACAATTTAAATTCTAAAAATAATATCAATGACCAAGCATTTCCCAAAACCTCTATAACTGAAGTGTACAAATGAATGACTACCTCTACCTTTTCGATTTTTATAAATTAATTCTTTGCAGTTTAGAACCTAAATGCTGGAAGGTGCTAATGCACTTGTTCACAGTCTGTTGGCTTAATGTTCTGTTAATTTCACTCTTTGTTGATACAGTAAGTTGTTACAGCTTGAAAACAGAGGGATAATAACTTAGTCGATCTGTGCATATCTATGTGTACATTTTATGTTTTAAATGTGTACATTTATATTTTCCTCAGCCAATCAGATTCCTGAACACATTTTTTTAAGTTTTTTATGTAATAACAAAGAATAATCTGAATAAAGGTTTTACTGGTCATGCTGTTTTTGAGTCAAAAAAGTCTTCATTAGTTTGTTTTAGATTTTGAGACACCGCACTCCTCTGACTGATCAAATTTTTTTATAAAAGGTTACAGTTAAGTGAATTAAATGATTATTTTCTCAAACCACAGCAAAATATAATGAAGGCTGCATTTATTTTCTTAACAGCAGCATTTTTCATTACGGCCAACAGAAAAATGTTCCCACAACTTCAAACAATCATGTTTTTCATCATCGTGGAGTCATGTGACCCCCACAAAGAGCTGAACCCACAGTCACACATACACACACTCCTCATTTCTCCCCATCTCCCGATGTCTCTTCTCAGAACTCCAACCCTCTCTCAACTTAAGTCGGGTTATTTTTGGATGTGACCTCCGTAGCAAACAGAACAGAACGACGGGCCTCTGGGGTGAGGGGCCAGCAGCCGGGAGGGGGGATATAGATGGTTGGATAGTAAGGGTGGTGGTGGGGGCTGTGTAAACGCCTTTTACGTGAGATCTCTGGCTTGATATTCAGCTCTCATCTTCTCCCGTGGTGTCGAGAAGCAGCAGCCCACAGCAGTTGAGTAATGAACCTTTTTGCCGGAGCCAGACCTCTTTCTACAGCTGGAGGAACGTCCATATGGATTTTTTTTTTTTACACACATACACACAAGGCGCATTAGCTTCGCCTCCTCCAAATGAGAAATTTCCCATCTCCTATAAAGAGAGTTACAAAAGTGAGCTTAGAGGGTGCAGTAATGCCCAGATATGTGGCCTGTAATAAGTGACAGCTTTATGACAAGGGGATTTAAATTATGTACGATAGACAAAACCAACCCTCTCCCCCCACCTCCTCAAGAAAAGCAGTGCATACTCCCACACAGTAGCAAGGAGCTTTGCAGAGTAATTTGATGCTCGTGCTGCAGATGGATTGTGCCTTCAAGGCCTGTCTTTGTATTATACACTACGTGGACAAACGTTTCAGGACGTCGGCTCGTTCATTGTTTCTTCTGAATTCGAGGGTATTGAAAAGTGTTGATCCTGCTTTTGGCCAGGGAAGAGTTTCTACTGGAGCATTGCTGTGAGGATTTGATTACATTTAATGACATGAGTGTTAGTAAGATCAAGAGTTTGAATGGTGCACCATCATTCCAGCTAACACAGTTTCACTGCTCCACCTGGGTTTGTGTTGGTCCAGTTGGTGTTCTCTGGCCTTTAGGGCCTGACCTTATTAATAAATGGTGTGGTGGTATTATGTAACTGCATAACTGCACCAAACTCAGTGAGTTTTTCAATGCTCTTTATATTCCTTTTAGCACAGCCTGCTCACACAACCCAGTCCCAGCTCTCTCGAACACAGGAAAAAAGAAAGGCGAATGAGATAAGAATAATGAAAGAGGAGGGGATGGCCTTGGTGAAGGGTGCATGCAGATGACCGAACAATGCTGACTTGGTATTGGAGAAGTTAAGTGCCCTTTGGCATCCCACTAATAGCATTACCTCTGCCAAATCACTTTTCAGCATCCAGACACTCAAGATGTTCCCGCGAAATCTCACACCTGAGCAGAAGGTTTTTTTTTGTTTTTTTTTGTTATTACAAGTGTGACTTTTTTTTTCTCAGGAAGCCTCATTTACACTCCAGCTCTGTTAGAAGTGTCCTTGATTAGAGCCTTGCTCAGTTAGAAGAACTGGGAAACTCAGACCTGGGAGAAAAGCCAGAGCAGATGAGGTGGTCGAGAAAAGACCAAATTAACTCAGAGACACACCACTTCAACCTCTCCAATGTGTTCTTTTAAAGCTACAGCTCTATTTTGCAAGGTAGTAATATGGTAAAAGATTATTCAACCTTTTCTGAACAGCACTAGATGGACCCACCTTCTGTAGCAATAATAGCTTTTGGGGTAGTCATAGAGTAGGTTTCTACCAGCTTTTGGAATGATTTTCACACATTCTTTCTCATATTTTCCTCTGGTTGTCTAGCTTGGTTATATGATGCTTGGGGAAAATAACTATCCAGAGATGCCACAGATTCTCAAATGGATTGAGACTTCAACTATTTGTTGTTCAGCTACTCCAGTGTTGTTTGGCATCCTAAAAGTAACATTTTCCCCATGCTTTAGTTTTAAAAGCTCTATTGTGCAAGGTAGGCCACTTTTTGATTTGTCAGCAACAGCTCACTGTGATAAAATAAATGGATAAATTGCTTTTGAGGGTATTCTTTGTTGTAACCATGACCTGTTTATATTGTAAACAAATGTGATGTATTTTTGGCATTATCTGTCTAATTCAGACCTCAGAGGATTTTCAAAATGCATCATTTCTGTCCCAAATTCCATTCAACGTAAAACTAAATGCTCTGTTTATGATTAACACATACGGCATCCTGGTACCATCATCTCTAGTAGGCTACGGACTGCATTAAGTGTGCTTTGCCCTGGTAATTTGGGTCTAAATGCATAGAAAAAAAAGGTGTCCCCCCATTTGTCATGCCCATTAGAAACTCTGAAATTGCCTGGAAATTACATCATACTGATAGAAGTCTCACTAGCCTGACAACAATAGATGTCACCCATCGTCATGGAGAAGAAGTTAATTGTGTATTCATGAAGAAAACAGGTTCAGTAGCAGGCAATTATGATCATCAGTGAAAAGAAACATCTCTTTTCTGATCTCAAATTGCTTCCCGGGGACTGCAAAGTGAATGGCTGTTTCCAAAGCAGAGGCTAGTCATGTGATGTCACTGATTGTGACAGCTGGACAACTTGTTAAGCATGGCCAGGGCAATCAGTGCATGCAGGCTGGAACTGCCAGACCTGACCCATTGCTTTGTAGTGTCAGTGGAGCATCGTGGGGGTAATCATTATCATTAAATGTGGTCGTAGGATTATGTAAGATGGGTTATGTGACGTTTATTATGTAGATACAGTAACATAAGGTAAAAGTATGTAAAGGTTGCTTTCATACATATTCAAACCTTTCAGAACCTCCTGTAGCACCAACAGCTTTAAGTTGGAGTATGTTTCCACCAGGTTTGGGGGGTGATTCTCACACATTGTTCCGCAAATTTGCTCCTGGTTTTGTCAAGGTTGGTTATACTGTTTGTTTGTGGAACGTAACGCTGGAACAGTGCCAGAGAAGCTCAAGTGGATTGAAACTGCATGGCAATTTTAGAACATTCACCTTTTTGTTGTTCAGCCACTCCTGTGTTACTTGGTCTTGTGCATGAAATTATCCTTCTGCTGAAAGTGATGTTTCTCCTGAGCTTCATTTTTTAACAACTAGCATCAGGTTGGCTTGTAGTATCTCCCTGTATTTGAAGATACCCACCACCCATGAAGACAAAAATATTTTTACGACATGATACTGCCACCCCCATGCTTCACTGCCTATGTGTTTATTGAAGAGGAGCAGTGTTAAGTTTGTGCCACAAATAATGCTTTCATTCATTCGCAAATGAATTTGAATTAAGCAGTTTCAATCTGTTCAACAATTAATTTATATCTTAGAATCAATTTTGTGATAATAAAAAAAATCACCCCAAATTTAAAGTTTGAAACTATGATAAAACAAAAGAATCAGTGTGTGATTTGCAATCCAGACACATTGGATGATTTTAAAGGGGATTCATTTGCAAGGTAAGGGTTTACAAAAATAGCTGGTCCATATCAGGTCATGGCATGCTTTTGTGGTCACCAGCAACAAGTTTGATGACACAGGGTTGAAGTTGAAGGTGCTATCACATTAGTCCATCCTACATCCTGAACACAGATGCACACACAGTGCCCACTTTCCTGTAGCCAAGCGTTCTGTATGTATTTTCATCTTTTATTTATTCTGTTGTTCTGACAAGTCTGGGACCTGGAGTAGTTCAACTTAATCACAGAATGGAAATGGTCAGCAGAGGTACATTGCAGTCTCTGCAGCAAGACTGACCACACACATTATTGCTTTTCATATTGTTTGTGATGCAAGATGGTGCAAGAATAGAGTTGTAATATGCAGGAGCGATTATGAAACTGTATCATTTACAGTGGTGACTTACAGCATTGAGGCCAAAATAACTAGTGTGAGGTATGAAGTGATCCAGTCTCTTCACACTATACTGTATTATTATTATTATTATTATTATTATTATTATTATTATTACTACAGACATAGCAATTGCATCTTGATTGCTGCAACTGTTGACCATGTCGTTGAAGTTATGATACTAATTTGCCCAGAGCTGAGAAAAGGTTTTACTCAAAGGACCCTTTGCATGATTATGCATCAGATTAATGGGTCATGCACCATAGAAGGTCCTATACCCTTTTGAAAAGGGTTCTTTATACCACTGAAAAGGGTTCTTCTGTTGTTAAAAGCTACATCGTAACAATAGTAAAACCCTTTTTGGTGCTATATAGAATCCTCTTCAAATACGTTCTATACAGAGCCGTCAACACTGCATTCTCCATCAGTCTGAAGAACTGTTTCAGAATGCAAATGGTTCTATGAGCGTTCATGGATCTACAGCACCCTCCACATTATTGGTACCCCCACTTTAAGATGTGTTTTTAGACTTCAAATATATATATATAATAATATAGGATAACAATGCAAAAAGTTCAGGGGGAAAAATCATGCATTAAGAAATTATTATTTTACATGCAATAATGTGTGCCGTAATTGTGTTCCTTAATTTCCCTGAGGGAACCCTCCCAAGGGATCAATAACATTCTATCCTATCCTATCCTATTGGCATACTTTGTATAACCCCTTTTGCCAACACTTAATCTCCTATAACATTTCACAAGATGGGAGAATACAGAAAGCAGGATCTTCAAACATCCCTCTTTGCACAGTCTCTCTAAATCATCCAGAGTCCTGGGTCCTCGCCTATGTACTCTCCTCTTCAGCTCACCCCACAGGTTTTCAAGTGGGTTTGGGTCTGGGGACTGAGATTGCCATGTGAGGAGCTTGACTTTGTGTCTGGTGAACCATTTTTAATTTGGTCATATTGAGGGTCAGTATCTAGCTGAAAGATCCACTGACGACCCATCTTCAGCTTTTGGGCAGAAGACACCAAATATTGATTTAAAATGTCCTGGTATTTCATGTTACCATGAATCCTAACAAGGGTTTCGAGGCCTTTGGAAGAGAAACAGACCCACAGCATCACCAATTCTCACCCATATTTGAAAGTGGGCGTGAGATGCTACATACTCATTATTTGTGTTAGGCCAGACACTCTTTGCTTGTGAGTTTGTTGCCAAAAACCTTTATCTTGGTCTCATCTGACCAAAGCACATGGTCCCAGTTGAAGTCCCAGTACCGCATAGTGAACTCCAGCCATTTATGTTTATGCATGTAAACGAGAAAAGTCTTCTTCTGTGCCTCCCAAACACCTTGTTGACATGCACATAGTGTCTGATAGTTGTCACGGAAATTTCGTGACCCCGAGATTGCTATTCTTTGATGCAATTCTCTAAAACAGAGCTTTGGAGAACTTCTCTTACCGTCCTCTTCACTGTGTGTTGTGGCAAGATGAACATGCATCCTCATCCAGGGTTGTTGTTGTTTTAAACTTTTTGACGATTCCTCTGCCTTTCTTGTAGCCATTGTGTGACTTATGAAAGTCAAATGATGAATGGTGTGTAGTCTTTTCTTTCCCATATTGAAGAGTGGATAAGAGAAACGGACCTCTGTGCCATGTCATATATATATATATATACCCCAGCGACAGTTTCAAATAAAAATTCATAGAAACTCTGATCAAATTTATACAGTACAGTAGAAATTACAAAAATGCTTCAATTACATTTATTTTCTTGGAATTGTTAGGGGTCCCAGTAATTGTGGAAAAGGAGGCAGATGTAAATGCAGGATAATATGATTTATTAACAAAACAATTCAAAACAAGCAAGAAAACAAACAAACAAAATCAGACTAAGGGAGACAAATCAAACAGACTTGGAGCATAAAAGCCAAAGAACATGTGACATCAATGAACACACATACATGCAGCAACAGTCAAAGACACACTGACACAAAGGGCTATTTATACACAGACAGAGACTAGACACACTTGGAGAAGATAATGAGAAGGCAGGGCTGCAAAGCAGGCATAGGTGGGAACACTGATGACAGGGCGGAGCTAAGGCGGAGACAAGAAAACACAAAAGAGCCAAGTGCTGGAAAAGAAAACGGCAAACCAAAATAAGACCAAACAAGGACAGACAAGGAACAGAATGTTAAATTAATCCAAAGTGTGATATATGGAGCTATTTACTAAAGAACCCTTGAAGAACCTTTTGAGTAACTGTAACAAAAACCTGAGTGTTGTTTCTTGTCCAGATCTAATATTCAAGCTAAAATGTTTGCGATCTTTTAACATAGAATGTGTTTCCTCAAAGAAACTCCAGAATGGTTCCAAGTGTCTAGAGTGAAAAGTTGAACAAGTCCAAAAGCGGCTTGACATGAAGCTTTTTCTCATAAAAGCAGAGCTGTCTCTATCTCGTCTGGCTTGTGCCTGCCTTCGGTCTGACAGCTGAAATAATGGGAAGGGTTACTTCTCCTGGATGCATGTTGTCTTCCATCAGTTATGTCCAAGAAATGCTGCAGGTTGAGGCTTATCTGCCAATCTGAGGCCACCTAACACATTGTTAACACTGTTTTGAACATTAAAACATGTGCCAGGAAGAAGCCAGTCGATGCCTCAATGTCGTGATGTATCTCGATTTCTCAGTGGGTTCAGATCTAAAGGAGCTGCCTGCAGAAACTGAGTGACAATATTCAAACCATCAGAATAATCCTAAAGATGCATGACTTGATGATCATTAGCCAAGGTCAAACTTTAATATTATTTAACATACAATTAAATGGTGAAAACCATAGGCATGTCACTTGGAAGACCCCTCATTACACTCCAATTATATTATGCATATTATGAAGTGGGGGAAAACGGGCCTAATATAAACACAATCAAACAATAACTAACAATGAACAGGACAAAAGAATAAAATACTAGCTCAGTACACTGTAGAAGTACACTCACAAGTCCCTGTGACCTCCTGCTCCTGCTCCATTGATGTTCCTGTTAATGAGTTGACATTAATTAAAATAATAGAAAGAATTTCTTTAAATTCAGCTTATACTGCTGTAAACATGTATTGCCCCTATTTCTTTAATTTCATACTTTAAATGTTTCAGTTTGTACAACTGTTTAAAAATAAGGACAACACATGTAAACACGCAACACCATGTTTCATTATATCTGTTGAAAATAAAGATTTATTCAAAAATTATGTCTCCCATGTGAACAAGTGCTTTCCCCCTTAACTATCAGCTACTAATCAACCAGATTGTCATTTTAATGACAGGTTCAGTTTCACGAGCCACACCCACATATAATTACTACCAGATCTGCTGATTTTAAACAGAACCTGTCTGAAAATGTGGCTAGCTTAAATGTCTCAAAAGGATTCAAATACAGAAGTGCAGTTGGGTAAGCTGGGTTATGCAGCAAGACAATGACCTGAAGCGCACAACTTCTGAATCACCTAAAAGAAACAATATGAGGTGTTCAGAGTGACCAAGACAACTTTCAGACTTAAATGAAATGCTGTGAGACGATTTTAAACCAGCAGTTCATGCTCAAAAACCCTCCAGTGGAGAAGAGTTAACTCAATTCTGCAAAGAGGTGTGAATCGCGATTCCTCTACAGTGATGTAAAACAGAACTGGAGCAGTGGTTACTGCCGAAAGATGAGGCATCCAGTTATTAGGTTTGGGGGAACAGAAACAACCAATCAATTATTGGTTTATATTAACATTTGTTTTGCTAGCTATATGCATGGCTTGATGGTCATTAGCCAAGTATTGAAGATTTAATGAAACGGTCGAAATACTTTGTATGTTTCTTCAACACACACAACCAAATACACACACACATCTACTTTCCTAAACAAATAGTTTGTGTGGTTTTCCTTGTTTTCTTTTATCACATTCCAGCACCTGACAGATGCACACACTTCATTATCTTAATCCTCATCTGCCATCGCATGCATTTCAGCAAGCCTCTTAAGCTTCACGAAGGGACCTGTTATAAAAAACCAGAATCTTAATATCAGAGATTGCCATGGATTCACCAAAACTTATGGCCAAACAAAATTAAGATAAAATAAAATCCTGACTATCCTGCTTATATCTAGATACAATCCTGGGTGTCTCAGACCCATAGCTGTGTCAAGCCCCTTTGTTGAGTCATAGAACCCCTATAATTAGACTAAAAATATTCATGGATATTCAAATATTCTTGGATATTCAGTTTTTCGGGTGAGATAGTATGGTGACGTGACTTCATTGTCCACAGTACAGCAACTACACTACTGAATAGATGTTAGTTCTTTATGTCACAGACATTTTAGATAAACTAAGAAAGTGTTTAAAAAAGGTCAATTTTATGACCTTCTCATCTCCTGAAAAGATGACATGCTTATTATCTGTGCATAATAATTTGTGTGTAATCATGTCCTCATTGATTGTTAATGGTCTTCATAATATTGATATCAGAGTCACAGAAGTGCAACATCCATTGAGAAAAATATATATATTTTATTAGATAAAATACTTATTGTTTGTTTAACTGTTATATTTGGCAGTTGGTTGGGATTGCTAGTTCAGAATGACATTAAAATGTATTTTTTTTGGTGTTGGGATGGGGGCTGGTCTCACTGGGTGCTCAGCGCCTGATCAGACCACAAGCTAAAACCCACTGTTGGGTCCAATTTAACAATAACCATATCAATTTTCAAATTTTTAAAGCTTTCATTTTCAGTGTCAGTCATTTATCCACTCTTTTCTCATTCCACATTGTCTCTGTTCTGCAAAGTCCAAACCAGGGTTTCCTGCCCACGTAGACTCGGACCCATTGATACTGATGTGCCATCTCTAACAAGTACCTGGAAACAGTCCAAATGTAAAAACATCCAAGTGTTATTAAGCAAACTTTTTATTATTTTGAATAGAAATTCCCTGCTTATTGGTTCAAGTTTTCTAATTCGGCGGGGAAAGGTTATTCAGCTCTGCAGCTGGATTGATAGATTGAATCGAAATGGAAGGCAGAGAGGATATGGAAAACCCACATTCATATTCAGAATCCAGGCTTATTTTTAGAGCAGACGGCTGCCTGCGTAGAGCTGCTAAAGTATCAGCCATCATCGGGCATGAAGTGGCTTCTCCTCCCCCAAGTGCACATTATGTCATCAGTATGACAGGTGAAATTATCTGTGGGTCAGTGAACCTCCTGTTAAATATTCACACAATGAAAACATTTCACGTGGCTGATAACCGCAGGCAATGGCTTAAATCCTGTCAAGTGCCGGTGAATGCCTGAGAGATCCCGGGATATGCAGTAAATCCAAATCATACCATCATCATATCAAAAAATGTACCAGTTAGGAACAGTTCAGATCAACAAAGATTCTTTGTTCAGATTTTTTTTTTCGAGTAAATAAATGGGCAGTTTATTTTTATGTTTACTTAGAGACAACTAAGGTCATATGAGGATTATTTTGGTTTCTAAAAATATTTTTAAGCGTATGAACATTTGCTCAACATTTGATCTTTAAATATTACAATATGTAGATATGATTAGACAAATTAAAAGTCTTTTGTAAAAATGTAATTAATAGAAATGCAAAAAAAAAAAAAAAAAAAAAAAACACTTCCACATTTATTGGTACTTAAAATGCCTAAAATTAGAATTAGGTGCAGCACATCAGCTGCAAATAACTAGAACACTAGTAGAGAGGATTTTGGAGGAGTTTGGTTTGCTCTTGATTGCTGAAGTGATTGATGCCACAGTGGCCAGATCCAAAGAGGTCTCAGAGTCCTTCGGAATTGAACCTTTTTTGTCTAGAGAGGCCACTCAGGTGCTTATTCAGTCTCTTCTCATTTCAAAACTAGACTACTGCAACTCCCTTCATCATTATGTATTAAATCTTGTTGATAATGAGGTCTCCAATCTGATATTTATTTTCGACAGCATTAGAAACACCTTCTAAAAATATCTGAGTGAACAGCAAAGCACTTTTGTAAGTCGCTCTGGACAACGGTCTGAGATGGACTGATAGAAAATGGAAAAGTGTCCCGTGTTCTGACGATTTGACGTTTCAGATTGTTTTCGGAAATCATGTAAGACAAAGCCAAACCACATTCTGCATGTGTTACAACAGCGTGGCTTCACAGTAAAAGAGTGTGGGTTCTAGACTGGCCTGCCTGCAGTCCAGACCTGTCTTTCATTGAAAATGTGTGGCAGATTATGAAGCACAAAATATGACAACAGAGACCCCGAACTGTTGAGCAACTGAAGTTATACATCAAGCAAGAATGGGAAAGAATTCCACCTACAAAGCTTTTTAATGTACTCAGTTCCCAAACACTTTCTGATTGTTGTTAAAAGGAAAGGTGATGTAACACAATGGTAAACATACCCCTGTCACAACTGTTTTGGAACGTGTTGCAGCATCAAAATGAATGAATATCTTCAAAAAACAATAAAGTTTATCCATTTTAACATGAAACATATTGTGTTTGTAGTGTATTCAGTTGAATATAAGTTGAAAAGGATTTGCAAATCATCGTATTCTGTTTTTATTTATGTTTTACACAATGTCCCAAGACAATCTGCTTCAAACTCCTCTCTAGCAATGTTCTAATGTTCTGAGGTTGATTCTAATTTTACACACTTTAAATACTAATAAATGTTTTAACATTTTCCCAATGAAGCTGCATTTCTATTAATTACAGTTAATTAATTAAAGTGGTTTATTTGTTCATTTATTTAAAAAAAATAGTTTTATGACCTCCATCTCATTTTCAAATAAAGAATAAAATGTTCATATAAAGCTCCCTAGACAAATTAAAAGCCATCTTTTGTTTAAGGTGGTATCAGGCTACCAAAGTTAGCATTGTACAGGAATATAGGTTATGAAAAGGTGATGCACTGCAGTAAATGTCTTGCTCAGTGTGTGGAAGGTAGGTCGCAAAGCACATGTCAACTCCTTATAAAAAGGAGTGATTGCATTTGGGTGTGCCAAATGCCATAGTGTGAAGGAAGGATTGAATTTGCAGGTGTATCCAAGCGTAGGGTCCTTCATATCTACCAGCAGAAATCTCAGTTTATGCTAAAAGATAAAACTGATGGACAGGGTCCGCTAGTGTCTACATTGCTCATTGTACCACCTCTTTGAATCACACACATATGTATACCCTGATCATTCTTGTGCAATGCCATCTATAGGAGCTTGAAGTTACTACGACCTTAAACACACAGTATGATCAGATGCTGATTTTGGATTATTACAGGATCCCAAACATCACCCCAACTCACCGCCAAGAAATAATACTCTTCCACAGAACACTCCTCCTACTCAAGCACATCTGATTCAACTAACCTGTTATTTACCAGGTTTATAGGTTCTGCTAGAGCATGGAAATCAGTAAACTGGGCAGGAAACTGGCACTCCAGGACCAGGTAGATTTCTTTCCTCTGCCATAAATGGAGAGGGCAGGTTCTTTCTCTAGTGGATATCAGGCATGGTGACCTTGGTCTGAGGTACAGCTGCTCCAAAGCACTCCATTATATTTTCACTCCTTTTCTATCATAGCAGATATGTGCAATTAAATGTATGAGGAGAAAAGGTTTCAGGTTCAAAAACATCAGCCTGAGTTATTCACTGTTCTTCTCCTTATGAGATCCTTTAGGTCTAAAATAAAAAAAATAAGCTCCAAAGTGAGCAACAGTAAGGCATCTCAAGGCTGAATAAACAGAACATAAAGTATCAGTGTGTACTAGTACAAACTAGTCCATCTATACCTTTAACCTTGTGAGAAATAGACAGGCTGGTGAAGGTAAACAGCAAATTCAAAATCTCCATAATCACAAAGCAAGGCAGGGGTCCAAACATAGGAAACCAATGAGCCATGACAAGAGCATTGCCCAGAAACTAGTTTACACAATGACTTCACTGTCAGCCAAGCCCAACAGAGGAGTGTAAGTGGCAGAATGCAGAACAAGCTTCAGGGTAGATGTGCAGAGCCTGGACTGAAATTAGTCAAACCTGAGGGGTAAAGTCCCAAATGGTACACCTTCAGGGTTCAAACATAGATGCTTGGATGTTTTTTCTATTTTGTACAATTCAGGTCATCCCAAACACATTCTTTTGTCCTCTGGGTTATTCAGTCCGTTGTTCTGAGGACGGCAACTTGCTTCTTTGATTTGATCAATTCTTCACTGTCATCTAAAACTTTCAAAACACTAACTTCACAGGGAAGGAAAAACCATGTTAACTTTCAATGGAAGTCATTTTTTAGCATTTCTGTTGGTCCACTGTGAAATTTGGACACAACGTAAAAAAAACAAGTTCCAGATTCAAAAGTGAGAAAAACAAAAATAGAATTACAAGGTTTTATTCTTGCATGTTTTCTCCATAGGAGCTTCTTGATCATCTCCACATCCTTTCAGACCTATAGTATTGTCTTCTATGAGAAAAGCTATGAGAACAACTAACTAAATGGGATGCAAGTGGACCCCTGCCTGGTCACTTGGATCTCCAGGTACCTCACGGACAGGCCGCAGTATGTCAGGCTGAAGGACATCACGTCAGACACTGTGATCAGCAGCACTGGAGCACCCCAGGGCACAGTGCTGGCCCCTCTTCTCTTCACCCTGTACACAGCAGATTTCTGGTACAACTCAGAGCTGTGTCACATTCAGAAGTTCGCTGATGATACAGCCATAGTTGGGTGTATCTGGGATGATAGTGAGGAGGAGTATCGGAGCCTGGTGAGGGACTTTGCAGTCTGGTGCCACAGGAATCATCTGCAGCTCAACATCTCAAAGACCAAGGAGCTGGTCATTGACTTTGAGAGGTCCAGAAAAAGGTTGCAGCCAATTCTTATTGAGGAAGATGAGGTGGAGGCTCATTAAGTACCTTGGGCTGTGACTGTGGCTAGACTGGACATGTAACATTGACCACCTGTACAGAAAGGGACAGAGCAGGCTGTACTTTCTGAGGAGGCTACGGTCCTTCAACATCTGCAGGAAAGTCTTGTGTTTTATCAGTCTGTGGTCACCAGTGTCCTGTTCTACACTGTGTGTGCTGGGGGGCAACATATCCAAGAAGGACACATCCAGGCTGGACAAATTGATCAGGTGGGCCGGCTCTGTGGATGGCACAAACTCGGACTCTCTGGTTACAGTGGCAGAGGAGAGGATTCTGAAAAAACTACTGGACATTATGGACAACGCCAGTCACCATTTACACACCATCATCAGCCACCAGAGGAGCCTGTTCAGTGACAGACTGCTCCTTCCCAAGTGCAGGACCAACAGACTTAAAAACTCTTTTGTCCTGCATGCCATCAGACCGTTCAACTCCTCACTCGGTGGGAGCAGTGGTAAGAGGAGGACAGAGGATGGGAACCAGTAGTAGTAACCAGTAACCTTCAACCCGACCACCACAACACAACCAGACTTTGTGCAATAGTTAAAAATAGTTTTTCATGCACTCTCATCATCGATCTATATGTATATTGTAATACAGTCTCTATATAATATATTCTTTATATTGATATAGTGTTTACTAAATTACTATCTTCACTATCTACCCCTTGCTGTACTTGTATTGATGCTGCTGCTGGAACCTGAATTCAGGAATTTCCCAGAGGGAACCCTTCCAAGGGATCAATAAAGTTCTATCTAATGTAATGTAATGTAATGTAATCTGAATGGAGCTGAACAAGGGCCTGAATGGAGCGGGATTTATTCCTCTCTTCTAAAGATGAAAGTTGCAATTGCTGATTACCTAACAGTGACAGTTCTGGTGGTCTACCAGGTATTACAATGTTGTTAGAAGTTTATCTCCTCCTGCTTTCATTTATTTTCCTTTGATGTTTTTCATTCTTAAACTATTTTTGTTTAGATTTTAACTAATGGTATAGCAGAATTTAAAATACTCTACCATACAATACATCTGGACTGGAACCCGTTGGAGATTAATTAAGCAATGCTTCAAAAAGGTCTTGCTTTCATTTGGTCTTGGTCTTCACTGGGTCTCTGCCCCTTTCTTTCCAATCTTGATGATCTTGACTAGTAATAAGTTTGGACCTGTCTTGGACTTGAAAGATGTGGTCTTGAGTACAGTCTTAGAGGAAAGTAATCTATTTTTTTTCTAGTTCTCTTCTAATCCGTCACAGTTTTTAATATTTTTTTTTTATAATTTGGTTTTGTTGGTTCAGCTCTTGGACTACTTTGCTGTCACCAATGCAAATATACTACATGCTTGTGGTACTAAATCCATCTGCAGTTTTATATGGAGCTTGGAGGGTGAGGAATGGTAGACCTGCGTACCCTGGTTGGAAGAATGGACTGCAAGGTGGAAAGAAGCGGATCCTGGGCAGACACCTGCAATCTCATTTTTTCAACAGTGTGAAATGGCCACAGTGACTAGTGGTCAAAGGGTTGTGCAGACTCCTCATTAATACCCTTCATTTTCAGAACAATTTCTGGATGCATATATTTCTAAATGCATTTATCCTTTATATGTTATTTTTATTTGTTTAACTGCCAACTGTCCAAATATATTAATACCGTGTCTGGGATCTGAAGTTATTGCTTCCTCAAACCAGTTTTTCAAATGCATCCGCAGTACAAGAAAGAGTTAATGAACAACGGCTCCATTGTTTTTCTTTGCCAGTGTGTGACTGAAAGAAGTCTGCATGCTGAGATAAAGAAGCGAGGTGTAAAACCATCATTAAAGAGAACGAAGCAAGGAGCCTCATGCACCAGAGGAAACTTTTTATGTCCCTAAGTGAATGTTATCAGAGCTTTGAGGTGGTACAACAGGTATTATATGGAGAATGGAGATAGTTTGAGAGAAGACTGGGGCCAATCTTAGACAAAGAAAGTCTTTTGAGAAAAATTACAAAGCCCTGTGAAAAAGCAATAGACTGATACACGTTCCACAATTCTTCAACATTAAACGTCTTTTGTATTGGAAACAGTTAAAGGTCTGTAGGTACCATGAAATTTTAGCACTGTTAAAATATCAGGGCCATTGTTACGTGTGAGAGGAGGAAAGGAGGAGGACATAAATTCAGGATTATAGAATAGAATAGAATAGAATAAAATAGAACTTTATAGATCCCTTGGGAGGGTTCCTTCAGGGAAATTAAGGACATACATAATTAAAGAAAAAACAAAATACAATGAAACAAAGAGAACGACGCAGGCTTGAGAATACAATACTAACAAACAAAACAGATTAGGATAAGTAACACGATAACTATGACACATACAAGGCGCAATGACATCAGCACAAACACCCAGGAACACCGACTAAGACAAAGCAACCTAAAGACAGACAGCAAACACCCGGGGATGATTACAGATGGGCAGGGCTACAAATGAGACACAGGTTGGACAGGGCGGCGCTAGAGCAGAGACAAGACCAAAAACAAAACAGAGCCATGTGTCAAACCAAAACAGAACAATGACAAGAATGAACTGACAGGGGAGCAGAACAGGCACAGACATGTGACAGCCATAATTTGGTCATGACTGTATGATACTTAACAAAATATATAGTGGTCATTATCTGTGGATGAACCAAATCCCAAACAGTGAATAATAATTTTCAGACTCCCAGATCAGTCAATTAGTTCTTACTGTTTCAGCTCTATTCTTCCCAATTGAGAGCCACAAAGTCCTCAATTTGCTCTCTAACCACCATGAAGCATAAATTCTGGGAGTACTTACCAGACTGCCCTGCAGATAAACAAACTAAAGTAGTGCAAGAGCACAACCTATTCTGTTCAACACATTTCATTTTTGCTACTATGACATAAAAAAGTTTATATTTCTACATTTTAAAATATTTCATGATGTAATAAAAGACAAGAGACACATTTTTAATTGATCATTTCATTTATTTAAGGTAAATTTTTGAAATACCTGGATCATACACATCATACATGTGTAAAAAGCCACTGTGGTTGGACTGGTTGGTTCTCCTCTAGTAGTTGATAATCAGCCTTTCACCTGGAGGAATGCTGTCCAGTTCATCTCTGTAAAACAAAAAAAATAAACCATGTATATGGTCCTGCCTACACTGGTGAGTTTCCAATTAGAACTTTGGTGGACCACTACAAAGCATTGTTCTTGTGCTGGTTGTTGTCTTGCTGCACAACCCAATTACGTTTGGACTTTACATCACAGACTGAGTTGACGGAGTTTCACATTTCCATCCATTCCTTCAGGCCCTGATGCAACTAAGCATGCCAACACCACCACATTACCACCACCATATTTGATTGTTAGTAGATGTTCTTTCTGTTGAATCCTGCATTAGCTTTGTCTTCCACAAAGTTACACCTTGTTTGTGTTTTTGGCAAATGTTTCTATGTTCCTCTTAAGTTTTTTTTTATTTTTTTTTATTTTTTATTATCAGTTTCTTTCTAAAGGTGCAATTATGAATGTTGACCTTATCTGATGTGAGCGATGCCAGCAGTTCCTCAGATGTTTTTCCAGGTTCTTTTGTGACTTTCTGGATGAGACGTTGGTGTGCTCTGGAAGGAATGTTAATGGGCTGACAGTGTCTGAGAAGATTCACAGTCTCAGGTTTGCTCAGTTTGGAGATAATGTGATTTTCACTGTGGTTCACTGGAGTCCCAGAATTGTAGAAATACCTTTCCAGACTTCAATATTTTTCTCATCTTTTCCTAAATTTCTTTTGATTGTGGCTTACTGTGCTTCTTCTCGTTTTATCCTATTTCACATTGCTGGAAATGTTTATTCAAGTAATGTTTTGATGCAACAGTATTCAACTGTAATTTATCTCAAATTATTTTGGCTAAGAATACAGCTTGACTGTGTACCTAACGAGGGAATTCCTTTTCCTCTCTATGCAGAGTAGTGTTGGACAGATATTATTTTTTAAGTAAAGACTTTTATTGTTGTTTGTTGATTTTTATTGATTGTTGTATGTGTCAAGGTGTCTTTGACTTATAAAAACAACATTTACAGTTAAGGGTGGCAGATTAGCCCTGCAGGTAGTGCATGTGTCACAGAGCTCCAGGGACCTGGGGTTTGTGGGTCACTGTCTGTGAGGAGTTGGGTGCATTCTCTCTGTGTCCTCCCGCCTCCCAAAAATTCACACGGTAGGTGAATTGACCATGCTAAATTGCCCCCTGTAGAAAGTGTGACTGTGTTTGTGGTATCCTGTAATGGACTGGCCCCCTGTCCAGGGCATATTCCTGCCTTGCACCCGATGACTCAATGACTGACTGACAGTTATAGTTAAAAGGTCTTATGGGTCAGTCTTGATAAATATTCCAATATTCCAGTGCAATGGGAATATGAGAAGATATGAAAAGCACATTCTATACTTGAAACCATTTAACTACATGAATAATCCATGTTCCTTTTTTTTTTTTACTCCACACTAGGTTATGCTCCTCTCTCCTCCAGTGCTGCTGTAGCATCTGTTCTTTATTAGTCATGCATGCAGTGTTCTTGGCTAAACTTTCTGTTTAACACATATGTCCTCGCTGTCCTAGTCTATTTCTGCAGTCTAGATGACTCATTTTGCATAGCTGCTACTCAGTTTTAAGTTTAGTCATCCTGGAGCCGTTGGTAAATAGCCCAATTCGTTTGCCTTTGCTGCAAATGCAATGGCTGCCACAAATAACTCAACAAGATAAAAGTAGTTGGGCATTAATGGCACAAATTAATTACTTTTCAAATAAACTAAATTAACAAAAAACAATGTGTAAAGGTGTCCTATACAACTGGAAAACCGGACAAAAATGGATTTACGTTGAAAGAACTGATTATTCAGAATTTGGTAAATGAAAGTGAAAAACTGTGAACCACAAACCCCATTGTGTTCTTGTTCAAAGGTAAATTGTGTGTAAATAGATATATTCTACATTGCTAAAGAGAAGTGACAAAACTACAAGTTTAATAGCTGTTAAGAAATACAAGGTTAAAAATACTTCAGTAAGACCTGTGTGGCGTAGGCGCTATCACTATGATCCTGGGGTTGCGGGATTGCTGCGGGATCGGCAGCCGGGTTCCAGAGGGAGAGAAATTGGCTTGCTGTCCCTTGGGGGGTGGGTAGATGGCACTTTTCCCACATCACATAAGTGTGCTGCTGGACAGCGCAGGCGTTTGCCGAACATTGCGTCAGATCCAGGGATCTGGCGTTCTCCTCCAAGTGCAATGGCTGCCTGTCAATGATGCAAATGGCAGCAGTTCGAAAAGAAGCGGTAGGCTATCATCACATGACTCGGAGAAAGCATGTGGACAATTTCTCCCCCCTGGTGTCAGGAGCAGGGCATAATGTGGGAGACAACTTAGGGGGATGGGTAATTGGCAGTACTATGGACAAAAATGTGGAAAAATGGCAAAAAAAAAAAAAAAAAAAAAAAAAAAAAAAAAAATATATATATATATATATATATATATATATATATATATATATATATATATATATATATATATATATATGTCAGTAAAAGTACTCACTCTTAAATTTACTTTAAGTAAAAAAATACAGTTATCAATTTCCAAATTTCCAATTCCATGTATTTTCTTTATCCATTTGTCCAATTTAATGATAAATGATTACAACCACTAAGTGTAAATAATGCTTTGTGCATTCCTGCAAAATTATCTTTGATTTTAACTAACACAAACAAACTACTACAACATTGTCTGTAGCAGTTTCATATTCATCTCATGGATAGAAAATGGGGAAATATATTCTGAACTCTGATATCTTAAGGTGTGATTAACATGTGATTATTTGTCTGTTTGTCAAATCAAAGTCAATATAAAATGAGCAAAATGATTATCAACAACCTGTCCTCTCCAGTATAATGTTCAGACCAGCTGTTATTTTATTTACAGTTATTTACTCATTTTAACAGACTGGTGATAAATATGCAGTTTAGATCTAAAATTTCTCACACACACACGCGCGCACACGCACACACACACACACACACACGGCATGTTGTTAATCAAAATTTCACAGGATGATGACGGTCTGAAATGTATTTAATTTACTTGTTTACAATCAGCCATACAATCAACATTATGACCACCTCCTTTTTCTGCATTCACTGTTCATTTTTGTCAGCTTCACTCACGACACAGGAAGACTTTGTAGTTCTATAATTAGAATACTGTCTATTTGTTTCTCTGCGTACCTTGTTAGCCTTCTTTCACCCTGTCCTTCTATGTTCAGGTCCCCATAGGGCCACCTGAGGAGATATTATTTTGGTGATGGGATAATATTAGCACTGCAGTGACACTGACGAGGTATATATAAATATTCTGTTTACATAAATATTCCCATTGCTCATAACAAAGTGTTGCCATTTTTTGACCCCTGTATGGTTTGCTTGATTTTCTAGGTTTTGATTTCATTCAGTTCCTTGTCTATTTGACTTTTGGTTAACTCAGATGTTAATAAACACCACCACATACAGTACATTTTAACTGCCAAATGCAATAAATACTACTCTTACAGCTTTCTAGGCTTTTATAATCTACTCTAAGAGTTTGAAAATACATTTCTGAGGTGCTTTCTAGATGAACTGTTGGACGAAAATGATTTGTTACTTTGGTTTGAGACAGTACAAAATAGAAATGAATGGACTTATGGGAGAATATTGCTTATGGTGTTGAATAACTGGCAATTTAAGGATAGACACACACACACAGGAATACGTGACAGTATTTCAAGCATATTCGTGCCTCAGACAGAAGTGTACATATCTTTATCAGTAAATGTAAATGTGCCTGCAGCATTACCACTAGCCACAGGCTTAACTATTGGCAGTGTAGGTGGTGCAACCTCTCTGGGCCTATAACGCATGGGCCCCATTTTGTTACGGGAAATTTATGTCACTATTTTTTACAGTTTGACAGTATACTTCATATAAACTGTGAACCTTGATATTAGAGTGACATCAGAGCACCAATCTGGCCATGGAATAGATTTCAGGAGTATATGAAAAAGTGGAAACAGGATAATCCTCCATTGAATACATGACTTTAATACAGTTTGCTGTTTATTTGATTAATTTAACATACTGGGAAAAAAAACATAATATTTGACATGTACAAAGTTTAAAGATATACATATTCATCCCAAAACATTTGTCTAAATGTGCAGAAAAAAAACAGTATATAATATCAGTTAATTTCACCAAGTATATTGACAAAACAGTTATTTTATAAGAATACAACAAGGACAAGTACAATAACAACAACAACAACAACAACAATAATAATAATAATAATAATAATAATAATAATGTCAAGTTGATTCCATATGGGGGCATTTGCATTACAATAACAATTTAACAATAAAAGATCAAGAGGCTCTTCAGCTTCTATGGTCTGATTGAAGGAACATTACATTAACCTTCAGTCTAGTGCATGTCAGGAGTCTGATTCATTATGAAATGGGACAATGTAATGTCTTTGGCAGGTTAGATTGGAAAGTCTTACAAAAATTCATACCAGTGGATACAAGGGTGTGCATTTTTCTCTGTCAGCAGTGGAGAGAATGTCACACACCTTTGAGGTAATACAGAAATTTCACTGAGCCACACAGTCTTGATGTGGTTCTCAAAACTGATATCCTATTCAGAAATAACTGTGAAATTCTTGATGTTGTTTTGTTGGCCTGCAGAGACAAATGATTTTTTATATATTTTCATAGAACTGTGTGTCTCTAGTTCTCTATCAGTCTGTTTTTACATCATTTGAAAATGCCACCTTCCCTTTCATTCACGTAAATATTTAATGATGAATGAACCAATCAACATCCAGTGTCAGAGAAACAAAGTTTAGTTATGAGTATGAACGAAATGAGCACTGGGGGACTGCACAGGGTACTGGATAATACTTGGAAGCATAAATTCCCAATTCACTCAATACAAAAAAGTACCTGACTTGTGTAAAACTAATAAAAAATTGAGTTTTTTTTCTAAATAATATAGAACCACGATGGAAAAAAGAGTAAAATCCAACCTTTAACGCTTTTTAAATCCAAGCTTTAAGTAGTGAATTTTAAGGGGGAAAAAAATCCCTGAATAAGAAATAATTATTCTTCATAAAATCACCTGTTCCACAATTATTGGCACCCCTAACAATTCTTAAGAAATAAATGTAATTAAATTATTTCAATTCTACAGTAGTTTACGAAGTTGATCAGAGTGTGTAGGAACATTTAATTAGTCATTCACAACTTCCTGTTTCCCTGGGGTATAAATATGATGTGACACAGAGGCCATTTCTCTTTAACATGGGAAAGACCAAGGAACATACCATTCAAGTAAAGCTGATGTGTGTTTACCTTCACAGGTCAGGCAATGGCTACAAGAAAATAGCTTTGATTAAAAAGAAATAAAAATTCACAAATCACACCAATACCAGTCTTACGCACAAATTTTACTAAAAGAAAGTCTTATCCTATGTAATCCTATAATGTAATCCTTTGATTTATTTACCTGTAATCTAATCACTTACTTGTTCACTGTTCCGATTACAGTTGGTATTTTATGTCCTGCAACTGTTGGTGCCACATGGGCTGGTTTGAGTATTTAAAAGAGTGAAGAGGGACAGAAACACCTTGTTGATGAAAGAAATGAACAGAAAATGGTCGGACTGGTTCAAGTTGGCAAAAAGATTACAGTAGGATGTTGTGTTGAGCAGAAAAGTATCTCAGAATACACAATCCTGAGAATGATGGGCTACAGGAAATGATCACATTAGGTTCCCCTTCTGTCAGCCAAGAACAGAAAGCTGAGGCTGCAGTGGGCACAGTTGCATAGATTAAGACTGGAAAACCTAACCTGGTCTGATGAACCCCAGGTTCTGCACACAAATGCTGGGGTTGGATGAATTCATAGACCCAACCTGCCTTGTGTGAACAATCTAGGCTGGTGGAGGAGGTGTAATCGTGTGGGGATGTTTCTTTGGTATTATTCAGCCATCATTTAAATCCTACTTCCTATTTGAGGATTATTGAGTGTGTGCATCCTTTCATTATCACAATTTAGCAATCATTTAACAGCTGCATCCGGTTGATAACGTACAATGTCACAAAGCAAAGCTCAAACTGCTTTCATGAACATGACATTGAGTTCAGTGTTCTTCAGTGGCTTTCCTAGTTACCAGAATCCAGTTGAACGCCTGGAATGAGGTTGGATTGGAGATTTGCGGCATTAAAGAGCTCTCGGTGCATCACACAATCATTTCATCAGGAACGAGAATCTGAAAGTAATATTTCCAAGAACAACTTAAGCTGTTTTGAGTGCAAAGGGAGGACTACCCAGTATTAGTATTGCACTCATGTTCAAGCTATTCAAGGAGTCATTCACTGTTTGTACATGTGTTATGAAGTACATACGAAAATAGCCTTCAAATAAAGTGCAACCAAGATTTCATCTTCTCAGAAAACACACCGTCCTCTGGGGTTTACATTGCAGTTCATTGTTTTTTTAGCACGACTGACAGCACTGTCTATCTTTCAGAGTGGCGAGTTCCCAAGAGGGTGTTTTCACATAACAGCAGCACTTGTACTCCAGACAATCATATCATGTTCAGAGTTTGGTCCTTGATATGCAGGCCAGTGTGGTTTCTGCTACTCTGATGCCAAGCATTGAAGGCCTTCTGTAATGAAAGGAACATCAATTACTTTAACCCTAACAACCTGAGATCTGCACTTTGCAGGCAGTTGCATGTTGTTTCTTAGACATGATGCATTATAATAAACTGAACGACTTATCATCTTGGTCTCATAATTGTGTGATGAAATATCAGCAAGTAGAAACAGCTCAATCCCACTAAATTCCACATGAATTAAATCCCAGTTTAAATGCCAAATAAGTCTTCCAGTGCATGTTTATTGCTATGTTTACATATACATTCTCACCCTACACATAGACTATGACTGATTGGTGAGAGGGAGCAGGACTAATGACATCACTGTCCCAGATATTGGGTTATAGAGGAACATGAGAAGGAAATGGTTTGTTCCCTTTCTTTGCTCACACAGTGCTCGGATTTCAGAATAAAAGTCATGACAAGGAACAATACTGATGAATACATGAAATACAAAAACAATAAAAAACATTCTGCTTTTTTTTAAATTTGGACACAGTTCCAGGGGGCTGGGAGTGTTGGTTCAATTGATTAATCTGTGAGGAGTGTGGTGTATCCTTCCTGTGTCCACAAATTTTTCCTCTGTGCACTCTGGTTTACTCCCACCTCCCAGATAATACGAGGTACATGGTAGGAAAATTGACCATGCTAAATTGCCCCCTGGGTGTAAATGTGACTGTGAGTGTGGTACCCTGCGATGGACTGATGCCCTGTCCAGGGGGTATTCCTGCCCTGTGCACAATGACTGCAGTTGGTCTTTAGATCACCCGTGACTCTATTCACGAAGAAGCAGATAAGATAATGACTGATATTTGAGTAGCCTAGGATTTCCTGAAAATAGTATCTGGCATGTATGACTCCTATAAATGCCTTTTTTATGTTTTGGTGAATAAAACTATGAAAACTATGCCAAAATGTGATATCCTGCAAGATTAGTCATGGGTTCTTAATGTTAAGAACAATAATAACAATACGTTTTGCACTTGTTTACTCAGCCTTTACTTTTTGCTGTTGGCTAATGCTTAATTAAGCACAGTCTAGCATATAATAGAGACTGACACACAGCTTAGCACTCAATGATGTGCATGCGAAATGCGAGTTTATAGACCTGCACAGTTGGCAGTGGGTCATCATCTGGTATAAAGGACTTCACATCTGGCTAACATCTGCCATGCTGGCAACAATTTTTGAGGGGGCATGTTATTAATGTTATTATTCAAATATAGATGTTGAAGTCCGAGTCAGTAAGCGTATCATTAGATATGTAAGGTCAATGAAATATGGATCAGCAGAAATGAGCCTGTCCAGAGGATAGAACGCCACCTGGCAGATCTGTCATCTGTGGAAATGCTGAGGCTGAGGATAAGGCCAATAACCAGGGGACCGTCAGCCGCATGCATAAATACACAGTCATCTGACATGTTCTTTCTAATTAACTCAAATCTACTGGGAAAGCACTGTGGCTTTCTGTTCTATTACATCAGCATTAGAACATTAGGACTGATATCTGAGAATGCTGTGCAGGTTGCAGGAAGGAAATAATAATCAAAAACAACTAATTCAGTCGGTTAGAGCAGTCAATATGTTCGACTTTCAATATGTTTGACTATTCCAACGTTTAGTGTAAAGAGTTCCCAGAAAAAAAGAGATACTCTGTCCAATGAACAGCATCAATGAGAGGGGTATAAACCCTGCAAAAAGGGCTGTGTAGTAGAACTGGAATTCTCTGAAATCATGTGGCTCCAACCAATACCTTTGGAATAAGGGGATCCAGAAGCTGGATGTGACCCAGAATTAGCCATCAAACATGAGCAACTGACCTTGCAAATGCTCGTGTGGCTGAACACAATCGCAAATTAATAGTATGCTAGCAGAATTTAGTGTAAAGCCATCCCACAAGAGAATCTGTTTAAAGAGTAAAGTGGGGTTAAACTCACTTTTATTACCCAAAAGTTCATAAGAATTTTTGGAGGAAGAGGTGTGTATGTTGGACAGGTTCGGGGGCAGCCATGGCCTGATGAACTGAACTGGCAGATTATGGCTGAAGGCACTTCACTCCCCTGCATGTGTACTTAGTGACCTAGTATGTGAATTCACCAGTGTGTGTGTGTGTGTGTATGTGTGTGTTTTACTGTGTGGACACAGAGGATAAATTCCCCTATGCCCCTATATGCTTACATGTATGTTTACTTATATGTCAGGTGTCTTTGATTGATAGTGTCTGATGAGTTAGATGAGAATCCACTCAAATTCATTCACAGTACGTGGGTCTATCATTAGTAAACTGAGCAGAATATGAATTTTTATACGTTTTATACTGCTTTTTATACGTCCTGAGTAGATTAATGATTACAAATTGAATTCATGGATAAGTGTTCTAGTTTAGGGACATAAAAGACAAGGCTGAGTCAAGGCCACAACCTGAAATAAAATGGGGCTCAGATTTGAGCCTTGAAGGACTCTGCAGCGTACTGGATGATGCTTAGATGCATAAGTACCCAGTGCACTCCATACTCAGTTGTATTCACCACCACTTAAGATTATTCCCAAACTGGGAATAAATGTCATGTCTGGCTAGCCTCAAGGTTCTGGCAAAGCTGAAATCATTTTTAATCAAATCAAATTGGTCATTGATCTCTTGAGATACAGTTTATATGGTGTACAATATATTATTCATATAGTGTAGCCAAAGAGTACATGTAGTTCAACATTTCAGCCATCTAAATGAATCATAGCCTCAGTTAACTTGGATCCTTGCATAAAGCCTTTGCAAAAACATAAGGGTGGGGTGGGAGGTGGATGTATTGATTGGACATCAGGCCTGCCAAGTGATTTCACGAAGGGGAACTGTATGGACTGAAAAGAACATCTGTTTCGAACAAACACTCATGCCTAAATTGAATTCCATATCTGCCGATTGCTTCATACAGCCAGCTCCATCTTGGCCTCTTCGAATTTGTTTGTGCTGACGCCAAAATCGAGGGGTGCTGCACATAATAAATTAAGCAAAGATTGAATCTCCAAACAACTGTGTTGTCCAAACCATGTGGATTGGCTGAGTGCCAACCTAGCTGTGACCAGTCAGAAGAGGCAGAAATATGTGTGCGTTCTTCCAGCCAGAGAACAGAAAGCAAACTAGGCCTGAAACAAGGAGAGGAAACATCAATGTGTTCAGCAGTGATGACTGCAGCATATGATAAGGCACAAGATGCGGCCCTTTTTGCACAGATTTGATCTGAGTGTGCTAATACTCCCCACCATCCTGTCAGCCAATGTTAGCAACTGAGGCTGCCAATCATTCAGTCTTCTGTAGCCACAGACACAGTGCTGACAAAAAGTGAGAATTGCATCAAATCAGTAACATTGCAGAACAATATCGTTCTGCCTTTAAGGCTGGCATTGGTTTGTAATGGACGACGTGCATGGAAGCCTATATTTCTTGATGGCTTTATAGACTAAGCAAGCATTCTGCAGTTCTTATAAGCTAAAGTAAACTAAAGACACCTTAAAACACAACATTTATTTTCCTTTGCACAATTCGATAATGATCATTTTTATTCGTGCAAGCAGAAAGCCCACCTCTCCCAGAAGTTGTAGGAGTCTCCCATATTAATAGCAGCTGACACCTCAGTGGGAGTTAGAGTTGATCTTTTTCAGTATCTTTTAGTGTCCATCAGTTCACACTGCTCCACCTGTATGGTTGCAAAAGTGTGTTTTTTTTAATTGCTCATGGTGATTAACTTATTAAAGTAAGTTTAACAGGTATATGTTCATTAGCCAGGCTGAAGTCATTTAATCTAGCTGCTGTGCTGAGCTGTAATGTTCTATGTGTGTGGAGGGGGGGGTCTGTGTGTGTGTGCTTAGAAAAATGGTATTCACTATTCCTTTTTACTAGATTATTCTAATAGTTTTCCTCACATTTTTACATGATGTAATTTTCTCATTATGCAACACTGACCACACACCATGCACAACTATGCATGACTGCCTTTTAGAGCAAGTGCTTGGAAAAGTGCATAAAACATAAAGTTCATAAAGGATAAAAACAAAAACGACAATCAATCAGCTACATATTTGACCTGATAGGCCTGCTGGCCTCTGTCCATGCTGGGGGAACAGCAAAATTGGCCTTCAGGAGGCCGCACACCCAAGGTCACCCCCAACAGCTCTGTTAGATCGGTTAGATCACACATAATTTAATTAGTGGTGCCAAAATGGCCCCGTTATGTAGGCCTGTAGTTTATGAATAACTGCCTTAATGTTATTCTAGCCTTGGGTTCCGTTTATGTTTACGATATGTTTGTTCAGACTATCGCATATGTTTAGTGTAAAGGTGCTAGTTTGTGCTTTCCTAACAAGCCTGGAAACATTAAAGCAGTCATATGGTTAAATGTTAATGTGGTCATTGTAATTAATATTCATTTCAAAAACAAAATATCCCTATATACTAGCTGCTACTGCTGCTTTGGAATGTTTCAAGGCTTTGAGCTCGGCTTGGTCTGCCTCTGAGAATATTAAAATGAAGAAGTTCCTCCAGTGAACGGCATTCATTCCCGGACAAAGCAAAGAAAAAAGAAAAAAGCGAGCCTATGTTCATGGTGTATAGCTCTCTTTTGGTCAGGGCACAATGCATCTGCGCAGTTCAGTAGAGGACCCTGATATTAACTGACCCAGAGGCCATGAAATGTGTTAATTTCTGCCCTGCCCATGCTCTCTTCATTCTTAGTGTATTGAACCTCATATCGCTCTCAAGATGTCAGTGTGAAACGGACAATGACCACGTTATGCTGTGAGGAGCTAAATTAATGGTGTCAAGATGATTGGGTTTGCTCACTAGAGCATGTGAATACAGGCAACCATTTGCCTGATGTTTGAATTAAACAAAACCTTCCCATTGACGGTTCAGTTCTGAATCCCATGGCTGACGACTTTCACGGCTGCCGATTGAAAAGCAGCAAAAAAAAAAAAACAAAACTGTCGAAGCGTGTTTATATTATTACCGTTATCACGACCGAGGAAATAGGATTTGTAGGGTATGACAGCTCTTTCTCATCTTCTCCATCTTTGTCTTGTCTGGTGGTCTTGGATTTGCCTGCTGAATGAATGGTGCGAACAATGTACTCCTTGCAAGCCCACACGACATCTTTCAATCACCCGAAATGAGCGAAAGAAATTACTGTGCTGTGACAGAGCAGGTGCCTTAATTGCTAGGATTTCTTGCAAGGACGTAGGCGGACTGTAAAAGACGACCACCTTCCTCGTGTGGCATAAAATAGTGCATTTAAATATGAACTGGGGAACGTATCTTTTGGATGGTAGAGAAGACTTTTGATGAATTTAGTTTAGGCTATGATTGCCCTCTGGGGTACCTACTGATATCGTACCAAGCACAACACTGTCAGTCAAGGTCATTCTACAGTAATTCCTACATTTCACTGGCACCCAAAATGGTAAGGGACATGGTGGGGACTTGTGCAGGTTAACAACTTTGTGAGGTGTGTATGAGGTGAGTATGAGGTGTGCTGGACTTGTGATGCTGCTAGACACAGTGGGGACTGTGCATTCACAGTTAGATGGGTTGGACCCACAATGCTGCTGGACATGATGGGGATTTGTATGCGGGTTATTAGCTTTGTTTCCTATTTCTTTTGCTTGTCTTTGTTCTGTTGTGTTTTGTTTTGCCTTTTTTTGCTTTAGGTCTTGTTTCCACCCTATCATAGCCCTGCTCTTTTGTATCATCCCCAGATGTTTCTAGTCTTGACTGGTTATATACGGTCATTGTTTGTCGCTTTTTGTGTGTTAATGTTTGGTTCATGTCTTCGTGCTATTTTGGATTTGTTGAACTTACCCTGCACTTTGCCTGCTCTACCCTCACACATCTGACAGCAGCTTTGTTATCGTGTAGTTTGGACCCACGCTGCTGCCAGATGATGCATGTTAGCAGCTTTGTTAATGGGTGGGATGGACCTGTGATGGTCTAATATAGCACTTTATAAGTTGCTCTGCATAAGAGCATCTGCTAAATGCCGCAAATGTAAATGTGAATGTACCAGACATGGTGGGCACCTGTTGGCAGGTGGACCTTACTGACAGTCAGCTACTGATACAGCTTACATTTCATGCAATGTTGTACTAACATGCAACGTTTATTACAATGCATACTAACATAAATAATAAAGTGGAGGTTTCTGGCCTACTCATTTTTTTAACATACAAAATTGGCAGTGGGGAATCCTCAGGACCTACTCTGCTTTCAGAGAAAGCTTAATGATTAATGTATAATAATAAAAACAAGCTTGTCATTTAAACTACTATTCAATATACATTCATATTTCATTTTACACTAATGTAAGGTTATTAATATTGTGAGATATAAGTTGTCCCATCAGCAGTTTTTCCCAGCAGGAGCCATTTTCTCAAGAAAATGTCAAACTAAGATTCCACAAGTGCTAAAAATGCCTCTGCCTGTCAATTTGAGCAGCTGCCTAGCCAGGATTTAGTCACTTTTACCAAAATTGCAAAATTACCCCTCTCTCTCTCTCTCTCTCTCTCTCTCTCTCTCTCTCTCTCTCTATATATATATATATATATATATATATATATATATCCACTCACAAATAAGTTCTGAAGATTTCAATTATATATTTGATATTTCTGGCACTTGAAGGTTACATTTAAGTAACTGCACTATATATAACTAAAAAATGTTACAATGTCAATATATATATATATATATATATATATATATATATTTATTTATTTTTTTTTTTTTTTCAAAGCATTATCCTATTTTACTTAATCTACATTTACATCCGACCTGCCTTTTTGTGCTCTTCCTGATAAGATAAACGGCAAATGGGGCTCAGCTTCATCCGTCCTCTTGTGATTCATATCAGTGCTCTTGTTGCTGAATGGCATTACACAAAAGAGTAATGATTACAGATGGTTTGTTTGCATTGTCGGTTCCCAGGAGATCAGGCTAGCTTAATCTTATCCCATCTATCAGGTCTGTTTACTCAATTGAATGTCAGAGGACACCCCACGTGCCTATGGCTCCTGCTGCTCTCAGCACTATCTTCCTGATGGATTCATCATACATAAGTTTACTGCAGGTCCTAAAGGGGCAGGATCCAAAAGGGCTATTCAGGAGAAGGAATGCAGAGTTCCTGTTTTAAAGACCATATCGGGAATGACCTCTTCTCTTTTTCTCTATGTAGAATTTGGTGTTGCTTCTCATTGATTGTTGTTAGAATTAATGCACTGGATTCACTGATTTTTTTGTTATAATTTGAGCTTTCATATTGTTAGGATTGGCAAAAATTATTGGCAAATATTATTGGTTAGTAATAGCTTGGGTTAAAGTCACCATTACTGTCTTTTTACTACCAGTTGTAATATAAGGATGGTGAAAAATCTGATAATTAAATAATGCTTTTCATCCACACTGGCTAAGCACTGATGATTTAAATGGTCCATCTCTTCACTGTTGACATGCAAATTATTGGGCTTTATTACTTATTAGTAAAGCCAAGAAGATTTTCTGTGTAACAGGCCTTTGGATTTGGTCCTTAAGCTTTGAGTACACAACGTTTAACGTCATAGCCGATTATAAAACATCACACTTCATGTTTTGCTGGTTTTCGTGGCAGTTGAAAAAAATATCCATTGCACACCAAATGACTAGGGATCACACATTTCACGACTTCAACCTGCTGCTGAAATGAACCAAACATGCTCTAAAACAGGTATACCTCATATTACCAAGAGAAATTGTACTACAGCCAGCTGTGGTCACTGTGCTGTCATTTGTAGTGTAAAAAATCATGAACAATGCCTTTGAGGTCATAGGTGGGAAGTAAGCAGCACATACTGGATGCTATGTATAAGGCAGGTGTTGGCTTTGACTATAAACCACCATTCTGCTGATAACCAGTACATCCTAGTAGTTGGGTAGGATTTGATATGCTCTGACTGGTCTGAAGGGTGACTGAGAGAAAATTCTCTTCTTTGCCCCTCACACTTTCTTTGTTTCTCTCTCCAAATGTCTACTCCAGACACAAAAATATCCACAAACTAGAGCCAATCACCACAGACTTGGCCTGACTGGGGCTAAAAACAGGGTAAAAACATGTAAAAATAAGGCTTTAGACTCTTCAGTCTTGGTTTCCCTTAGCAGTTCTTCCTCGTGCTCTGATTAAGCTTCTTTTTTTGAGTCTTCCTCTCAGTGTTTCTTCCTCTTGCTCCTTGTCTTGAGTTCTCTTAGCATTTCATCTTCAGTTCTCTCAGGGAGAATTTCTCACTGTCGCTCTCAGTGGCACTCGTTAGGAGGCTGGATCCACATTTTTGGATCAATGGTGCTTTGGGACAATGTCTGATGTAGGAATTAAAGCACTACACAAATACATCTAAATATAACTGAAATTGAATTGAATCCTAATTAAAGCACTGAGTGCTGTGGCTTATGAAAATGTAAACCGCATGTGATGGGATTCTTAGTCTCACCAATCCATGGACACATAAAAAAATGGACTGCGTCTCATTTGGGGAAAATATCCTTTCTGGCACATTATTAATATCTTAGGACGTGACAAAGGCATGCACTCTGATTTAGGAGCAGAACATAATCATCAGCTGCTTCATGCCTTCGATGTGCCACAACAACTTCTGCATTCATCTGACAGTAATTAGCACTTTCTGCACCTCAGACATATTAACACATTCTTTAGAATGTGAAATACATTCATTCATTCAGCCAGATGATGAATTTCACAGTATTTTCTTTTAGTGGCGAACAATCAGGTGACAGTACTTACAGCAGTAGTCTGAGGTCATTATTATCATCATCAAATCATGAACAATTGCCCTTAAATTAGAAAAATAGTACTTCGTGACTGTGTCTGACATAAATATTGTGAGCCATTAAATGTGTGGTTCCCCACCAGGCTACTTCTTTAAGGGGTGCTGTAATATTTTTATAATGGTTGGCTGCCTGGTCTTGGTGTTGTAGGCTGTAAGAGCAAGTTACCAGTTTCTCTACTGCTGAGTGTGACTCTCGGCGTAGCCTCAACGTTTTTAAGATATAGTTTTAGATGTGGATCTATTTCCCCCTGGGATTAATAAGGTATTTCTGATTCTGATTCCGAATGTGGCTTTCTTGTAAAATTAAAACTCAATATTTCATCCAAGAAAGTAAAAGGGAGATGGTTCTTCAAAAGTGGTGTTTGATGTTTTAACTATAATAATTTTAGACACTATTTTATTTTATGATCCCCAGATCATAGTTCTAGACCACTGAACCACTCTGAGCCTCTCATGTTAAGCTACATGTTAAACTATAAAACTTTAAAACGTATAGTCAAATCACCTCGCAAAGATGAATCAGTGCAAGGTAGCAAACTAGACTATTAAGACGTGAGTAAATGACCATTTCTGTTTGATTTAACTTTAAAGTCGCAGATGCTCTGTGTTACCATTTTACAACGAGTAAATTTTTTTTCTTTCGATTGTTTCTTTTATATGTATAAGATGTTATTGCTCAGGGATTGCCAATAATCTAGCATAAGTGATGTGAACCAGCAGCCAGAAGGTTGCGAGCACAAACTTTATTACTGATTGTGCTTAATGCTCCAGTTATTGCTCTCCTGGAAAAGCTATGGTGCTCTGCTTAAGCAGAAAGATGATCAGTTTCTAATAATAATTACAAGAAATATGTCTTGTGATACAGTTTGCTTGTTAAGCCTTATTATAGGCAGCTTTGGCCTAAATGTTGGAATCAGAGCAGTGGGATTGGGCAGCAGGATCTCCAAAAATAGGTACATATAATCATAACATGCACCCCATGTTATAATTTTTACATACACTTTATTTCAAACACTACATTCACTATGATTAACAACAAGCTCCTGTCTGCTCTTCTGCTCTACTGAGGTTATGGTTAGGGCTCGGTTTAGGCTTCGGGTTAGGTTGACTTTATGTACCGTAAAGGTTAATGTTTGTTTAACTTCACTTTCACCTCAGATCATGTCCACAATTCAGTTACGGTTAAGGTTAGGCTTAGAAAAAGTCTTACGTTTTTTTTTTTTTTGTGGTTAAGGTTAAAGTCACAGGTAGGTCAGAATTTCCTGCACATGAGTCAAGCAATGCTTACATATGAATACAAATGTCCAATTTCTGAAATGGTGTTTTAGTGACATGTATGGATTGAAACCAAGCTGACTTGGGACCAGAAGTGTGCTGGTATCCATGGCAGAACATAGTCTGTTGGTTCAGTAAATAACCAAAGCTTTAGAAATGTGTCTATGCTCCTCATAGTTATACATGTCTACAAAACCTGCGCAACTCAGAGATTAAGGAATTATTTCCTGACATTTAGATGGCTAGCATCTAAGGCAGCATTTTACAGTATGCCAGCATGGACAGTACCATGACATTTTCATGTGACAGTGTCATGTGCACCCTAGAGGTGCACCAGTTACTGCAGGCAGTAAAGTACTGTAAATGTACTGTTACTATTATGTTCACCAGCGAACTAACATTACTTCAGTGTACCTGAATAATAGAACAGAGGCGTCCGGGCCCTATCTGTGTGTAAGTAGTTTGACCAGAGGAGGTGAGCCTGGTTCTTCCCTAGGTTTCTTCCTCCACCTCTGAGGGAGTTTTTCCTTGCCACCCTTTGGCTTGCTCACTAGGGGATCTGTCTCTTATCCTTTGTTCCTGTGTTGTTAATCTTTAATTTCTTGATTTCTGTGAAGCTGCTCTGTGATCAACCTCAGCTGTGAAGAGCGCCATACAAAAAAATGTTGATTTGATTTGATTTGATAAAGAAAACCTTGGATAGAAGCTGTTGAATGCCTTCTTTGAAACTAACTTCATATAACTTCTTCTAAGAAACTAACATCATATAGAAAAGTTTCTTTAGAAAAAAAAAAATCTCTGAATTGCACAACTTTCATGGACATATAAAGCTCGGATGAGCATTTTACATATTCTAAAACTGGTTATTTTAATTGATTATGATGTATTTGTCCTGCCCCAGAGGCAGAGCTACCTTCAGAACTGTTTGGGTGGTGATTTTGCACAGAAGCAGCTGAACTCTGTTGTACTTCTCTGCTTAATAAGTAATCTAATCTTAGTCTAACAGTCAGAGATGTGCTAGTATGTTGAATAAATGTGAGTATTATAAAGTAACTTTTTTAAATATCCACTCAAAATCTTCCCTCAAGTGAAATCTCACCTTCGAGGGAATTGAGGAAAGGGTGGCTTTACTTCTGCAGAGCAAAAAAAAGCAAAGCTGTGAAAACACATATCAATAGTCAGATCAGGTTTGCTCTCCCGCGTCATAAATTCAAGCGGCGGGAGGTCAACACATCATCGGTCCTCCGGCTGAATAGAGTTGTCATCAACTGATGGCCTCGTAATGTATCGGCCCATTCCTCTGACAACACTTCGCCCAAAATACACCAAGCCCACGAGGCTCGATCCATCTCACTGAAACAGTGCAATAAACTGTCCTCGGGAATTTTCGCCCGAGACCAGCAGGCATGATTGAGCAGCTCTCCAAACAGTCACACCTCATTCTCATTGCATCAAAATGTGTTTTTACAGCGAGCCGTGTTAGCCAGCCGAGAGAGAGAGGCATGGGGTTCAGGTCAGAGGAGAAAAGAACGAAGGTGCTTTATCTAAACAATAATAACATTTAGCCATTTGTGATACTTTGTTTTAAAGAGTGACTGAGATTTTCTGAAATCTGAATGAATGGCTGTAATAAAGGGCAGTAAATATCTCATTCAGCAATACCTGCTTAACCACAGTGTTGATGTTACAAATATACACTCATTCATTAATGAATGCTTTTTCATGACATGGGATCTAAATCCCATCTTCCAATTTAAATGTAGCAGTGGTGTGCTTCTGTGGCTGTCTACCAGCACCACACACACGCACACACGCACACACACACACGCACACACGCACACACACAGAGTCATGTGAGACAGAGCAGGAGGTGGACATAAACGTAAGGTTGAGGTTGAATTACGAAACAAGCAAAAATACAAAGTAAAAGAAACAAGAAGTCTAAGGGAGACAAAACTAACAAACCAAACAGACTAGGAGCTGAAAAGCCAAAGAACAAAACACACACAAACACAATAACACACTGAAATAAAGGGCTACTTAGACAGAGACAGACACTAGACACACCAATCACTGGGAGAAGCACCTTCTTTCACTGGGAAAAGCACCCTCTTTCGCTGGGAAAAGCACCCTCTTTCACAGGGAGAAGCACCCTTTTTCACTGGGAAAGGAACCCTCTTTTGCTGGGAGAAGCACCCTCTTTCACAGTGAAAAGCACCCTCTTTCACAGGGAAAAGCACCCTTTTTCACTGGGAAAGGAACCCTCTTTTGCTGGGAGAAGTACCTTCTTTCACTGGGAAAAGCACCCCTTTTCATTTGTTGGTCCATCAGCATGACCAGTCATATTAAACTGGCAATTGTGGTAGCTTGTTAAATCTTCGTTAACCAGTTTGGTCAAACTGCTCATAATTAAAGAGCAACATGATGAGGATGGTCATGCTGGTCCACAATCTTGAGCATAGTAACTGCCACACATGCTTCTGTTCACCGCTAAGTTTTTCACTTCAAATAGTAAATGTAGTCATGGCAACCCCTGATCCTCTCATCAGCACCGTAAATCTGTGTTACCAAAGCCACTCTAAATGACTGAATCACTGAATAACACCAGAATATTTTTGGCCACATTATTTAATCAGTACATTTCAGATGAGAGCCGTTTTGAAGCACATCTAAACTTCAGACTACTGCATCTTCACAGCATAGACCCAATGACTATTCTGAGAGTAAAATGACCAATAAAATGAATGTAATCCCCCATCTTAATCAATGTTTTGCATAAAAATATCCTTACTCAACCAGCCGCTGGTGTTGCACCATCTCCTGCTGTCTTCTACCTGAATTTCATCACTTTGTATGTGCTATCAAGGGAAGGTTGACGCTACTTATGCCATTCTGATCTTTTCTTTGATTCTGAAACCTGCTTTCATGTCCCAAATCAGAGGAAGGAAACTCGTTCTCCTGCTCATTTTAACCACCCACCTCTTTTTTTTCTCTGGCTGCATAACACCATGGTCTCCCTCCTATAATGAAGGACGGTCTTTGTTGCTCCTCTAATCTGTAATTAAGGCTCACATCAAGGATGGTTTCAGCTTTCTTTTATTGTGTGAAGAGCGCAATCGAATCAGGCAAGCGGAAAAAATGTGCTTACTTCTGTAAATGTCGTCGCACCGCTGTCAGGAACATGATATACCTGAAGGTGTTCTTCTCAGCCAAACTGGGGGAAAAACAGTTTCCTCTGGAGACTTCAGCAAGTAGTGTGTCAATGGTTCACCATCCAGAAAGCCAGTGTTCAGAAACTGACCAGTGATGTAGAGCGGTTGACAAACTGCATGACTACAGTCTCTAAATGTACAGACTTATAATGGGATGTACTGTATGAGGTAGATGGACATGAGCAGTGCTTGGGAATACAAGGTGTGGTAAGCATTTCTGATAAAGTGGGCTGCAAATGAATGCTGAATACCAATTGTAAAGTGGATGTTAAGTACCACTACACAAATCATGATTAATTGTTTTCATGAACACTGACCTCAAAATACTGGTCTGTAAATAACATACATTCAGGGATGATAATGCTAGTGATGTACATTAGCAATGAACCCAGCTGGAAAAAAACAAACAAAAAAAAAAAACAGCCAGGCCAACTCAAGCTGGTCAAGTTGATTAAGCTGGTCGACCAGAACAGTGTATGCATTCATTTGAGTTGGATGGTCAGTTCAGTTGGTCTACAAGCATAATCAATATGACCAAGCTAGTCAAGCATGACCAGCACGGGCAAGCTGTTCGACCAGCATGACCAGTTTGAATTGTTAAATATGTTAGAACAGGCTCTTAAATAAATAAAAAAATGAATAAACACTTTAAAATTAGCTGTTTTTGTGTGAAGGACAGACCTGACACAAGTAGGTCATTCCAGAAAATGACACGTTCACACATTGATATACTCTCCTGTGATGCATCCATGATATTCAGTATTCAGAAATTTTGAATTGATAAGTTAGAACAAACTACTAAAATAACAAAACCCCTGTAAAAAATAAAAAACTAATTTAAAGCAGAGGTTTTCAATCATTTTCCCCCCCCAGGGCAATTTTTTAGAAGTTGAAGAATTTTGTGGAAATGTTGGAAACAATCCCTAGTTGACACCACATCACACTAAATAAAGAATGCTAGATTAGAAATGGACAGATACTGATACGGATCTGTATATATTTAATTTAAATCTCTTAAACTAATTCAGTTAAAACTTTAAAAAAGACCAAATCTGATATTAAAAATCCATTGTTGGTGCTGTGCCAGATTAAAAGTCTTCACTAAATGCATTTATAACAGATAGCAAAAGAAAGACAAATGAATAAACTGTACTCCAAATGGAAAATAAAAAGTGGATTTTTGTTTATTATTATTATTATTATTATTATTATTATTATTATTATATAGACCTTCTTGCTTTCAGGGTGCTTTCCTCAAAACAGACATGGCCTACTGCACCCTGATGCCACTGCTGTCTTCTTAGGATGATATCTTCTCTTAGTTTTAAAGCAAAACTTGAACAAGTCAAAGATTATTATTAAGGTCGATGTTTATTGTAAAAACCATAAAGCCCAGCATGTGAGCATGACACTAGCTAGAAATATTAGCTTCCATTGACTTGTAGGACTTTAGAATTCCCCACGGAGTTTTAATACACAGGAACAAAACCAATGACCAAGCAGATTTTCCTTATAAAATGGAAACTCATCATCAAAACAGGTTACAGCTTCTGTGTACGGCTAGAATCTTTTGTTCAGTGTACAGTCACATAATAACCAAGCCAGTGAAAGATCAGATCTGTTATAATAATGTGGATGGTGCTGTATATCATCCTGGAGCTCAATGCTGTCCGTATTCATCTAAACCAGTCTAGTTTAGGCCATATTCATTTTTATGCCGTGTTATGACATGTTTCCCGTACAAAAAAACAATCCATTACTAATCAGTGACATAAGCAGATGTCTCTAATTAAGTGAATGCTGATTTGAGACATCAGTTTCAAGTTCTCGGTAGCTGTCTTCATCACAAAAAAGCACAGTCTAGGTCTCTACTAGCGTCCATGCATTGCTAGCAGTGCTGTCATTTAAGGATGATAAATTCCCCACTCAGTTTTAAGAAAGGAAACCCAACTCGGTCACGGATCAGTGTTAAAGGGCAAGTTCCACTAACGCCGAGGCGTGCCCATCACCAGGACAGACGAGACTGATCCCTTGCTTCAAAGCGCAAAGCAGGATAAATGATTCATGAGCAGCTGGCCTTGTTGACGTCTCGCTCGCTCACAACTATGTTTCAACACCATTGATTGTTGCTCTCTCTCTCCCCTATGGGAGCAGACATTTCTGCTACTCCATCACTTACTGTGACTCCCCCACACTGGCTGACACACATAAACCCACCCACCCACACACACACACACACACACACACGTGTGCTTGTGGCCTTGCGACGCAAGAAGGGACATGTTGACACTGCGATCGGAAAGGCTCTGAAGTGAGATTTCACAGATCAGAGTGTTGACCTATTTCACAGAGGCACTCTCTCCACACCTCAGTGTCCTTTAATAGAAAAGGTCAGAGAACACGAAGTGGGCCCGATTGATCGTGGTCCCCTGGACCACTCGTGGAACATCACTGATGCTACCCGGACTGAAGTGCTTGCTGCTCAGGTTGTGACCTTTCACCGAAGGTGTGTAATAGATTGTATGACATAAATAACTGTGAACAAAGAAAGCAGTTTGCAGGTTACTGACATATTTACTCCTTTAATGCCAAGACAAACAAGTCTCTTTATTTTCCAATAACCAGATTCGTTGTTTTAATGTTTCAAGTGCCGAACAAAGCATTTGTTGAGTAGTGTAAGTTGGTGTTTGATGTATTAATTGTATGTGACCTTAGTTGATGTGAAAAATGCTCAGATACCTTTTTACCTGCCTATTTTTAACCCTGTTATTGTATCTAATCAAGAAAAATCGATCAAATAAAACACATTGATTTTCCTAATATGGTAAATATGTGGCTTGTTTACATCTCAAAGATGGACCACAGCCAGATAGCATCGCAAACCTTAACTTATCCTTGCTTGACCTACCCTGCCTCCTCTCCAGGGCCTCTCAACATGTGGCAGCAGTTGGCCAGCTGAAGAGTTTGTGCCCAGTCTGCCCTTTGCCCTTCACTTTTCATTCTGGTTGCCAAAACACTTTCTTCTGGTTGCCAAAACACTTTCTTTGGCTTCCAAAAGCCGCAGTGTGGTACCTCAGGCTTTCACAAGTGACTCTCCCACCCTACCTCAGACGTCACACCTGGACAACTTCATTGGTTGCCCTGTGACTAAACTCGAAGCACTGATTCACTTGCTCAGCTCTCATCCCTTTGTGTCTCCCCTCAGATGCAGTCCTGGAATTGAAAATGTCAAAGGTCTACCATGGTTCATTATTTGAAGCAGGAATTGCATGAATGGTCTTTTTTGTTCAGCTCAAATTAATCTACTATGGGTCCATTTGTGGGCTCGAATTTCAGCTAATTTACATTTGCTGTAGCTTCTGAATTGTCTATATCTTGGGATGTAGAACCACAGTGAGAATCTTCTCATACATCATCAACCCATTAACATTCCTTCAAGAGCACACCAACAACTCACCCAGAAACTCACAAAGGAAATGTAGGGCTAGCTGACCTCATATAAGGTGTCCATTATACCATTAGAAAGAAACTGGGCAAAATGGTATCCATGGAAAAAGTTGCAAGGTACAAACCAGTGCTAAACAAATGCAACACAAAAACAAACGTCTAACATTTGCCAAAACACACCTTGATGAGACTCATACAGACTTGATGATGTTCCAATAGAAGTCATTGGCTGGAGCTCCAACCTAATGAAAACTGAGGATACATCTCAAAAGACCAGTGCATCAAGATGGCCCAAGAATCTCACAAAACTAAAGGTAATTTGCAAATAAGAATTTGTGACCCTCGCCCCCCCCAACCCAAAAACGCTGCTATACAAAGTGTTTACAAGCTGTAATAATTGCCAAAGGGAGTGTTACTAAGTAATGACCACGCCGGCCTTCATGCCATACACACATATATATATATATACTGTATATAAACTGGCAGGCAACACTTTGGGAACCCTGATGATCTGTTACTGTGAATATTTAATATGAATAAGAATGTGCACATAATTAGAAAATGAATGAAGATAAAATATGTATTCAATATTTTAAGCAAGATTAATGTCTTATTTCCATATTTTACAGTCTAAAAATAACACAAAAAGAAAAAGGCCAGTATGGCATGAAGGCTGGCATGGTCATTACTTAGTAACACTACCTTTGGCAAGATTTTTATATTACATTATTTTTATATATTTAAAGAAAAATATATTGAGTTGAATATATATATATATATATATATATATATATATATATATATATATATATATATATATATATATATATACACATGCATTTTTAACAGCCCAGAAATTGTGGCTGTGATTCTAAAAATTTCAGTCCACTTTAATGACCCGAACCTATTTTACTATCATATAATAATCATTCTAGAGGTACTATCTCTGCTACCTTTCAGAACCATTGTATTCTGCACACATCCACTTCCACTCACCAACACTGTAACAGTCCTGACATCTAAAGCATTTTACACAACCTAACTCTCAACAGCTTACGTTGTAACCATTCAATTTAGCTCAACATAACTCAGTTGATATACAGTATAGGAAAGGTATTGATGGCAGTGAAACAGTGGAACAAGCCCTACAGCTTGCCTCAGTATTGATGAAAAAGATGATTAAGCATCCATTGAGTAATGTAACTTCTCCCTCTGTGCCACTGGAGACGTGCCCTTGTCTCTGGATTAGATATCATCGTCTCCCGTCGGAAAGAACAGGGATAGCTGCTCCACTGGAGTTGTCCGCCTGGCTGGGGTCAGAGGGGGAGCTGTCCGAGGTGCTGAAGAGCACTATTATTATTGCAGCTGCTGGCAAGGCTCTCATGAGAGGGCTCACAAGGCCAGCACTGATGCTAAACAGTAGATGAGAGTGTGTGTGCCAAGAAAAGTGCTAGAAAACAGTGCCACATAAGATGGATATATAATCTATGAAGCTCTGCCTTGTGAAGGTTGGTAGATTTCTTTGTAGCAAGCAGCAATATATTAGAAAGTCATTTCATCTTCACATAATAACCCCTTGTAATCAGATCTTCCACTATGGGAGCACATTCATTTGCTTTTCCCCTTCCCTGTGCTCCAGACCTCGCCCACGGCCTCTCTGACATTTTCCCGCTCGGAGCATGACATTCGCCGCTGTGCATTTCAATGGAGTGCTTGCAGAGAGGGTTTGAGGGTCGGGGGACGTGTGAGGGTGGGGGGGTAAGTGGTTTTTAACATTTACCTTGAATCTCGCCTCTATTTTCATCCATTAGCTGGAGATTCGCTCTCGTGCTGCTGAAATCACGCCCTGCCAGTAAGCGCGCAGCGAATGTTTAATCAGCTTGGAAATGGCATCATTTATTCCTCCCCTCGCCCTGGCTCTTCGACAACTCTGGCTTTATACGACAGCTTCGAGGGCTCCTCTGTCAGAAGTCTTTTTTTTTTTTTTTTCTATGGTGCATCAATATGATAGAGAAGAAATGGGCTTCTCGCTGAAGTACTGCAGATACATTGAACAATAACACTGCTTTCAATTTACTGACCTTAACCCTTTTTTTCTACAGCAGACATAAAGTTCCATTTCACCTGCTTTAAAAGTCTCCCAGTTATTTTAAAGTTGATTGGATAATTCTGGATGCAAAAACCGTATATGAATGTCCAGCAAACTGGACTGTCAACTTCACAGGTGAGCAAATGGGCCAGTGTGTATGACAGTGTTTTCATTGTCTTTATATGTTTAATTATGAATATCAAACACTTTGCAAGGCTGTTTCTTTATTCCAGCAAGCAGATGCTCTCATACGTTCCTTCACACTCCTTATTGCTCGCTAGCAGCTCAACACAGAGCCACAATCTTTCCAGTCCCAGTCCCAGTTAATCTGGTCACAAAGTTGTCCTTTAGTTTCATTCCTGTGTTTCATTATAGCTCTACACTTGTATAGTACAGCAGAATTCCTATCTTTGTATTATCCATCTTAGAAAGCCCGTCCCAGATTACAGGTCAGGCCCAGATCAGCCATGCAATAGCAACCATGGACCAGAGAAGGTTGGAAGGGCCTTGCTTAAGTTACAACAGTGGCAGCTTAGTGAACATGGATATCACACCCATAACCCTGTGATTATTACTCTAGCCATCTAACTGTAGTCATGACCACTGACCTGAACACAACCCATAATCATGTTAATCATGATCATTTTAATATAAATATATCTGTTCCAGCCACTAGATGGACAGCAGACAGAATACTGACTCCACATTAATACACTTATTAAAATATTTTAATTAATATCTTTCAGTTTATTTTTTTTGCACTAATTGAGACATGCATGAACAATCCACAGTCACCCCCCCACTGAACCAGTTCCCAGGTGAGATATTTTTATTTTGGCATGTATTCTAATACAGTATTCTATATTGCTATTAAATCTTTATTATATATTCTGTAATGACAAAGTTTTAGAATTTTAGACACTGCTTTTGTTACTTGTTACTGTGTCACCTCAGGACCTTCTATCTATGTACTTTGACTGTTTTTCACTTTTTGACATAATTTGTCTTTACAATGCATTGAAATTTTAGAGATGGAAAGATGAAGTGATGCAGTATATTTTATAAAATAAATCTTCTTTCAAGCTGGGGCATTGTGTCTTTCAGCTATGACCTTTCTTTACATTACGTGGCTCTTCCAAGCATAGGTTATTTATTCAAAGGTAAATAAAAAGTAACAAATGTTCTGCTTTTCAAAATGTCTGCCTTTTGAATGGGACTAGTGGTAAAAGGTGCGTAAGAGAAGAGTAGATGGAACCCCGTTCTGTGCACAAAGAGGAGTAGCATAGAGTTGAGGATGTTGAGGATACTGCATTGGAGAAAACAAAACCTGAAAAAAAGCCCTTGGTATTTCTGCAAGCTTTCCACATTAACACACCACAGCTTCCAAGTTTGTTCCCTCTATGGATAAACATGTGGCACCTGCTGTTTCAGGAGAGAAGGACTCAGTCCTCCAGATGTTGGGTGGCATTCAGTGTAGGAAAGAAGCTGTTCATACCACAGATGGAGCCGTTCGAGCTCAGTTCCCAAGGGACCAAAATAATGAAACAATACATTAATAAACAAAAAGGAAGTTGCTAAAGAGGTGAGGAGCACATGACGATACAAAGCGGAGCCTTAATAGAAATTCATGGGAGCTTGAAATGCTAATTTGATGGGTCGGTTAGCACAACAGATTACACACTTACAAAAACTTTACATGTTCCTAAATGGTTCCTGGAAGATACCTACTGTTACCGATGCAGAACGTTTACATACAGAACATGTACTTTTTATGGATGGTCTTCAGACATTCTTCAGTTATTCATATTTGCACATCCTTTCGAGAACCATTCTGTGAATGGTCCTTCATGAATTCAAACATATCCATCAGTCCGTCTTTCTTTTTGCTTCTCCCTCATCAGGGTCTCAGTGGGTCCAGAGACAACATGGAGTCATTGGGCACAGAGTCCAACACAGGGTACCACACACGTGGTCATCTAAGGAGGCAGTTTAGCATGGCCAATTCACATATGGTGAGCATTTTTGGGAAGCAGAAGGAAATCTGGGAAAAAACCACACAGACACTGAAAGAACATCACACCACATTCCTCAGACAATGACCTGGCAGAGACCTCAAGAGCTATTTGTACATATGTGGCTAAAAAGCCACTAGAAATTATAGACCGACTTACTGATTGACCAATTACTGATGCAAAAATAAAATATTTTGAATATAAATTTCATGGCAACCAATGCACCCTAAACCTGAACTACTCTAATCCTAACCTTAAACATAAAACTTAAACTTATTATTATTATTTTTTTTTTACATTTGGCCTTGTTACACCTGCTGTTAAGCATTTCTACTCCTTCCTTACTAGTACATTTACTGCATTATTATCCTGAAAGTATCCTTTAGAAAATGGGTAAATTGTGGTCATGAGGTGATGAAGATAATCAGCAATAATACTCAAATTGTATTTTGTATTAAAGCAATCATTGACTGCTAATAACAGACCTAGAATCGCCTTTACTGCTGCCTTTCTGCCAGCTCCCACCGGTCATTTTCTGTTGACCTCTTTCATCAACAAAGTGTTTTCATCTGCAGAACTGCTGCACACTGGTTTTCTTTATTTCACCAATCTAAGTATCTCTAGAGATTTGTGCTGAACAGATCAGCAGTTCTAGAAATACTGAAATCATCTGAAATACGCTCAAAAATCACCTTTTTTTCCCATTCTGTGAACATAATCTGAAGCTGCTGACCCATATTTGCATGATTTTATACCCTGCACTGCTGTCACACAATTGTCTGATAACTGCAGATATCTGCATGGATAAGTAGGTCTTCCTAATAAACAGCTTGGTGCAAATATATATTGCACCCCATGGTGTTTTGCAAGTTTCCTCATATGCATACGCAGGTTCCAAATGTTTGTCCTGCACTGGAACCACTTTTCCCTGTATGGAGGAACATGTGGTGCAGCAAGGTATCCAGGGACTCAGTACTCCAGATGTTGGATGGCATTCAGTGTAGCAAGAGAGCTGTTCATGACACAGATGGAGTCGTGCATGCTTACAAATTGCAACAAAAAGTTGAGAATGTTTAGATATAAGTGTGTATATAATGTATAAGAAATGCTTAATAACATTTTTCTTTGTCTTGCATACCCGCACTTCACTCATGCTGCTTACTTGTACTTTATTCAGCCCTCTCCATATCATGTTTTCGGCGATACATAATGACCCTCTATATACAGCGATTATACAAGTAAATAAAAAATATATATCTTATTTAGACTAAAATGCCTAAACTCCAAGATAAAAGCCTGTCAGACACACCTGACGCCACCACCAGGTTATAACATCCTAATTCCCGTGTGACTGCAGTGTCCTGAAAACCAAACTATCACCGTACTATGTAAATCTGCATTATCCAGGAGGGGGTATGTGACAGACAGACAGACAGACAGACAGACAGACAGACAGACAGACAGACAGAAGATAGATAGATAGATAGATAGATAGATAGATAGATAGATAGATAGATAGACAGTGAAAGGTGGCCACACAATAGTAATAATAAAAAGAAGACATCCCAGATGAAACGTGTGTGGGTAGCCCAACTGAGAACCCGTTTTGTACATGGGTCCATGTTGGTCCCAAATGTGGATGCTCACCAGGGTCCCTGATGGGACCAGAGGTGTTAACCACCTTCTGGGTTTACTGGGACAAAGGGCCTAAAGTGAGATTATATGTGTAAGGTAGTGATTGTGGCTCATTTGGGAAGCTGAAATGGGTTCCAGTAAAGACACGAGTATAAAACAAATACAGGAAAAACAAAAAGTCATCAAAGTCAAACTGAATGCTCCTGCTTTTCTCATTTATGTCCAGAACCCCCTAGAGTGAATGTGATGATAGTGATGTTGATCTCCTCATTTCTCCTAAGAGGGCTCTTGAAGAAGGAATACATAAAGTGCAGTGAGACATTAAAAGTAATATTAAGATCTGCTTTCAGACAAAGAAAAGATATTTTTACTGTCGCTGAAGCCTTCTGGGCTGAGCAGAGACATGCTCATAAGAACTCTATCTGCTCATAAGAACTCAAGTCTGAGGATTCCCGGGCTCACAGGAACTGTGAGTGTTGTGGGTGATTCTGTTGATCGTTGTCTTTTGGAGTGTCCTTTGATTAGAAAAGACATTGAGTACATTGAAATGATTAATACTAGTAGCAGTAGTCATAGTAATAAAGTGAAAGAAATCTGTTAGATTTGTTGCTTTATTTGATTTGATTTTGATTTTATTACTGTTTTGGCCCATTAATATTCAAGTCAATCATTCTTGATAAGACCAATGCTTAGCAACCTAACAAATGCAGGTCTGCTGCCAAAGCTGTTTAAGTTTACCACTAAATGACGAATAATGACTAACCCATCTCAAATGTGTGAAACAAGCTTTCATGAAACAACAAATCAAAATACCAATAACTTTTGTTGAATTTAGTATGGGAAAATAAAGGGTCTGTCCAGTAAAAAGGCACTCTTAGCATCTGTACTGCAATCATGTGAAATCACTTACGATGTCTTGTATCAATATTTTCATTCCGTCCAATATGTGAGATTTACACAGCAAATTGATCTGAATGTATCAGGAGATACGACCAGGGTTCAGTAGTAACACACATACAGAAGAGGTGGTAATGCATTCTTATCAGGGGTGATGGAGTGATGGACTGAACTGAACACCAGAACGCAACGCCCAAGTTGACTTTGTAAGACACATTATGTAATCATTTTAAACTTTAAAATGGCAGCTTCATGTTGATGATCCACTGATGGCAATAGGGAGAATGGTGTTCTGTCATCCAGCTCTGGGCCAGTATGTTATTTCTGCTCTGAGACACTTTGGTGGGAGCTGTATGAGCTTCTCACCACAACAGAAAGGTTGAACCATTTGGAGCCAATATTGGTTATTTTACTGTAAATTTATGCAATGAACAAAAGATTGAGGAGATGAAATTCTCTTTTTGTCCAACCGCTGAGAGACATTCGGAGACACATGGTGATTTAGTACATTATCTCAGCCCAGTGAAGCAAATTCCATGACCCAAGTTTGTCCAATTGAATTTAAAAGTGGTGGTGAAGAAGGAAATTTGATGCAACCAAGCTGACCAATCAGAGTTATTGTGATCTGCGTTGCTGTGATGCAGAAGCATAAATTGAGCTTAATGTGTAACCTGAGTCATATTTGTGTAACTATTGTAATATATCAGTCTAATTTCTGGGTAAGTGGGTCCTCCTATCTGAAATGTGACCATTTTGACAATCGTACCTGCAATCCACTACTTTTCTCCCTTGTTGTTGGCATAAAAATATGTTCAGTACATTAATTGGACAATAAAAAGAAACAAACAAACAAATAAATAAAAATAATAATATAATGATAATATAAAAATAATTGTATATATTTTTATATTATATATATATATATATTTTTTTTTTTTTTTTTTTTTTTTTTTTTATTTTTTTTGGAAACTAGGCCTGGCTTTAATGTGTGATGTTGAGACACCTCACAGGAACAGCCACATGTAAAATCATCACTACACCTTTTGTTATATCATAAAACAGAGAGAACAAATCTGGTAAAGAACCAACTAAGCAGCCTATTGTCTAATTACATCCATGAAATGAAGCTTCCATGTATAAAGATGTGCTGGAGTACAAACACCTGCCACTGTCTAATTACTTATGGTTTGTAGTGTTTGCTTTCTACCTCCGGCAGCGTGTAATACAGCAGGATATGATAAAGCAAATGAAATCATAGAAACTCACCCAGCTGATTTATAAACCACCCAATAGCTCTGCTTCTTTACTCACTAGACGGCAAAGCTAAATATGCTAATTAACTGTAACATTTTAATACATTTGGCCCATGTCTCTGATGGCACACATTTCAAATATTATATCTCATTATCATGTAGATCCAAAGAGGCTTGTGTGGAATTACTGTGCGCCGCAAATGGCCAGTAATAATACCCTTTGCACTCCCAGTGAGGATGCTTTTCTCTGGTAATGGACTATCCCATGTAGCTTTAATATCATCATTACCAGATGATTGTAAGTATAATGACGCGAATCATGGCAGGCTCATGATCAGAGAAATTAGCCAGACTAGCTCTGTCTTCTTCAGGGTTTGTATGGACAGGGCATTTAGGTTTAGATGGCACAGTGCATCACACGCTGGTTTCATGGCTCGTGTAGATGTATAGTTATCTTTGAAGATGGTCTTTTGAAGAAAGCGGCAGAAGAAAGAATGGTGTGAAAAAAGTGATCTTCGCAAGATGACACAGAAGAACCACTTCCGGTTCCCCCAAAAAATCTCTCAGTAGATAAGTGTCAATGTACAGCATGCTTCTGATCCCCTTCTCATATTCACTAGAAACATTAATTTATCCTTCCACCTTTTTTTCATCTTCATTTTTATCAGTTATTTGAGTCGTATGAAAGCCTTTTCACACAATTTGCAAAAGGGATGATACCCTACACACAATATCAGGCTTGTGAGGTGAAACACTGATCTTTTGGCACGACAGAATGTTTTGTTGGATGGATCGTTTCCACAATGTTTAAGGCTTGTGTAGATGTTCCTTTGAGAAATGCTGATTCTGAACTTGGTGGTGAGGACAGAGTAAAATGTTTTCTGCTCTTAAATTTGTATTTGTGAAAGTGTCACTGCACACTAGAACAGTGTACTACAGTGTCTGAGAACATCTTCATTTGCAATTAAATTGAGCTTTTGCTCCATTTGCCTTCCAGACCTCAACTTGACCTCCACCATACCGTTTAACTGCCATTTCTTAATTATATTATGGACTGATAAAAACGCTTTGCTATCCAATTTTCTATCCTTTCCCTTTATCCTGCTTTGTAGGCATTCGTTATTTCAAACTAAGCCCATGGCTACTGATTGTTGAAACAAGGTTTGAGGAGAGTATTTATGAGGCTTTAAAAAATTGCATCACCAGGTCTTTTCTAACGATCACTGTGAAAAATTCATAACCGTGTCTCACAACGTGATGAAGATATAGCTTCAAACTCATGGCTTTGGAGATCAGTTCATCTATACTCACTTACGTAGCTTTTCAGAGAAACAGAAAGTTTGATGGGGTTCCAAAACATTTGCCATTGTAGACAGAGAGACAGACAGACACCTCATAAAGAGATGGTTGAGCTCCATCACTTCTTTCACTGCCTGAGAGTTTGCTTCAAATGGGAACAGCTCTGTTCTCTAAATTGGCCTAATTGGATTAACCGGATAAGCATAATGCTCCTGGCGCACTGCATGTTTCCTGCCATGGACCGTGCAGCACAGATGTGTTCTGACCAACAACATCTGAATTGTGGCTATTAAAAGAAAAAACAATGAAGTGAACAAGAACAAAACTGTGAGAAACTGACACGGAATCTGGTGCATCAAGTGCCTTAAATCCGGAGATCAGGGTAGACTTTTCTTTTTCTTCCGCTGGGAACGTTTTCTGTGCAGGGAAGGGTGAGCAGCTGGGTTTTGCCGCTGGACCAGAGGCGTTCATCAGATCCAGAGTTCCTGAGGGGTTTTTGTAGCTACATCTGCCTCCCAAATGGGGGGGGGGTGGGGGGGGGGGGGTTCCAAGACATGGGCACAGAGTAAACAACAGCAGCTTTACCTTCTCACACTTAAATAGACTCAGGAGAATAGGCAACTGCTGGTGATTCCCAGATCTGTGTTCCACATCCTCCATCACACAGTAAAGACCTTTCAGAAGAAAGGATGAGGATGGTAATAACTGGCTTGGTGCTTTTAATGTTGATTTAAAGCAACACATTGCAGTTTAATGTGGATTATACATCAGTGAGAGAACGAGGGACCATAATTCAGGTGGATTTGAAGGCAAATGTGTTTAGCCAGAGGCTGCTTGCTCTTAATGTTTTAGCTTTTGTAAACCTTATGAACATTACTCTTAATGGGCAAACTAGTACTTGCAGAATCCCCTGATGCTAATTCAACTCGAAAATGCTTTGCAAAAAAATATTCAATCTTGTTAAAAGTCCTCAGAATTGTGTGAATCACAAATTCCTGCAAGAATAATTTGGATGTGAAAAGCCCAGCTCTTGTTTAACACTTACAACCCTCAATCTGCACTTTGTGGGCAGTTGCATACTGGATCCTGGGTGTCATAACTCAGGATCAGAGTAAGCTACAGACTTTTAACAAAGTAAAAGACTTACCCTGAAATATTCCAGCTAGTAAAACATGTTTGCAACTGAATTACATCCCAGTTTAAATGCCAAAGGAGCTTCCAGTGCATGTTTACTGCTCTGTCCACATGTACATGCTCAACCTGCATGCAGACACAGTGGGATTGGGCAGGGTTAATGATATCACTGACCCACATAATGGGCTATAGAGGGGGGGTTTACAGGGGGTTTACTTCATTTGTTTTGCTCAAACAGCCTAGAATCTCCTGAAAATACCAATATTTGGCACATGTGATTGTCTCCGATAAATACTTTTGGTACTTTTTGGCAAATAAAAGTACTGTGAAAATTCCCCACAAAATTTCCTGCAATTTTCTAACAACATTAGTCTAAGATTAAAAAGGTTAACAAGCCTATTTACCAACCTGCTATTTTCCATCACTTTAAAATGCATTGACCTTTCTTTCTGAAGGGCTTATTATTAAATGATAGGCTCTGCTTTCATTGGATGGTTGATGTCATCACAAGGGTTAACAGTAGCCATATAATGCTTAGTTTGTTAGTATTGTAACAAACATTTTATTTAGATACAGAAGTTGTAGCAGGTTCTGGTAATGTAAGCTTTTAGCCTAGCATGGATGTTTGCTTCACCAGCTTCCCCACACAATGCTCCCCAGTCCTTGAGTGCTTAGAGGACGATTTGAGCCCTCCACACACTCATTTGCTCCTCAAGGTTCCAGACATAGGACTGATGTTGTGGACTGATCAGCGGGTCATGTGGCCAAGAGGTGATCCTGCCAGCTCAAATTTGGCTGCTGACACTTAATGAAGCCACCTGACACCATACCCCCATGCTCTTCCGGCACCATAAAAACATCACTTCAAGAACAGTCGGATGAGTATTATTTCTGATGTTCATGCTCAACGGGACTGAACAAGGGTGTGCTTATTGCCTTGGCCACACAGTCATCTGGGTTTGAACCTAACTGAACTTCTGAACCCCTTGTTTGAACCTACTCCCTTGGAGGATTATTTGCAGAAGAAGATAAAAAAACAACAATATTATGCTTGTGTCCAGTGTCTGTTTGGTTCTGCCCCACTGCCACATTAGCACACAAAGGTGAATACACATTACTGCTGGTCAGAAAGTGAGCAGAGATGGACCAGCTGCTCCAGCATCTTCTGGAGTTCAAACTGAGACAACAAAAAGTGACCCTAGATCTGGGAAGGGGCATCAAGGAGGTCACAGAACACATTGACCATTGCTCCTCTCCCCAAACCATGGAAGAGAGCACATAAAGTCCTCACCAAACCTGGTTCAGAGGTTGACATTGAAGTCTACCTCTATATGTTTGAGTACACAACCAGCAGGAAATGTGGGGGAAAAGATGAATGGGCAAACACTGCCCCCTTTTTCACAGAGAAGTCCCAACCTACTCCAAATCCGGACTAAGGAAAGGGATCTATAACGTCAACCCCAGACCTTTAGAAATGAGTCCTTATGATGGGCAGAAGGGTGAGGGGAAACTGGAGAATGCTTCCTAGGGCTGGTTAATTAGCACTTTAGGCACTGGGAAAAGAATTTTGGATCTTTGCCCATATGGGGTCCTGGCATTGGGGTGGTGGTGTTAGCTCCTGGGCCTCCAAATATGTAAACAGTGTTGCCAGCCTCAGTGGCCTCCTCTCACAGGGTTTCTGGACTCCATTACCAGCACTGCTTTCTGCAGCTCCATCAGCAGGGCACTCAAAATCAGTCCTTGGCCACCTGCTCTATTATTGCAACCAGACCCAGCTGCTCTGGCTATAGCCAGTGGTGAGTGGTCCTCAGTAGCTGGGTCATCTGCTGATGAGGGCATGGGGGAAGGTGATACAACCACGGGTGGAATTCTGTACCAATGTGCCACATCCCAATCAGCACCAAAATATGCACTTTTTGTTCTTCATAGTAATGGGTGCACTGAATGTGGTTCGGGGCATGATCATAAAATATATGAACCAATATATGTTTATACTGTCCTGCTGTGAAAAGCCACCTCCAAGGCAAACCCTAAAATGGATGCTTATCCCAGGTTTTTCCTCATTTGAGCTGATCTATGCCCATTAACCCTGATGCAAGTTGGATGCATTCCTAGGGACAACAGCCTGCCTATTACATGTCAGCCATAGAGTTTGTACAGCAATGCAGAATTGCACAGACATAGCAATGCAGGAGCACCATGAGGAAGTTCAGTATTTGAAGATGTACAGCTCTGCTCCACAGCCCCAGTGTTTCAGCCAGGTGAGCAGGTCATGGTCTTCATCCCCACCACTGCTTTTAAGATCCTTGGAAACCCCAGGAAGGGCCCTTCACCATCCAGGCAAAGGTGTGTCCTGTGACAAATAAGATAATCCAACTGGGAACATATAAGAGAGAGCAAATTTATAATGTGAGTTAACTCAAATGCTGAATTGACCACACCCCTCTCATTTCAGCTTCTTCTCAGGTTCTGGTCCTGCCAGAATGCCAGATCCCCTTCTTTGGGAAGTTTCTGGCATGTATTCTCCTGTCTGCCGGGCCAGACCCATGTCATCCAACATGACATCCATACATCTGCCAGCCTCATTGCATCCCAGAAGTGTGCTACCACACCATCAAGATTGAGAAATGCTCAAGTTCAGTGTCACTGAACTGCCCACCAGCCCCTGGTCCAGACCCACTGTCCTTATGTCTAAACCAGATGGACCACGGATGTTCTGCAGTAAGACTGGGTTTTCTTGTAAGACTCCTGTCTCTTGGCCTAAATGGACGAGTTCATGGACTGCTTAGACACTTGCTCTAACCAAGGCAGGTTGCAAAAGAAACTACCTCCTTCTTGATGCCCTCTGGCACTACTGGATTCTGCCCTTTGGATTACATGGAGCAACTGCACTCATCAGCTCTATGCTACAGCCTACCTTGTCAACATGATCATTCACTTGAAGACCTGAAGGAAACATGTCTTTCACCTTAACAGGGTTTTCTGTGCCATTCGTGGGGCTGGTCTTGTGTATGTCTAACTTTAACCACTCAGCTAACAAAGAAGAACTGGACTCCACTTCCATGCACTGAACTCTCATTTCTGCTATTCCAAAGGGAACTACACTTTTCCATTCTATGTCCCTTTAATGTGAGAATGTATTATTTATCAGCAGATCTAAAAATAAAAGGGACATGTACAGCTTTCATAAGATTTCAAAACCTTCAGAATAGTACTGGATAGAACTACCAATTGCTGCAATAAGAGCTTTGCCATTTGAAAGCAAGTTTATAACAGCTTTGCACACTGTTTTAGGTGCTTTTCATCCACTCTTCCTGGCAGATTTGTGACATTTCTCAAACCTATCCTAACAGTGCCACAGATTTTTCATTACAATCAAACTGACAAGGGCTTGTTCAACTTTTTCCAGTGCTGCCACCTCCGTACATCACTGTTAGGTTGTTGTTCATTAAGGAGTGAAAAGTGTTGGGTTTTGCCTTATTTACTCTAAATTGACTCTAAAGAAAGAAATGTCAACCAATGACTGCATTTCTTGGCTAATTTTCACAGTGGAGGCTCTCAAACTACTCCATTACTCTCAGTCTGTATCAAATATCAAACAATGGATGTGTTGCAATGTGTTTCTTAACCCAATTCATTTGTGACTTTCACAGTTTTTTTTTTCTCTCATGGTGGTCACTGGTCTTAGATTGCTGAATGTATTTTGACCAACTCAGTGTGAGTGTGAGTCCCAGGACTGTAAAATAGCCTGCAGCAACCACCAAGCCAAGTCAGTTATATTTATGAATGCTTAACCTCTACTCCAAGTCCATTTTTCTAACAACAACAACAACAACAAATTTATTAATAAGAATATTGAATATAAGAATATGAATATTAGTAGATGTAGCCACAGTAGTGCTAATATTATTAGTAGCTCAGTACAGTTACTACTGTCATACCATTACAGCTGCATATTCTTTATGACATTTAATGTAATGAATTCAATACAGCTGACAATGCTGTGTACAATTTATGATATTTATGATAAAGTGATATGATTTTTCTCCCTTAATAACTTCTAAAAGCTGCTTATGCTTGATATGAATGCAAATTAATACCATTTCACCCTGTTTTACATTAAATGATTGGATTCTAACAAAGGGTCTTAATATTCAGTAATAATACTTAATTAAACGTTTAATATAATTAATTAATACAATTAATAATGCTACTATAATCATCATTAGTAACACTATTTTAAGTGGGAAATGGGGGGTTATTAAAATCTTGTCGTGATTCAACTAATTTGACATTATAATAGTGTGATCTTTAGCTTATAACAGCACTGAAAATCACTAGTAATTGCATTACTTGTACATATAAACACACTGTTACCACCATATTACTGACTATGGACCAACACATTAATCTCTGCTCACTCACTGCACAGCTTGCAGCTCCTTCTCCAGCTCCTTACACACACCAACATATTAAACTCCACTCACTCACTGCACAGCCTGCAGCTCCTTCTCCAACTCCTTACACACACCGACACATTAAACTCCACTCACTCACTGCACAGCCTGCAGCTCCTTCTCCAACTCCTTACACACACCGACACATTAAACTCCACTCACTCACTGCACAGCTTGCAGCTCCTTCTCCAGCTCCTTACAAACACCGACATATTAAACTCCACTCACTCACTGCACAGCCTGCAGCTCCTTCTCCAACTCCTTACACACACCGACACATTAAACTCCACTCACTCACTGCACAGCCTGCAGCTCCTTCTCCAACTCCTTACACACACCGACACATTAAACTCCACTCACTCACTGCACAGCTTGCAGCTCCTTCTCCAGCTCCTTACAAACACCAACATATTAAACTCCACTCACTCACTGCACAGCCTGCAGCTTTTTCTCCAGCTCCTACATCATTAAAATTACATCAAAGTGAGCTTCTAGAAATAACTCAGATGCACACATTTCTTACACTGATGTTAGGAGAAGAGATCTGTTCCACAGAATATGACTTGATATATGCTGTAAAGTGAAAAAGGGCAGAAGTTGTAAGGAGCCTGCACCGTGGCCACCCAGCCACCAGAGGGCAGCCATCTACCAATCAGGGCCACAATCAGCCTGACTGAGATCAGGTGTGTGGAGGCTATTTATTCCACTCAGGGTGGTGTCTTGGTGTCTCTATGCCGAAACTCTGCCTGAAAGGTCTCTGAATTTTCCTCCTTTACAAAGAAAGGAGTGCTGCTCCACTTTCCCTCCTTTAAAAGGGGAGTGCTGTTTTACTTTCCTTTAAAAAGAACTAGAGCTTTTCAACGTTCCTCCTTTAAAGAGAAGCACCTCTCTATTTTCCCTCCTTAAAAGCAGGAGTGGTTTTCTGTTAACCTTTGTCCTCCTTTAAAAGGAGAAGTTTCCATGTTCCCTTCTCACTGAGGAGTGGTTTTCAGTTGGCCCCTTTAGCCTCCATCCAGGCTCATAAGCTGGGTTGCCTACTACTTTTCCTGGGTGACACGTTGGTTCAGTCACTAGCGCATTCGCCTCTCAAGTGCCTCAGTAGGGGTTCAAGTCCTGTGTCGTTTATTTAATTTTCGTTTATCCATTCCTTCCTTTTCTTTTCAGCTCATTAAACCACATAACACACAAGCCCCTTTCACCTTTCACCCATTGACCACTCCCACCAATAGAGTAGTGGATTAAGCTCTGGTTTAGCCTCTCAGTGGCCAGGGTTCAAATCCCAATCTGACCAGCCCAGCTTTCTGCTTTTGAGTTCACCCAGCTTTGACTGGGAGTCAGATACATATAAGGTCTCAAACCTGGTGGGTTTACATTCCACTTCCGGGGTTGCAGCCCCGTAACAGTAGTTGATTTGAAATGTTTGGATTGTTTATAAATATTGTAGTCATTTGAGATAAAAAGCAGTTCAACTGGATCCATTCAAATGCATGAAATACAGTCTTACAAATAAAGGCACTTCAAAAGCTTCACTGCGTCACGTCGTGACGATGCCATGTTTAGTCCCATAGTTTGAAAAGATGTGTACAATGAAAGTTCTTTAAACAAGGTTTCCCTAAAATGCAAATGTTGTCCTTTGTGGAACCAAAAGTGCTTCTACCATCACCAGATTAAAATCCAATTAAGAGTTTGTAGGAGTGTGTTGAGGCAGCTGCAGCTAGGTTACGGCTGAGGATGTCCAAGAATAACATGTCAGAGATATCAACCAAGAGCAGGAGCTATACAACTCTGACAGTCACTCTCATGTTAATGTTTTTGTTTTTTAGCAGTGATAATTACAAAAAAAAAAAAAAATCTGTTGTCTGTGAATGTAATTACAGAGAGCTAATTATGTGACCAAGCCCTCTAAGAAAAAGCATTTTAACTAGATTTAGTAATCAAGCTCACTCCCCTGTATCATCAAAGGACTGCTGAATGCCAGGAGCGCTTTATTGATTCAAATTGTTCTATTTAAATGCTGAAGATCTTCCAAGATGTGCACTCATTTCAAACAAAATGATATTTTCTTGCCTGACATTGCCTTTCAAAACCACTGGCAGAACATGATACTAAGCTCAACTCCAAGTACACTCCTATAGAATTTACTATATTGCAGCAAGGATGACCTTAACCTTGAACAGCTACCTTGGAAATACCTACAGTGTCTTTTTTTTACCTGTACAATTTTTTTCTTAATTGGGAAAAAAATGCATTGACAAGGTTACAAGTTAAAACAAGAATCCAGCAAGAGAAAAAAAAAAAAGGGAATTTGGACCCTCTTAATATTCAGTTCTATGCACAGCATACACTAGAAAAAAAATAGTGGAAAACAAGAATCTGCTCGTGACATGCAAGCATCTGTTACTTTATCCCCTTCCAGGTCAGCACCGCTCGAACCAGTTCTCTCCTAGGGCGACTAACTCGAGGACTGAGGGCGGACAAAAAGACATTCTGTATTCGGCACACAAATGTGGAGTTGCTTAACAGCTTGTTGTTTTTGCCTGCAGGGAGGTACACATGGCCAGGGCGGGCAGCAGGAGCACCTTACATGTATTGTTGGATCTGTCCTGCCATTCAGGGACTTGTGCTTTTACTATGACCTCCTGAAAACACAGGGATGTTAATTGCAGAAGAGCTGGGTCAGCTGACTCCACTGATGTGCAGGCACCTTTGGAGCATTTAAAACCCACATCATTAGATCTTGTCCTTTTTATTTTTTTTTTTCGTTTTTTCCTTCAATCAGGGATCAAGCAAATCACGAAGAGGAGAACTTGAACTGCAGGAAGTCAGATGATAAATCGTCTCAGCCTTCATTTAGAATAACAGTTTAAATTGCCTGAACAAACCATGTTTGACAAACACATACCTGAAGGATTTGACAAACAAAATCTAAAAGAAAATATTATAGAATATTATCAAATCAATGTCGTTTGTTCACCCCACACATCTGAATTCAACAGCTCATCCACTCCTGTTTCTTTTTTTTAAGCTCAGACCATGTGTTTCCATTATTTACTGGTATTAATAGACTGGTGGTAAAGTTTATCCAGAAAAAATGGTGCTATGTTCACCTCTGTCAGTGTGATCCAATCAGATTTGGAAACCTGCTTCTATCGACCAATGAAATCCCTACCCTTCCTAACTCACCAGAGGGTGTTAGTATTCAAAGTATTCAAAAGCAATTCAAACAGTAAGGTTTTAAGCTACGTATATACAGTCAATATATATATCCAGTAAATAATGGAAACACATGGTCTGAGCTTAAAAAAATGAAAGAGGAGTGGATGAGCTGTTGAATTCAGGGGTTAATGAACAAACGACATTGATTTGATAATATTCTATAATATTTTTTTTATATTTTGTTTGTCAAATCCTTTATATTTTGTTTGTCAAATTTTATATATATATATATATATATATACAAAATTCTCGGGCAGTCTGAGAAAAATTTATGTAATTCTATTTATTTCAATACAAAAACTCAATCCAATGGAATTTTGTCAGTGTTTTCCCAAACCCCTACTCAATGAAGTGCAAATTTACACTCACCATTCAATACCCAGACCGAGTCTTACATAGTACCCCCTACATACTGCACAACATGGGTCATGACATAAAGGCTCCAGCACCCAAACAGTGCAGAATATATCTAACACATACAGTCATATGCACACAATTCTGTACTGCACATATGCTGCACTATTTGATGGAAGCAGTAAATATTTCATCAATTCACAATTATATATACGGCCCATGTTTAACTAATCCTTCATTTCATTAAATCCGATTTACTGCTGATGGAAATGAACAGGGCTGATTTTCATAACAATGATTTTCAGCATCATTGATTTTCATGGCTGTCCAAAATGTTTGCATTACTATATAAAGTCACCTTTAGTAAACTTTTAGGAAACAAAATATATCTTAGTTACTCTTTCTTTTCACTGCTTAAGTTAATGTTTAAAAGTACTTGTTAACAAAACCCTTCTTATGGTTGGGTTTAAACTACACAACTTACCTTAAACCCTTTTACAACCCCAGCTCTTCACTCATTATATCAATCATTTTCATGTTCTACTGTCTTTTTGACCACATTTGTTTTTTACAATAGCCAATTCAAAATATCATTTGTGACTATGTTTTCAAAGAAGCACAATTTGACAGGAAAACCATGAACCTGGCAACCCTGACTAACAGCAGCACATAATAAACTACCTGATTAGAAACTGTCATTAAAAAAAAGTTTAATTGAACAGGTAAATTAATGAGTCAGTGACAGAAGAACTCTACTTAAGTACTTAAGTACACGTACTTTGTTATTTGCCACCTCTGCAGATGACCCAGTGAACATTTCAAGGTAAATATGTCCACTATTAAAAATAAAGGGGCTTAAAAGACTTCTTTGAATCAAGAAGATTCAAAGAAGCCTTTTGATACTGAATCAAAGAAGAAGCTTGGTATTAAACTTTCTACAGAAGAGTGTAGAAGATTCAAAACCAGCCAAGTCAAGAGGCCTTCATTTGTGGTGCATTCACTGAATGGCCATGGCCCTCCAACCATGTTTTTGTTCTATGTCTCCAGCGATATGTAATGAAATTTTGTTTCTGATATGATTCACAGCAGTATTTAAAAACTCGGCTGAATGTTTATGAGACTCATAGATAATAGGAGTGAACACCTCTGGTGACTCTACATTTGCTGTGTGCTTGTTCCATGTCCTGCGGTTACTGGCAGTGTGCTCGGGCTCAGCAGCTCCAGTGGTGAAGGACCTGCCAGATGGCGCTCTCTCTCCTCTGGGTGCCGACATTTCTGTTTCTCCATCATTTAACGTAACCCCCATAACAAACACTCCAACTCTCCGACCCTGCCTCATTCTAATTATGGATCTCCTGATTGAATATTTTTTTATCTGATACAGGAAAGTTAATTATTATTGAGTATTGGCTGATACCAAGTCTGACCTCATTTTTATGCCCAGTCTACATATTTGAGGTCAGGACTTTAGCAAGGTCATTCCGAAAATTAAATGTTAATTTGCATTCAGTTGCTGTAGTGACAACTTTCAAATACTGTCCCTTCAATTACATTTTAATTAGCAAAACCAACATATTGTGGGCTGCTGTATTTTTATATTATGTTTAATTTTGATTTACAGTTGTTTTTGCAAGCAAAATGCTGTCCTTGCCAGTGGAAAAAAAAAAAAAACTAAAGAGTTTATTTTGTTGCAGAAAATTAATGAATCACATCAATGTCAATTCAACCCTACTTAAAACAGCATAGTATAGAATGTGAATGTCTTGGTTAACTAACATCAGACTAGATTGAATTGCTAGAATCAAAGCCTTTTGTTTCCAACCAAAACATAACAATGAATTAAGACTAAATAATAAAAATAATAATAAATAAATAAATACATTTATATATTTATATATAAAATATGTGTGTGTGTGTGTGTGTGTGTGTGTGTGTGTGTGTGTGTGTGTGTGCGTACAGCAGGTTTTGATTCCCCGAAATCTGAAGGCTGTATTTTCTGAAGGTTTTTAACATGCTGAGGACATACACGAGTGCCCTCTTTTTCAGGATCATTTTGTTTGAAAACCTGTTCTTCTTCCATGACACTGCAGCACCATTTAAAGTGGTACAGAAAAAAAAGTTTAGAAACACACTTCTGTTTCCCAATGAAATGCAAAAACAAGACATGAAGCTTAATAACTAAAGGCGAAAACAGGCAACATACTTTCTATCCACTATCAAATATAAACGAGCTGCTTCTGTTTAACATGTAAACTTCCTATAAAGATTCATTCTTATACATTATTATTATTATTATTATTATTATTATTATTATTATTAATTGCCATCAAGTCAATTCTGACTTCTTATGGTGGCCATATGGACAGTGTTCCTCTACAATTTCCTGTCTTCTGTTTAGGTCTTCAGGCATCTGAATCATTGGTTCATTAGTCATTAGTCTTGCATTGTATCCTTGCATCCCTCTTGTAGCTAGTCTTCCTCTTCCTCCTTTACCTTGAACTTTTGAATAAGCATGATGTTCCATTTGGACCAATTCAAGCCAAACCTCTTGCCGGCAGCCCAGACGGTCAAGCTGAATCTCTCTTACTTTAGACACATTATGAGAAGAACCGATTCACTGGAAAAGATTGTCATGCTTGGAAGAGGTGAAGGTAAAAGAGGAAGAGGATGACCAGCTACATTATGGATGGATAGGGAGGTAGGAAGTACTTATATTTTAACTTCTGGTTAATCACAAATAATAATAAAAAAAAGTAATTAACATCATTAAAATGTTGAATTGATTGACCCCACTAACATTCGACCCTAAAGAGAATCTGTCCTTTTCCTGTTGTTGTTTCATCTTTTGCATTGATTTTGTTGATTTCTTGAAAATCAACTGACACATGAACATTGAACAGACAGGCTGTCTTAAAAAAATAAAATTAAATAAAGGTATTTGAATAGAATAGACCAACCACTGTGTTGGTCTTCCATTCATTATATTACACTTATATTATCATTATAAAAAGCCTTCAGAGGGAAAAGTACAGTTAATTGTATGATTTTTTTTTTTCAATCAACAACCCTAATACACAAAGGCAAGCAAACAGAAAAAAGAGCTCTTGCTGTTTTTTAGATTGAGTTTTGAAGTGAAACTGCTTGTTGGAAAGGGAAAAAAAAGGGAATGAAAAAAGCAGGAGAATTGGAATCTCTTCAGACTTATTAAATTGAATGTCTTGGGGAAAAACAATAACAACAACAACATTCCCTTCCTAAACCAGACATGGTTAATCAGCCAATACATGTATATGGTCATGTAATAATTTAGTTTAGAACAGGAAATACTCATGTTTGGACTTTGAAAATGTAAGTTTCAAAAAGATGAGCAACCAGATATGTACAATAATACAAAAATAAAAAAAAGCCTATAAATCTGCCATGTTTTTTATTTATATTGTAGTGGTGATGACAGTGTATCTGAACCTGTGTGTGATTCAGAGACACTGTCATCACCCCTACAATGTAAAATAAAACATGCATAGCTTTGAAATAGAATTATGAAGCAAAGAAAGCCAGGTCGTCAGCCGAACATCACTCATTCTTTTTCATTTATTTCTTTATTGTTATTTTTACCCCAAAAATTTCTGCCCATAAATTTGGAAGTGTCTATTCCCCAATTATCACCTGTATCTCACACAAAGATACTGACACTAGGAGGGTGAGGATGAGCACATGCTTCCTCCGATACATATGACATCATCCACCACCTCTTTTTGAACTGCCGCCATTTGCATGCTCACTGGACAGCCAACAGCTATGGCTAACAGACGCCTGTGACGACCAGAATTACACTGAGTGTGATGTGGGGTGATAGCGCCATCTATCCACCCAGAGAGGGAGAGCAGGCCAATAGCAAGCAGCATGACCCAGGATTTGAACCTGCAATCCTCAGATCATAACATCTCTCTTTCCAGACAAAATAATTATACATCACTTGTAAAAATATGTTTCAGCTGACTAACTGCATCTGGGGTCAGAAACAAATCATGTTTTTTTAATGCCATATTAGTCTTTACCAATGACTATTAAAAAAGATGGAAGATGGACAATATGGTCAAATTTGCAACCAGAATCTGCACAGAAGTGACCAGAGGCAGACTCACCTCCTCACTTAGTTAGACCTGCCCACAGACTACAGAAACCTGGGAACACACTACCAAATCATGTGGTCTATATCAATGACTGTCAAAAAAAGGTGGAAAATGTGGTTCCATTCCTTTTCATTCTATAAAAATGAAGCCACAATTTTCAACCATGTTGGCAAATTTAGGTAGAGACCAGAGGCAGAGCCAGACTGGACTACGAATTTGCTTAATCTCATCCCCGCCTTTAGATAACTGGACAACAGGAGTCTGAGGCCACACTGACAAAGCAGGGCCTGCGGGGCTTCACTTTTGTGGGAGACAATGTGCTGTCCATACATTTTACAGTCAGTCTATACAGGATTCATTACATTATAACTGTACAAGATTTTACATTTTACACATATTTTACACACATCAGACATTGTTTAAATTGTTCATTAAGAAAAGCATGTAAAATAGTACATCATTACATATCAATATTATAGCAAATCAGACACAGCTCAGAGTTAATACCCCTACAAGACTCTCAGTGTGTACCGTTTCATGTTAAGAGTATAACATACAGTAGCGAGTGGGTATTTGTTGTTATACACCAGGATATGAAAGTCTAGTGTGACTGTCACTCAACCAGTGATGTCCTCTCCTCCTGTCACTCGATGAGTGTTTTGCACCAGATGAAATGGATTCAGACCGAATGCCACTCGAGCAGGAGAACAGGCTTATCAGATTTCCAATCTAATCCATTGCTGGCTGCTGCTGATGGCCTGTCCGTCTTATCATTGTGTGAAGTGCGGGGAGATCAGATAACTGGGCTAAAGAGGAAGCTGACAGCTTCGTCAACCAATACAGTCCACGTGTGGTCTCCGACTTCCTAGAAAGAGCCTGGTGTAGTGTATGGGAAAGAGGAAAATGAGAATCTGGTCAAACCATATGGGTTCATGGTTCAGTCAAAGTCATTCAGACACAAGTAAGGACTTACGAACATATGAAACGTTATTTGAAGATAGGCTCAAATGTATGTATATAATTAGATACAGTAATTAAATACATAGTTGTGAAGTTAGTTACATTAGTGTTCCATTTAAATTGCATATTCGTAGTATATGGTATGTGGACCTTCACAAAGATTTTGAAGCTGTTATTTTAAGGCCAAAATGCTTTACAGTGTTGCTATTATACATACAATTCAAGCTTAGCCCAGATACTTCGATCTCAAAAACTGAATACAAAAAGAATACAATGAAATTATGTCACACATATCATTCATAAATTTATGACCACCTCCTTGTCTCTATTGTCCATTTGATCAACTCCTCTTACCATACAGGAGCACTGTATAGTTCCATAGTTACATACTCTAGTCCAGCTTTTTCTCAGCATACCTTATTAGCCTCCTTTCACCCTGTTCTTCAATGGTCAGGACCCCAGAGGACCACCACAGAGCAGGCATTAAGCAGGTGGTGGGGCATTTCACAGCACTGCAGTGACACTGACACGGTGTGTTAGAGTGTGCTGCACAATTTGAGTGGAGCAGACACAGCAGTGCTGCTGGACTACTTAAACCCATCAGTGTCACTACAGGACTGAGAACAGTCCACCAGCCAGAAACATCCAGCCAGTAGTGTCCTATGGGTGGCATCCTGTGAGCACTGATAAAGGACTCGAGGACGACCAACACAAAATCTTCAAGGCGGACGAACCAGGTAGGAGTGTCTAACAGAGTGGCCAGTGAGTGGACACCGTGTTTAAACACTCCAGCAGCACTGCTTTGTCAGATCCACTCATACCAGCACAACACATACTAACACACCGCCACCATGTCAGTGTCACTGTGGTGGCCCTGTCAAATCCCAACAATTGAAGAACAGGATGAAAGGAGGATAACAGAGTATTCAGAGAAGCAGATGGACTGCAGTATGTAATTATAGAACTAGAAAGTGCTCCTGTGTGGTAAGAGCAGCTGATAAAAAAAATGTGAGAGTAGAAGCAAAGAGGTGGTCATAATATTATGGCTGATATTTGTTTGTGTGTTTACAGCACTTCAGTACATACAGGAAATCAGCAACAGCAGAATCAGAAGTGACTGGATCAGTCTTTTGCTTTGGAATGTAGACTACATTATGCAGGGTGGCCTGGTACACTTAAAACCAGCAACACGCCTTTACTCTTGGTTGCATCATATTTTACTTGAAAGAATATAGGACTCTGATTTGTGTAACATGCTGTAAATCTGGGCGGATTGTGTGCAATTTCTTGCAGGTCACTGCACACAAAACACTGACCGAAAAAGCTTCTGCAGGGCTTATGTCTTCAGTTCAATTCCATTTTATTTACATAGCGATTCTCTTTACCTACATAGGAGAAATGAAAATGTGAGGAGTATGCCCACGAGTACTGGAGCAGTGGAGCTGAGTGAAGTGGTAAACACTAGAATATTCCAGCCATATGTTTTGTACATGGAGGCAATTCCCCAGCAACAGGGTTACCATATTTTGATTGACACATATGACCTTATGAGGCTGAGCATTACAATCCCTGGCTCAGGAGTGGTGTGTGTGTGTGGGCTTGAGTGAGTGTCTACAACCTTGCATCAAATTTGTAGTAAATGCACCACAGTGCAACAGCACTTTAAATCCAGACCAGTTGCAGTCGGATGCTAAATGGGATTTTACAAGCATTAGGAAATCTTTATAGCAAGGCTTTATCTATTATTATCTGTTATCTACTCAGTGAAACACTGTAAAAATAAATGAATACACTGAAAAATATTTTTGCAGATTTCTTTAGCCAACATGCATCTAAAGAGTAACCCTCAGGGGCTTGTAGGTCTTCAGGGAATTGTTAGTTCATTTTAGTTTAGTTGAAGCATGTTTGTGTTAAAACTCTGCTGGTTTCACAGTAAATTCACAATGATACTTTCATTTCTAGGTTTGGATTTCCAGAAAAAGGTTTTAAGGATTAAACAGCAAATGGAAAATCATCCTCTCTCCCATTGGTTAGGTCTTCGGGAGACGGAATAAAAGCCGAACATAATAAAAATGTAACATTTTCATTTTCAACAGGAGCTTCATAATATCTCATATTGAATGTATTTTACACAATTGTATGACGCATATGCTAATTATATTCAAATATATATTCAAATATTTTGGCCCACTATTTACATTACATCTATCTTTTTCAATCCATAGACATTAATAAAGAGTTTGTTCCCCCTGCATTTCTAACAGCTTACAGACTTTTGGATGGTGTCTCTGGGAATTTTTGCCCATTCATCCAGTAGACCACTTGTGAGGTCAGACACTGATGATGGATGAGAGGGCCTAGCCTGCATTCTCCATTCTACTTCAGCCCAAAGGTGTTCGATGGACAGTTGATCATGGAATATCTAGGTTGGAACAAATATTACAAAGTGACTTGTTCCAACAATGTTCTCTTTATACTTTCTGTTTGTGTTTCATACACGCTTTGCTGGATTTTTAGCAATTTCACCAGGGGAGGATATGCTGGGCACTAAAGCTGCACTGGAATAAAGTGTTATCAAGTCATTTTCCTCCTTAACACTTGGGATAAAGGCTTCTCGGCCAATATCATCCGCACTCCTCCTCCATGCTGTGAGGTGGGAATGGAGGAGAGCAGACCTGACAAGCTGCTTGGCTTGAGGTGTCCAGTGACTTATTGATCCCTGCTCTGCCCTCTCAGAGTCATTAAGAGTCACCCTGTTCAGGGTCCTGACAAGGGCTGTGAGTGATTGTGAAAAAGAGTGTCTCTGCTAATTGAACTTTGCGGTCAGAAACAGAGGAGCCAGGCGCAAGTGGAGGTAAACGAGGAGATTGGAAGTGAAGGGGCAGGAAAGAAATTTGCTTTTAAAGGGAGGGCTAATGCAAGGGCCAGACGTCTAGGACAAAAGCACCTTCAGAGTTTGCCATGGAGCAGGAGAAAATGTGACAGAAGTAACACACTGGAAATACTGCACATATACTCTACATTTCTGTAGGTAAGGATGGATAGATGTTCCAGTTGGTAAAGTTAATTAAAAAAAAACTTTATTGCACTCGTTTAAAAAATATAGTGCATCCAGATAGAATTGCTGCAAAACCTGGCATGCAGTTGTGTCTCTGGCAGATTCCAGGTCTGACTAGACACTGGGTTTTTGCACAATAGGGCATAAAATATTTCCCCCCTGCCCTATAAAAAGGCTCTCAAATGCTCCTTTTGGAAAATTTACCTCTTGTTTACTGAGACACATGCCTCATTGATGCACTCAAAGACAACATTTTGAGTTTGCGAGAGGGCAAATCATTGGACTGAGGGAAGCAAGATGGTCATTTCAATGAACTGCCCACCATCTAGGTTCTTCTGACCATGCCATTGTAGCTGTCACAGTGGTGTTATGTACAGGAAACCTGGACTGCAACCATATTGTCTTAAACAATGAATCCGTGTTCTGTTTGGGTTCTGATTCCATAACACATCTATCATCAATGTATGTTTGGGATTATGGGTGCTACCACTATGATCCAGGGGTTGTAGGTTCGAATCCAGGTTTATGCTGCTCACCATCGGCAGCCAGGGTCCAGAGGGAGGTGTGTGTGCTGCTGGTCGGCGCAGGCGTCTGCCGACCATTGTGTCAGATCCGGCGATCCGGCGTTCTCCTTCAAATGCGATGGCTGCATGGCAATGAAGTAAATGGTGGCAGTTCGAAAAGAGGTGATAGGCTATCATCACATGACTCGGAGGAAACATGGACGATCTCTCCCCCCTGGTGCTGGGAACAGGCAATGTGGGAGGCAACTTAGGGGGGATGGGAAATTGGCATGTCAAATTAGTAGGGGTGAAAAATTTTGAAAATGGCATATATTATAAAAGAAAGAAACACAGTTGTGTTCAGGTATGAACCAGTTAGTTGATGTGAAAAATTGAGGTACTCCTCCTTCATCATCATTCCTTCCACTTTGCACAGTGTACCAGTTCTACTGAGAGCAAAACAGCCCAAGTGCATGATGCTACTACCACCATGTTTAACAGATGGTGCATCGCTTCTGGGGTTGAATTCCTCCAGAAGGCTTTTTCTTTGTCCATGTGGCCAGCTGCAAACAGTAGTTGAAATTGAAGGTATTGATTTTATGGAGGCAGCCCCATCAGTCCATGGTGATGTTAAACTCACTGGACTGTAGACAGTGACGTCGGTGTTCCAACAGCTTCAACTTAATGGCAGAACTGTGCCTTCATGGCTACAGAGCAACATATACATACATAAAATTGGATGATCTGATGATCTACACCCACTGCATGTGACAATGTGACAGATACATTTTAAACAGGCTATTCTACTGTGTTTATGAAAGAGGCTAAATGTGTTTGTTCCAAGGTATTTGGTTTTTATGTCACAATATATGTTTTAATAAATCTGGCCCACTCTACCCTAAAGCGCATCGAAAAGTTTATGTGACCATAGTGACCTGGATTTCACTTAAGTGAAGAGGAGTTTAGAGCTTGTGATTACGGAAGGGATTTAGGTGACTGTTGATTTCTAACTACAGTTATATGGAAACTTTGAGTGGGTTTTAATTAGTTTTTTTATTTCCACTAGATAATAACATTATTCCTTCATTAACTTTAGAGATGACAGGAGTGCAAAGCCATCAATGTAACTTTGACATCCCTTTGCCTTATCTGATATTTTTAAGCACTAATTCATTAATTGGTGATCAAAGACTGTCACTCTGACTGACAGTGCGTGGCACTTGTTGCTTAGAGACTGTGTTTTTATGAAAGGCCGGGCTTTAATATATATTTATTTTTGTCACTAGTTGCTCCTACAGTCACTAATGCTGAAATAGTGCATAATTCCAGATGAGCATAGGCTATCTAATCAGAAAATGACCAATGACCAATGACCTTGTCAGAGGGAGGCTGAAAATAGATGGAGTAGAAGTAGAAGGTTGAAATGTGTGGTGTGTGAACAGAACCTGAACAGCATGATAGTGAAAAGATCTGAAGTTGCTGCATCATGTCATCAGTCTGGGTTATCCTCCCTTTCTGCTCCAGCGTGCTCTGTTTGGAATTGCACCATCCTTCTCATCACCTATACACCAAAAAAGTCCCTGTTTGAAAATGACAATTTCAAAAAAGCTTACGTTAATGTGATATACATTATTATTTTTCTGGTGAAATTCTCTACCCGTTTGATGTGTCACACACCGGCCTTCCCATTTGATAGTCTGAAGTTAAATCCAAAATGTCAGCATTAAAATGGCCACCATGCTGGTGACCATCTGTTTTTCTGAATACTTCATTAGCCACAGCAGTGCTGCTGGGGTGTTTAAACACAGTGTCCAAGCAGATCTGAATATTGGCTGTGTAAAGAGATATGAATAGAAGAGTATTAATGACCATCCATTCAGTGAGCCTGTGAGTGTGTACATGTGTAGATAAAGTGTCAGTGCAATGATTGGATAGAAGGAGTAAAGATGTCCAGCCATAATCAGTGAGTCTGACCTGCTAATGGCTCAGTATGCGATAGTATCTGACACAGTGAAGAGGAGTTGTACAGTGTGATCACTGTTGGTAAAAACAACCTCTTGTGCCACTTCTTGCTACCAGTAAGTCATGGAGGGGGTGAGACATGTTGTCCAGCAGAGCGGTCAGTTTGTTGATAGAAATACAAGTTTGCAGATGTAAAGTCAGAGACAGAAGCTCATCTGTTGCAGCACTGTTTGTGTTGGACATCCTCCAGTCCTTCATCAGTGCTCACAGGATGCTGCCCACAGGACACTGTTGGCTGGATATTTCTGGTTGGTGGTCTATTCTCAGTCCAGCAGTGACACTGAGTGTCATGTCTGCCCTTTGTTTGTCCTGTTCACCTCTGTCTTCCTGGTGTGTTCTAGTTGTCTCTCTCCATGTGCTCCTAAGCAAATGGGTTGTTTGTTTTGGTCCTGTCTCCTCCCTTGCTCCGCCCATTCCCATCTGTGTCAGATTTGTAACCCTGCCCCCTCGTTTTCATGTCCCAGGTGGGATCAATGTCATGTTGTACTCAAGACCCTTTCTCAGTCTTCCTTTTGTTACCTACCCTGTATGTTAGCTTAGTTAGCGCTTGTTTGTTTGTACCTTATTCCCTAACTCTGTAAGTGTAGCGTGTTTTGATATGTTTGTAGTCTTTGTTCCTGTAGATCCTGTGTGTTTGTAAATCCTTTGTTTGTCTAGGTTTCATTTTAGTGTATTTAGTGTTAGTTTGAATTTCCCAGTTTTGTTTGTTAATATGCCGTCTTTGTTGTTTCTTGATTTCATTAAATCATCAACCCCTGCGTTTGCCTCCGCACCCTCGTCATTTGTTCTGTCCACTCGCACATGACAGAAGGACTGACCAAATCTATGGAGACAGCTGGGTTATCCGGTTTTGTTGGGAGCAGGTTGGCTCTTTGGAGTAGGCCGTTTGGGAAAGAGCCACAGAGGCAGGACGCGGCCGAAAAAAGTGCCATAAGCAGTGTGGTCGGAACACCCCCACACCTGAGGACGACCCCTCAAGCAGTGGGGAAAATTTTGGGGGGGAGCGAAGGGTTGGCTCTGCGAGCCTCAAGCCTGACATGGCAAGATGTGAAGCGTGCAGGGAAACGGCTAATGGGGTCTGGGCTGAAAGACATGGCAGATGTCTCGCAGTTCCTGACCCATGTGCGAAGGACTGCTCAGCCCAGCTCCCATATCCCGGCAGCTTCAGCAGAGTCAGCTGCCCAAGCCCAGCAGGCTGCAATGGGGAGGACTGCTGAGCCTGTGCTGCTCAGGGTGTTGGGGTTGCGCACTCCAGTTGAGGCAGTACCCAAAGTGAGGGATTTGGCAATGGGGGTTGCCAAGAAATCGACTGCTGCCTCTAGAAAGGCAAGGAGGGCGTGCAACTCCCTTGTGGGGCTATTCAGAGGGCGGAGGCTGCCGCCCCTTTCCTGTCCAGAGGGTGGAGTCCGCTGCCCCTGTTCCTGTCGGGGACCTGGAATCAATAGCTCCAGATCCTGTCCGGGAGCTGGAATCTACAGCTTCAACTCCGGAAGAGTTACAGTGTTTGATCCATGTGTACCAGAGCAAGCCTCTACCAAGCTCCAAAAAAAGGACACATCTTCCTCTCACTGTGACACCCTCTGAGTATAATAAACTGCTCATTCTGTATGTTTATCATCCTTGTTGTATGTCAGCGGATCCACTGTCATACTGTAAGTTCTGAAAAGTAACCCCTTTGTTGTTGTGGGTAATACACTGGATATGGTAGACGGAGTGGATAAAATGGGCAGTGAGTGTAGAAACAATGAGGTGGTACTAATAATGTGGCTGATCAGTGTAGGAAGTTAAATAAATCCACTTTATTATTTGAAATGCGTAGCTTTTCACAAGTTGATGCTGTTGGCACATATCCAGAGGGAAAAGTGGGCCACATGTGACTGAACACACCATTCCAAGTCCTTCAGAAACTGAAAAGCTAATTAGTGTCAGGCATTAAACTTATTCCATAGACCTTTTGTGCTCTTTTGCTCTTCTCCTACAAAATCGAAAAATAAATTCACAGAGCCCTGAACGTGCAGTTAAGCCAAAGTAATTAAGCTGAACTCTGTAATATTTCAAAAAGGAAAAAAAATCAAGGGGCATTTTCCCCTTTTCCTCACAATAATTAATGTGACTCATTTTAATGACAACAGATTTGGGTATTGAACTGGAGCAGTGAAAGTTATCGGAACACTCTGGAACGTTGAATATTGCTTAATTTAATGAACCACTGAAGCATTCCTTCTATGAATAGTTAATCCTTTCCTCCAACTTGGCCTTGACTCCGTGTGTGCTCACTGCGTAACTGAGGTGTTCTGCTGGGTTGCTCTTTCATGTTCTTCAGCCAAAACTCATGCAGTCTGAATTATTCCTCTGACGCCTTTATGCCTTCGGCTGGCGTAGTGGTGTGTTATTGTTAATGTACTTCTCTACACATTGGGGCACTCATCTCGTAAAATTAACAATGTTTACATGGCTGTTGACAACAATTAAATAAGCAGCTGTTCTTATTGCACTGTTGGTGTGTTGCTGTGGATCGAAGAAGCAATAACTGCTACAATTCTCACCTACTTATTTAAACACTACTGGCTGAATGCAGCTCACATTGTTTACTAGATGGTTTATAAATATTGTGTAAGCTGGTTTTGCACCAACCACATTTAAGCTGCTCCACCCCAGATAGGAGAACTCAAGCTGTAGGTGGTAGATGGATAATGCTGAGCATGCATATCCATACAGCCAGAGTCAAGTTGAGCCAAAGTGCCATGGAACATCTACGGTTTGAAGTGACTATATCCTGCGATCACTGTTATGTACTAGTTTATTTCTTAGAAGCTGAGATCTACACTTACATTCAGTTTTCTGTGTATAATATCTCAGGATCACAGAAACCTACAGACACATGGTACACACATGATTACTGACTACAAGGAAGTCTTGCCCTTTCTAAGTTCCATTGTATGATGAATTATCAATGAGTATTCTTTCTTTCTTTGCTCACACAGGTGTCACATTTCAGAATAAAAGCCCTGAGAATAGATAATACTAATGCATGAGGTCATTTAGGTTTTATCTATCTATCTATCTATCTATCTATCTATCTATCTATCTATCTATCTATCTATCTATCTATCTATCTATCTATCTATTTATTTATTATTTTTGTGCATGTAAGGAGATCTAAAGTGTCTTTCAGGCCATTTTAGAAATCCATCACCTGATACATGTTTACATTTATGTTTACTTTTATGTTATGCTTTATATTTTACATGAATGTAAAAATCGTGTTAATATTTACATACAAAGGATGATATTTTTGAAGAGCTTAGAATTTCCTGAAAATTATCTGGTACCTGTGAATTTCACCTATAAATACTTTTTTTATTATCGTGGTCTAAAACCAGGAGTTTCATTGTCCAACAAGTGTGTGTGTGTGTGTGTGTGTGTGTGTGCGCGTGCATGATTACACTGTTGATAAATCCATCTCAGACTTTTTGACATGGACTAATCTGGTCTTTGATGGTCATTAGTTATAATTTTATGGTAGTTCACTACCTTGGCTTGAATGCACAAGATGAAAACAGTATATATTGTTTAGCAATATTGATCAGCAACTAGTTAAGCTTCCCAGAACAGACAAGATGGATAGGCAGGTCAACTACCTTCCCAATCATGAATGGTTAACCTTTAGAACCCTGGGCCACTTTTTCAGGATAGTTTCATAGCGTGACATACTTTTTTTCACCAAAAAAATTAGATAAGACAGTCACACATACCACATAGAGACCAATCAAACATTTTACATGTGGAACTGATCATCAGGTGTTTGTGAGCTGAAAATGCAATCATTTTGATGAGTTCTTTGGAGTGATTAGATTTATTGTTCTTTATTATTGTTGTTATGCATGTATGTATGCATTTATCATTAATATTCCTTCTCTAAACTTTTATTATAACATTTGAGCACTGTGTGAGCAAAGAAAATGAGCAAACAGTCTGTCCCTTCTTATTCTTCTCTGTAACTCAATATCTGGGTCAGTGATGTCATCAGCCCCACCCCTTCTCCCTGATCAGTTGGAGTCTGCATGCAGGTGGAGCATGTGGACAGAGCAGTGACCATGCATGGGAAGATTCCTTTACCATTTAAATGGAAATGAGTGATTTTTTTTTGTTGTTTTCTGAGCTGAATTACTCACTGATAACTGACATATCATGGTTAGACAGGGTCAGTATTGTAGTTTGTAATATATGTATCATGTCTGTAGGTTACTCTGATACTGAGATATGGAGCTAGTCAACCAGCTTATTTAAGTAGTTCAGACTATTTAAGCAGTGCAGCATTTTGCTCCATCTTCCCTATTATTCCTACATTCTTGGCACCATTCTTGTTTTTGTTTTTTTTTTGCTGTTGTTGCCTGTCCTCAATGTCCTCATTCAGCAATGCACCAGAGGATTCACTCTGTATGACACTGCCAGTTGTGTCAACTAGCCTGAGATTTATACTGTCAGTGCCAAATTGAGTAGGCTAATTTCTAGTGACTCTTCAAAATCCATTAGCTGACCGTTTACATTTTGGAGAACCAAGGCTGTACTACTTGAGGAATGGGCCACTATAATGTACTGCTATAGACTTGGTTGTGACATTCACAGTTTGTCATGGGGGATTTGTGCTTCTACTGTATGTGTGGGAGACCAAGAGAGTCAGACACAGCTAGGCATCTTCATAAACGCCCACAGTAATAAGTCCAAAATGTTACTGGCCCACTAGGACTTCCCCAGCCCTCTCGATTACCCACTCCAGCACCAGTAATATCAGAGGCTTTTGAATAAAATGGTAAGAATTGTGATGGCTTTTCTTTTTCGTTTTCTCCAAAAGGGCTTTCTAACACTCCGGTTTGATCTCTTTTCTTAAAATGTAGATATAAACACTAACAGATTCTGGTAGCTTTGTGAGACACTTGGAAGTTTGGCCCATTGAAACCAAACTCGTAAATTAACCTCATTTGTACTATGGATCTCGCCAAGTGCAGCCTGCTGTGAAACAAAATGGGTTGAGCAGATTTATCATGAACACTCCAAGGAACCACAGTGCAGGAACAATTTCATCCCTGAAAAATATCCCAAATCACAAAGATGAAAACACTGCACAACATTTGCACCTATAAATGACTACAATGTTACCACCTTTTCCTCGTTTGAACATTCAAACCATCCATAGTATGAAACTGAGCAAGTTTGAGTAGTTCTAGAATGGCTGATGTCCTGGCCACAACAGTCTCTAGAGTTTCCTCAGAATGGTGAAATAAAGAAAAGACATCCAGTGAGCAGTATTTCTGCAGACAAAAACACCTTGTTCGTGAAAGAGGTCTACAGAGAATGGCCAGAATGTCAGAGCTAAAAGACTATTGTAACTCGGAAAACTATTCAGTACAACTGCACAACAAGGCAGATGGGCTGTAACAGCAGATGACCATCTCGTTTCCATTCTTTCAGCCAAGAGCAGAAAGCTGAGGCTGCAGTGGACACAGGTTCACCAATACTGGAAAGTTGAATACTGGGAAACACAGCCTGGTCTGATAAATTTCAGTTTCTGATGATTCTCACAGATGATATGTCCTTTTTTTTTTAATATTCCAACAATTTTAATCCATGAACCCAACCTGCCTTGTGTCAAATTTCAGGCTAGTGGAGATGGTGTGATTGTGTGGGCAATGTTTTCTTGGACTACTCTAGTACCATTAATACCAATCAATCATTTCATTTTCCACAGTTGACCCAGCTTCAAACAGCTAGTCCAGCATGAGAACCCACCGTGTTACAGACAAGGTCATCTCAGACTGAGTTCATAAACTTATTATGTTCAGTGTTCTTCAGTGGCTTTCCCACTCATTGGATTTTAATCCAATAGGAAAGCTTTGGGATGTGACAGAATGGGAGAAATGCAGACGGGAATATTTTGACACAAATGTAATTGTAACCAACCTACTTACCCAAAATATTTATTATGAGATGAGCAAAACTGCAGTAATAGCTTGCGACTTCTATGGGGTTAAAGATTAAAGTCTTGACTATGGATCATTTCATTGAAGGTTCTATTGACTCTGCTGTGGATTGAGGGGTGTCAGTTACGTGGTTATATTTGAACATGGATGTGGACGCAGTGGAAAAGGTGTTTTATTTCAGAGCCAGTACCACTTTACACGTTTGCCCTTGCATGTGAAGGGCTTGCTTATTGAAAGATCATCGTGACACTCATTACATTACTGAAAAACTCCCTTGAGTGGATTGAGGCTTGGAGGAGATCTGAATGAAATGCAGTAACTTATCTCCCAAGCTGTAATTTACTGCAATTAAGCACTCTCTTTTTCCACGCCATGTTGTCAGGGTGCTATGTTTCAGAAAATGATCTGTAATCGTTTCAGCATTTCAGTTTATTTTTTGCTGTTATCAGCTGTAATTCAGACCTTTTGGCTGAGAAATATCCATGCAAGTCATCGTTGCCACTGTTGCCCTTTTATTACTAAATTAGAAACATGTAGAAACATACGTGCTTCCATTCTTAGACCACCAACCGTGCACATCAATATAGATCAATATACATCAGGTCCATAAGTATTTGGACAGTGACCGTTTTGTAATTTCGCCTCTGCACACCACCTCAGTGGACTTCAAAGGAAGCTGGAATACAGTATAGAGGAGAAAGAAACATCTGCCACATCTGTCAAACATGTTGGAGGCAGTGTTTTCGCATGGACAGGAATGGCTGACATTGGAACCGAGTCACTGGTGTTTACTGATGACATGACAGTTGATAGAAGTGAAGGGAGGATGAGTTCTGAAGTATATAGAGCTCTACTTTCTGCTCATATTCTGTTAAATTTAAATGGATAATGACCCAAAACATAGTGCAAAAGCAACTCTACAGCTTCAGGCACAATGGCAAAGAAATGGAATGTTCTGTAATGGCCCAGTCAGTCACCTGACCTCAACCCAATTGAGCATGGCATTCACTTACTGAAGACGAAATTGAAGCACAAACCCACAAACAAGCAACTGAAGGCCTGGCAAGGAAGGAAACAGCATTTGGTAATGTCAAGAGGTTCCAGACATCAAGAAGTCCTCAGTATTGAAATGCTCCTTTTATTTATAATTATGTAATTATGAAAGATTAAAGAATGGCTAAGTGCAGAGTACATCAACTGAAGGGCTTTCTTACTGTACACCAGCAAGGTAGCGCTACAAGGTAAGGGTTTCTAAGAAAGCGGCTAGTGTAGAATATTAAGCACTGGATGCCTTTTTTTTTCTTTTCCAGTAAGTGTTTGAAAGGAACCTAATGTGGGTCAAACTGGGAGCCTTTTCATGCTGCAAATCCCCTGTTCTTCTACATATCAAAGTGTTCTATTAGATTCAGATGGTGACTGGGGACACCTGTTGAACTCTGACGTGTATAAAACCAGTTACAGATTACCTTTTGCTTTGTGACATAAGTAAGTTGTGCTAATGAAGGGATGCACATGTTCAGCAATAATCCTCAAACAGGTTGTAGATAGATTGATATTAACTGGGCCAGAAAGCACCCCCACAACATTACACCACCCACACCAACTGTTCACACAAGGTCCTTGGATTCACGTTGTTTGCACCAAATTATTCTTACAATCTGTGAGCCTCATCAGAAATTTAGATTCATCACACCAGGCTATGTTTCTCCAGTCTATTAACTGTGAAGTGCTGGTGAACCTGTGCCAACTGTAGCATGAGCTTTCTGTTCTTGACTGACAGAAGTGGAAGCCAATGTGATCTTTTGCTGGTGTATCCCATCTGCCTCAGGTTTGGATCCGTTCATTCTGAGATGCTTTTCTGCTTATCACAAGTTTGCAGAGTGTTTATCCGATATACTGTAACCTTCCTGTCAGCTCCAACCAGTCTGGTCAATCTGGGTTGACCTCTCTCATCAACAAGATGTTTCCATTTGTGGAACTGACACTTGCTTTATTACACCATTCTGAGGAACTCCAGTGACTGATGTGCTGAAAATGCGAGGTGATCAGCAGTTCTAGACTCGCCAGCCCTTCTGACACCAACAATCATGCCACGCTCAGAGTTTTCCACATTCCAGATGGTTGATGGGAACATTACCTGAAGCTTCTGACAAGTTCATGCACTGCACAGTTGCTAGATGACAGGCTGATTAGACTGCATGGATGAGTAAAAGTCTTTCTAACCAAATGCTCAATACACACCTTTTATATCTGTTTTGACAGGTTTTTTTTGTTGTTTTTTTTTTATTATTATTATTTTTTTTTATATTTCTGATCCAGCAGTTCCTGCACAATCTACAGAGTAGATGCTCAGAGAAAGAAACACTTAATTTCTTTAGACCCCCAAGCAGCGCTAAAGCCTGCACGGATGAGCAATTTGTTAATGGATTGTGAAAACACTAGATTAGCTCTTTGACTGGCAGTATTGGATCTTCTCTATTTCAGTCCTTTATCAGTGATATATTTGCAATCACTTGTGACTGGGTGAAACAGCAGTTTACACAGCAATGCCCACAGTGATAATAATGACTGAAGGCTGATGTGCTTACCTTCATTCAGTATTCATGTAGCACTTGTTCCTCTATTGGACCCGAGGCCTTGTTGTGCTATTTATCAGCCATGCCTTTCCCCAGTTATCACTGCACTACAGGTTTTGTTGTCCAGATATTATTTAGGGTCGGCCTCCAGTAGTCTAAAGCTGATGGAATTACAATACTGTGCAAAACCTGTCATTTATTTAGTACCATTTAAAACAGTCAAGTACAAGTTGCACAGACACATGAAAACCTCAGCATCAACATTCATCAGTCATCCATTTCTTCTCGGTCAGGTTCACAGTGGATCTGGACCCAAAATCATTGCTTGCAAGACAAGAATATCCCTGGGGAGATCACTAGCCCATGGCAAAACGTCAACAACTGGATCTAATTTTAGATGTTATAGTGTTTAATGTGTCCACTTTTACTTTTACTAAAGCGTCCATTCTGTTCAGGAGACATTTTCAGAGAGAGAGAGAAAGCATGTCCTTGCAGATAGATTATTCCACAAGTCCCAAATTCAGTGTTCAAAGTCAGAGCTTTTCACTATCGAGCTCTATTCAGTGATACACATTCAATGATATTGAACTCTAGACTCAGGGGTGGTCAGTCCACTGTTCTGAGAACAGCAGAACCTGTGGCAGTTTCATTTGATCAAATGTTTGAGCTTCTTGATTAACGTCTGACCAGACCCACAGTATTGAGTCATCTTCTCACAGTGAAAGGATGGATGGAAACTCCCGTGGATCTTTTCTTATCTGAAATGAGAGCTGATGGGGTTTACCAGGTCAGGGGTTGTCAGGGGTCCCATGTTCTGTGTATCGTTTTAATAATTTTCCTGAACTTCAGGTTTGAAAACTTTTCTCATAATTTTCATTGATATCCATCATTATGTAACTATATATATATATATATCAGATCTTAGAAATGCCTCCTGAGAAATTAAGATCTTGTACTGAAAGGCCTGTTTGACTGAACATTTGAAGCAGAGCTTTCAAATACGGGTACTGTATATATATATTGTAATAATTCATTATCAATTTAATATTTCATCAATAATTGTAGATGACTTCTCATATTCAGATTTTGTTCTCTGTATGTAATATATGTAATAATAATGAGGAGAAGAAGAAAAGAAGCCTTTAAAATTGCACATCCTTTCATTCTTTTTTTGTAAATTGTAAGAAAAAAAATGAAGATTAAAAGCAAGTTCATTAAAAGAGCATCAAACATCAAACCCCATGCACAGCACAACTGTGTGTTTTAAAGCAGCTCTCAGCAGTGCTCTCAAAAACCTGTGTTAGTGCTGAAGTCTTTGTGTCCCTGCTTTTAGTGTTCTTGAGGGACACAGATTGGCAACCTTTGTTTCTGTCTCATCCACCTTTGGCCACTAAACATGGACACCTGCTGGTGTAGGCAACCTCATTTCAGACCTCTCAGACATTTGTTCCCCTCCAAAATCCCCCTCATGGGACAGGATGATGTTTGACGAGAGCCCAGCAGCCGGACAGTCTCAGGATTATGAGCACTGTTGTGTTTTTAAGTAAAAATAAAAAAAGTGTTCTACTATTTGTTATTGCACTGATATTCTACTCTTATGCTTATGTATGTTGTAAAGGTGTCTGGAAGTTGTATTGAACCAGCATGTTACCCAAATAAAGCCTTTTCCAGCTCTTTATTATAAACATTATAAACAGAAGCATTCAATATTGGGGCAATAATTAAAGCATAAAATTCAAGATTACAGGTAAATAATTGTACATTAAGTGTCTGACCTTAATTCGATTTTTAGGTCTATTCACAGTCCTTTTTAAGAAGGACCAGGTGATGCAGATTTCAAACCTTTATAAAATAAGAGTCCTTAAATCTTGTCCCAACTATTAGCAGCCATATGCTCTTCTTAACAGCTGCCCAATACTCTAAAACAAATATCTCTCCACTGTTGGGATGGAACAATGATGCTTGTTCTGGGTGGTGTTGTGTTGTACCTCATTACAAAAGCAGTCTGGATTGCTTGCAACATACTGTACAATATAGTGATAAAAGGGTTGGGACAGCTGCTTCTGCAATCAAGGGTATAACAAATAGTGTATCTAGCTTTTGTTGGCGTAAGGGAAGGCTTTCAACTATATTTTGGTGCATTGATGTGAATATTTTATTGTGTTAAGCAACATGGGTCAAGATATTGGATGATCACTTTTTTTTATCACTTTCTTACTAAATCCTACTCATTACTCAACCAAAAGTATTGGAAGTAGCATCGTCATTCCAGAGTTTCACTGCTCCACACCTTAATTCTGGTGGGCTTTACACACCACTGTAGCCCACACATAGGTTTATTGTTGATTTGCTGCAGAGAATCCAATTCTATTGACAGCATTTGTCTACAGGGACTAGACAAACTGTATGTGTGCATTTGCAAATCTGTGTCAGCAAAGGGTGCCATGTAAGGCTTAAATCCTATTTTCCATATATGGGCTGTAAGGACCATGTGTTTACATACTAAATAAAAGCCTATAATATGAATTAAAGCTTTTCAGAGGGAACAGTGATGCTCATCGTCATGAGACAAGGTCAAATGGCCATGATGACACAGGGCCTGGTCACATATTAAACACATTAATTAAAATCAAATGTGCTTGTGGACTAAATGCTGTTTGGGTGACCATCCAATTACAGGCATAACAGTTTCAGAAGGCACAGTGGACATTACTTTTTCGCCCACCTGTCAAGATTAGTCTGTTACTGCAGCCAAGCAATAAGACATCCAGTCATGCATTGGGAGGGAAAAAAAGCTTTCATTTTGGGCAATTATGGAAATGAAGCGATGCAGTGCAAAGGAGAGAGGTAAGATCAAGACAAAAGGCCCCCGACAGGATGGAAATGGATCCACCCGAGGCCGTGTATTATGACAAATCTCCAGGAGAATGGGACCCTACTGCGCAATACATCAGAGAGCAAGATTAGTGGAGCACTTCAAATCGGAATTCAATTGAAGATACCAAAACTTTGAATCTCTCATTTTTCCCCCATATTTTTTCCCCTAGCCTTTAAAAAAAAGATGAGATGCCAAACAGTGGCGACGACTCCATCAAACAAGCATTTAGATCTCCGCCATGTCCTTGTGCAGGGGAGCTGACCGTCAGTAGCCATGCCCAACCAGAAAGGAGGAAAGGTGAAATTACCTTTCAGCATCAATGAGGGTCATGAGTTCACCAGAATGAAACTTTCCATTTCTTTTCTACTGCTTTGTAGGATGAATAACAGTGAGACTGCAGCGGCACGTCAGCCCACTGATGTCTTCACTGGTTTCAAACAACAATTTTACGCCCAGAACTTGATCTCAGATTTCTATTCGTCATAGATTGGAATCCTAACAGATAACCAGTACACCTTAGCCTAGTTCATATAGTATATGTCCAAATATTTGTGGACACCCCTTCTAATGAATACATTCAGCTACATTAAGTTGCACCCATTGCTGACACAGATGTGCAATTCTACACAATGTCATGTGCAATTCTAGACTTTCAGTCAGGGTAATTTCTAGCCTTAAATAACCATTTAGTATATTTCACATGGTGTGGAGCAGAAACAGAGGACATATAGAAATTCTATGCAGTAACATTAACCCATTAGTGAGGTTAGCATGGATGTCCAAGCCTGGCAGCTCACCTAGGATCTCAGATGCCATGTCTATGGTTTCCTATGTTGCATACACGAATGGTACATGAATGGGCAGAATGCCCCATCAACACCATGTACACCCCATGTACACATTCACTCACACCTAGAGACAGCTAAGAACCACTGCATACTGGGAACACCCCACCAAACCTGTCATTTGTTTTCTATAAGATGTGTGACCATTACTAAGATGGCAAAATAAGAATTGCTGACTCGTCTAGGGCATGCAGCACAGCCAGTGGAACACTGAAATCATTGGGGATGTTCTAAAACTTTTGACTGGCAAAGTATGCATATATCAAATCAGTATCTGCATCAAATAATGAATGCATGCCTAAGGTTGCATGTCTTTAGAACCTTTTCAGGATTAGCGTAGCCCGTGGTGGTGAGTTGTGGGGCTTGCTGGCCATACAGAGTAATTCAAACCCAAATTCCACAACTTGTATAACATTAGTGCAGCAAACAAAGAGTTGGGTTTAAATACCAAACCACAGACTTAAATTCAAAGCATAACAGTGAGCAATTTCAGTGTGAACGCAGCACACGAGAATATTAACAAAACAATCATTTTAGTGACTGTTATGAAGAGTTTTCATAGTAAATGACGGTCTTATAAATCTCAGCCTGCACAGCACAGCGTTCCCAAACCCAGCTCATGAAGAGTTTGATAATTAGCTGATTATCTGAAACAGGTGCGTTAGATTAGGCAAGTGTGCAGAGTGGATGTGGCCCCAGGACTGAGATTAGGACCCACAGGTGTTGGTTAATGACCTTCTTTTAATGCTTGGGAATGTTCTGAAGTCTCCAGCGAGGATCGAATTAGTTGTTGGATTTGCTAAAGAGCAAATTATACCAAATATCCATGTATGGAAAGTAAAGGAGCAGCTTGATTATCTGTGATGTCTCAAAAAATATTTATATTTATTAGAGTAGAATTCTTGCCACTTGAGCTACACTGACACCGCCTCCAAATAAAATTTATAATATGTGGCTTTATCACTGATAACACATAGAGGATGATAACCAATCTTATAACGTGCTTATCTTAGCACTGCATGAACAACCCTCATGCAGCCCAGAAAAACAAAAGGCCATTTCATTCGCATTTGTAAACACAGCAGGTATAAACATTTGCTACAGATGTGAAGCACAAAATGAAATGCCTCCTCCACCTTCTCAGTACTAAGAAATCCAGCTAAACCCTTTTCCATAGGCTATGAGGAAATTTCAACCCACATGTCGATTCGCACAGGACTAATGTAACCTGGTGTTATTTTTACTTCTTAAAAAAAGATATAAATCTTGTATACATGTATAAATCTCCTGTATAAAAACTTAACATTTTGCAAAACCGTTTGCCAAAGCAGCATCAATTGTGATTTTGTATTTGCATCGATTCCTAATATCGGTTGAATAGTATTGTGTTGTTTATTACTGGCTGTATCATGATGCTCATTCTATAAGCCTTTATCAAAGCACATTTTACTAGCTAGCATAAATAATTCTATTCAAACATAACTGATGTCATTTAATGCTGTTATTTTAGTGATATTTTTAGGAATGTCCTGCGCTTACTGTATTTTTGTGTCCTGATCCAGTCCTGTGTATAGGGATCGAGGCTGATCTAGGCAGAATTTCATGGATTGGGTTTCATCTGTTTTAATCCTGAGTTGCAATGCTTTCTTATAAAGAGCTTCATCTGGTGTCATCAAGGTGGTATTAACAGACATTTTTCTTCCTGTTAAACTGTTTAAGTGAAGAACATGAACAACATACTATCTGAAACTATATAAGACTATTGCTGAACCATTTTTGAACCAGTTGAACCAGTTTTACTGGTGGGAAAACTGTACGCCTTTCAGAGAGATCAGTCAGAATGAATTAAGCAATATTAAACACACTATAAAACAGTGATTTAAAAAAGCAACTTTTAATCCAGAATGTCTCATTACATGAATTCTTACTAACAAAGTGGGTATATGCCCAGTAAATTGGGTGTAATATTGTCCCTGGATCAACTCTGAACCCTTTATATCATAACCATCTATCTATCTATCTATCTATCTATCTATCTATCTATCTATCTATCTATCTATCTATCTATCTATCTTTGTGTGTGTGTGTGTGTGTGTGTGTGTGTGTGTGTGTGTGTGTGTGTGTGTGTGTGTGAATCCAACAAATTAAGATGATGCTGAAGCTTAAGAAAATCCATATTCTAACTATATATATACGTGCTTTGTGGGTTTGATCCCAGGTGCAGAGGCTGTATTCAGTCAAACAGCATCAGATTCAAATTCCATTCTCTTGTTGTGCAATATGACAGGCCATATGATGGCTTTATTGACCATCTGCCAGCAGGGGACCTTCAGATGCCACGGGCTGTGTCTAGGCTTTGACTGACAGCTCTTCTGTTGTGGTGCTCATATGACAATGGGGTATCCTGTCAATCCACCATATGGTGAGAGACGAAAAAAAGAGAGAAATTACGAACTCACGTATCCAGCAATATATCATCAGTAGCTACATTTCCACCCAAAAGGTTTGTTCAGGCAAACGTTTTAACACTTCAGAACATTTGCTACAGCAGCGGATACAGGAATTATCATAAATATTTAATAAATATCAACAAAACTGTTTTCCATTTAACTTACTGGATTTTTTTTTGTCAGTACCAGAAATGTTGCCATAGCAGTGCTTTTAATATAAATATATATATATATTTATTGATCTTTATATATTTGTTGATTTTGTTGGTAGCATTCAACAAGCTGAAATCCAGCAGAAATAGTACTTCAGTTATGTCAATATATATTTGCTGGTGTCCAGGGACACAAGGTTGGGGTCATATATATAATAACAATTCAATACATAATAACATTTTTTTCTGATGATCTTGAAATCTGCAGTTGTTTAGAAATGGCTCGAAGAGACATTCCTGACTTGTGTAAATCTAAGATAATCCTTCTCAAATCTGCACTGAGCTCTCCGGACTTGTACTGTGTGTCGGTCAAACCACTAAGTTCTGTCAAACAATGTTATTACATGGGCAGAGACAAGCTACCAGCTGTCAATCATAATCACCAAGAGGAGGTTAAGAAACCTTGGCAAGTAAAACAGAGAATAGATTTTGCAGTCTTTGTAAATTCTTGTTGTCTCAGTAATGAAATACAGTTTCAAAGTTGGAACTGCTTCTCTTTGCATATTAATATACCTTTATGTCTAACTTTAGCAAATTTGATTTAGCAAACTTCAATGTATTAAACATTTTCTATCCGTCTTATCTGCAGTGGTGCAGTTTCCTTGTTAGTGTTGTTCTCTAGAGTGCTGTTGGTTTCTGCCCCAGTGGTTGCAGCATATCTCTGTGGTGAGGCTGCCCTGAAACCCATCAATAATAATGGAAATAATAGCAATATATGGAACAGAGCCACTTTTTGGTGCCGGTGCTCTATATGAAAGGTTCTCAAACAGCAAAGCAGAGAAACTGAATGACTTGCTGAGTGGCTCTGACTGAGAAATATAATAAAACTAAGAGAATGTTCAAATCAGCAGATTTATGGGCTCCTCTAAGCAGCTGCCTAGCATTGAAATGTACTTTTAAACTGAGGCTATATGAAGATTGCAGTGTGTTTTCAGGTATCAAAGTGTGTCCTCGGGTCATAATACAATTAAGAAATGGCAGCTTGCGTAGCGGGCTAAGGCACTACCACTATGATCCTGGGGTTGCTGGTTCAAATCCAGGTTCATGCTGCTCACCATTGGGAGCCGGGGTCTAGAGGGAGAGAAAGCCAATTTCAGGGGGTGGGTAGATGGTGCTCCTCCCACATCTAATAAGTGCGCTGATGACGACACGGGCGTCTGCCATCCATTGTGTCAGAACCGGGGATCCGACGTTCTCCTCCAATCTGGCGATGGCTGCCCGGCAACTATACAAATGGCAGCAGTTCGAAAAAAGGCATCGTCACATGACCCCCTGGCATCGAGAGCAGGGCATGTAATGTGGGAGGCTTCTTAGGGGGATGGGTAATTGGTACATCTAAATTAGTCGGGGTGAGAAATTGGACAAATGGCAAAATAAATAAATAACAATGGCAGCTTTTAAAAGGATTGGTAGAGGTACAGAAAAATCTACTTGAATCAAAAAGGTAGAGGTGCTCACAGACCCTCTGTGTGTTGGACACAGGGGAATTTGTCCTCCATATTTAACCCATCCACACACAGTGATATACACACACATACAAACTAGTGAATTCACACACAGAGGAGCATCAGTCACTCAAAGTTTATTTATATAGTACCTTTTACAACAAAGGCAGTGTCACAAAGCAGCTTTAGTGAAATCTGGATCCAAGCCTCAATTGAGCAAGCCAGCAGGTGACAGTGGCAAGGAAAAACCCCCTCAGGCTAAAAGGAAGATACTTTGAGAGGAACCAAGGCTTAAAAAGGGGAACCCATCCTCCTCTGGCCAACACCGGATAACACAGACAAAGCAGAAAAAGGAGTAAAATAATAAAGAGCTATAGTTAATAGTGTGAGCTTGCTGTATATGGTGAGAAAGCTATGAGAACTATGAGAGAATTCGAGGGAGTGCAGGATACAAGCTCAGTGTTAATATGGAAGTCCGTGCAGGTTAAACTGTGGAGTCTCTAATGTGGAATGAGTCATCCCAGTCAGGATAGAGCGTCTCAGTACATGGGAAAGAGATATAAAAAAAAGAGGAAAAGGAAAAGCAAAGGGTTAGGAAAGTTCAAGCAAATATTAGGGAAAGGGAGCAGGTAATAGCACCTAACCACCAATGGGCATGAACTAACATCAGCCAGATAGCAGGGGCAGTTCGGGACATTGGGGGGAGAGAGAGAGAGAGAGAGAGAGAGAGAGAGAGAGAGAGAGAGAGAGAGAGAGAGAGGTAATCGTAGATAATGTGGTGAAGAGCTTGTACAGGATGTGGTTTAGTAGGTACTGCGCTAATCAGTGTAGCATAGAGCAGCAGTACAAAGATAGTTTGTAAAGAAGGGGTTAAGCTAAAGCCTGCATGAAAAGAAATATTTTCAATCGAGATTTGAAGACAAAGAGTGTGTCTGATTCCTGAACAGTAGCAGGAAGTTTATTCCAGAGTTGGGGAGAATGCTTGTCCCCCTGCAGCGTTTTTTCTCATTTGAGGGACTGTCAGTAGGCCGTATCTTGGGAGTGAAGTGTACGCAATAGGTTGTATGATTTAAGAAGTTCTTTTAAGGTATTGTGGGGCTAAACCATTAAGCAACTTGTAAGTTAGAAGCAATATTTTATAGTCAATGCGGAATTTTAACAGGTAGCCTATGAACGGTTGAGAGAACAGGACTGATGTGATCACATTTCTTAGCCCTGCTGAGACTGGTGAGCAGCTGCATTTTGGACTAATTGGAACTCGTGCAATGAATTTCTTGAACAACCAGCCAGAAGGGCATTGCAATAATCCAGCCTTGAGGTTATGAAGGCATGCACCAGTTTCTCAGCATCTTTAAGAGAACATTGTTTGGCAATATTACATAAATGAAAGAAGCCAGTTTTTACTATTTTACTGATGTGGATATTAAATGAGCGTTTAGGGAATTAAATGCCTTGCTCGAGGGCACTATCATTTTTCATTTTCACAGTCATTTCCTGTCAGTTCAGGCATTCAAACCAGCGCTGACCATGCAGTGTGCCCAAACATTTGCTCTGGATGCTTTTTCCATTTTTGTTATGTTGAAATGGCAAGAGGTACCGTACAAAAAGATTCATCTTAAACTTACACTTTATCTTTTACTCCCTGAATTACTATTTTGATTACATGTCTGGTGTTGTTGTTTTGTTTGTTTTGTATTTTGTAAAGTGTCCTTGAGTATCCAGAAAGGCGCTTAAATAAATAAAATGTATTATAGATGTATTGCAAATGTTTGCATGCTCTAAAAATTGCGCTGTGCATTTTGAAACTTTTTTTTGAAAGGTTTTTAATACATACAACATAAAAAAATGTTTTTCCACAACAAGTTAATTAGTATGTATTTAATTTACTTAGAAAGCACCAATGACTATTTTTTTGAAACCAGACTCATGGATTACTAGTGCTCTGTTGAACTAAATAGGCCTAAATACATGTGCCTGCACATAAAAACAAAAGATTTAGATGATATATGAGGAGTGACATATTGAGATAAAAAAAAAACTCTATAGCCATTATCCAGCACAGAATAGAGAAAGTTCCACTTATTAGAGACACCTCCTGTGTACGTTCCTTCACTGTGAGCTCCAGTAAACTGTAGGTGCAAACTACACTTGCTCATCTATTGTTGCACAATAAAGCTGCACAATAATAATTGGTGGTGCACCACTGTCAACATAACACAACTATTTTTAAGTTATTTTTTTGGGCTTTATGAAGAAACGTAATGCTTGGGCCCTTGCTTTATCCACTGTGTCGCATACCTGTCTTGTCAGCTTGTCTGCATGTCTTGTCTAGTCAAGATGGCTAATGTGTGTGTAATCCATTTAATAAATCTTCAACCCCGCATGTACTTCTGCTTCCTAACTGACTGTTAATTCTGCTATCCTGACAGAAAGACCCACCAATCATGGTAGTGGCTGGGTGGTCCAGGTTTGACGAAACCTGTCTGGCTCCTCCGGGAGTCATTCTCCAGAGACTCCAGGAAGCGGCAGGATGCGGCGGAGACCAGCTAAGGGTAGGCGCTGTGAGCCTCAAGCTGGACTGGGTGGAGGCTGCAGGCGGACTGTTAATTGGGGGTCTGGGCGGAGGGACATGTCTGATGTGTGGCAGTTCCATATTTGGTTTCGTCGTCCCTGCTCCTGTCACTGTGTACAGTCAGTCCTGGTCTGCGTGTTTGTTCCTATTCCTGTGCCTAGTCCTGTTGTGTCTCCTGTTTGTGTCTAGTCCAGGTGGCCCTGTTACTCTGTTTCTGGTCCCTCTCCTGCACCAGCCCCTGGGACTGTAGGTTTACATGCCCCGGAGGGTGAAAACAGTGTGTTAAAACTCAACTTGCAGTAAAGTCTCTCTACAAACAGAAGGATTGCTATGGCCAGTCCATGAGCTCTCAAGGCTTGCATTTACACCAAAATCACATTTGGAAAATATTGTTTTGTGGAAACGTAACTTTACTGCTCATCACCATCTATAATATTAAAGAATTTATTTCTTTGCAATGGTGTTTTGAATCTTAGAAAAGCAGACCCTGTTGTCTGCGACAGCTACGCAGTGTAAGGACGCTAAGATGGCCATAATCACCAAACAAGAGCAAGCTGCAGAAAGACAGGCACTTCTATTTTTACCACTGCACTACAAGTCATTCCTCTCAGCTTTCACAATAATGGTGGTTCACTGTCAAATGGATTTTCACATCGCAGTAAGCTTGCTCAATCTTTTAACATCAGTTTCCTTCAAAACTAATCATGAAACGATAAACCCGATGGTTCCATATCCATATGAACCAAGGCTTAATTAACAAGGTTGAATCATAACAGTGTGGAATGCACTTTTACTGCTGCTGCTGTTTTTTACAGTAATAGTTCCCTAAATCTGGACACAAAGCTGCAGTGATAACTGACGCTATAAGAGCCATGACACATTGCGCAAAGCCACACATCTGCAGTGGCATCACTGTGTGTATGTGTGAGTGGAGAGCAGAGTTATATTAGTGTGAGGGGTAGGAGTCTCATATGGACATGGGCTAAAAAAGTAAATTAACATCAGAAAGATGGACTCCACTACTGGTTGCAAGATTGCACTGGGATGAATGATCAGTGATGTTCCTGGAGTCAGCAGGGTTTTAGGTTAGGGTTAGCTAAAGAGGTTGGCTATGAAGGATGTTCTCTTTCTGGACCTTTCCTTCCTTTGTCTTTTGAGAGAACACCACTCTGCTCTGCCGAATGTCATGAGCCTTCTCCTCCAGATTTACAGTAGCTCTGTTAGTGGCAACCATTCCTCCTCTAGCCTTGTACTGCTTGATTAGAATTCTAAGCCTTTGCTGCAGTTGCTGTGTATAGTATTTCTTGCCATTCTGTGCTTCAATATTGCCAAACCAGGTGATCATAGTTGTCATTGCCTGCAGTCATTTGTCAGCATCACCATTAGCTGTTGATTGTACAACACATCTGCATCAAACTGCTGCCACTTGTTTTCATTTGCCAGAGGTGGTTTGCTCTGCTGTCTAACTCCTCTACATGGGGTCTTTGTGGAGGTGCTAGGGTTTGTGGGCCCAGTCCTGACCAGACTACTCCTCTGTCTTACCAGGAGAGATGGAGAGTTTGACACCTCATCCTCCCAGAACCAACTGTCCAATGACTTTTGCAGAGGGTCAGTGTGTGTCAGCAGTTTGGCTGTATCCCAAACAATACACTAATTAATGCATTTCTTATGATGGCACTCATTAGATATTTAGCGTTGTGATTGAGAGTAGAATGTTGGACAAAGCCAATGATTTCAGTCATCAATAAATGGGCTACTACAAACTCTTGCTTTGCCCATTGCCCAACCAAGCAACAGACAATCAGTTAGCAGACAAGGGCACAGCAAAATGATGGCACCAATATGGTATCTTCAGCATCTAGAAGGCTCTCAATTGACATACATTTATAATGGGCTGAATATTACACTGTATGTTTGGAGTTGTGCACAAGCCAGACAACCTAGACATCAGGGCATAAATATAATTTTAATGTATGCACATGAGCAGCAAACCCAGGCGGCAGCCAATATGACTATTAGATGTGTCACAGTTGGCTTTCATATTTGTGTTGCCCTAATGAAAAAAAAAATAATCAGTGATTTTGCATTAAAACATGAACAAGGGTATTTTCTATAGAGGATGAGAGCTCAACTGACCCCACTCTCTCTGGGTGGGAACTCTCTCTTCTCCAACCACTCAGTGCAATGTAAGGCAATCCAGTGTTCTAGTATGCATGCTGATAACTGTAACTAAATTAAAATTAGTGTGTTCCTCCATGTGTGAGGAGCTCCAATGGAATGATATAGACAAGCTAGCCTTCACCCTCAACAGATAGAGGGGTCTATCTACCTGGTTTATCTACCAGGTGGAACTGGATAGAACTAAATGGGTGGAATCATTGGGCAAAAAAGTAAGATACAGTACAATAGAAATATTTCCTGCATTTGCAATACATATTCGGGATGCTTGTATTTCATCACATCAAAATTCTAATTATACTCATTTCAAATATTTATTCCACCAATCGCGATACCATGGTGCTGAGCCATTTGGTCTGTCTGTCTAGTTAAAATTCTGAAAAAAAACAGCTGAATATTCAAATTGTTTGTAAATTCTTATAGATCGCTATACAACTGTTTGCTCAATGCCGATGTAAGGACACTAAAAATAAAGCTCAGATTAAGCTCACTATCGGTATCTTCACCCCACTGCCTCTCTGCTCCACGTTTTGCATATTCAGGGCTCTCGAGCCCCAGTCTTGCCAGAACTGGACTGTGGGCTCTGTCAGCAGATGCATGAATATTCATCACATTTAGCCTGCATATGACCTGCAGGGAGCCTTGAAGCCCTGTCTCCTGCTCTCAACTCACTATCCCTCTACTCCAATCCATCACAGTCAGAGAAGCTTCCCCAAGGAGGTTGGGAAATGTAGTCATTCAGATAATTCAGATATTACTGTCCAGCGTGTGACGAGAAAGTAGATTCATGTTATTCCACTGGGCTCATTACTATATGCCATGACCGCCCTTCTATGCTTCTATACTTCTAAGTAGTTAGATGTACTATGTAGCAATATAGCATTTTACAGACTATACACCTCATTCTGCATGACATCTTCATTTTAAAACTATTATAGATTGATATAGATTAGGTATAATATACTCAGTTAATGGGTTTCACAGTAATAGGAAGAAACAGAGGATTTCATCTGAACAGCAGTGTTACAAAGACAACAACAAAATATCAGAGTGCATTTAAACACCCCAAGCCATTTCTCGGGATAAGGATGTTATGGTGGTGATTTCCCTTCCACTGAAAGAAATGGACATGGTGGGCACTTGAGGCTCTCTGGTATGAAGTTGCTAGTTAGCTGTATGTTTATGGTCACTATGACATCTATATCAATGCATCCGCTGCTGCACTGGAAGTTGTAATATAAGGCAGAAGAAAGGAACTCTTGAAAGTGGGCGTGGGAATAAATAAGGTGAATAGATGTACTTTTTGCAACTGTTTGTGGACACATTGTCATAATAGTGGATTCAGCTACTTTAAGATAGCATAGCTGGGTAGGTAGGTAGGTAGGTAGGCAGGCAGGTAAGTACGTTGGTAGGTTTATTAATTCCGAGAGAGTGTCACATATCACAGCAGCACAATGAACAATAATAAGCAGAAAGAGCAGAGAACTGAAGCCTTATTAATAAACAGAATAAATAAGAGATATATTGAATTACAAAAATGAACTAAAAATTGTGATTATGAGTATTAATTATGTAACACATAAATGCATAAACATTATGCAGCTAACAGTACAGTTACTACATAAGTTACAGAGCAAATATAATAGGATTCTCTGGAGTGAATATACATAAACCTATTAGCACTATTTCTAATGGCAGACATGATCTAAAGGGGTTTAAAGCTCATTGAGGATGAGTTGGGGAGTTGAAGATGAGGTGTGGTGGAGATCATACAGTTATTTACTTTAAAGGGCTTGGGGGTCATAAATGTGTCTTGGATAACGCAAGACAAGTTCCTCTTGGTTAGCAGTGGTATTGGCATTACAGCTTTCCTACAGGTGCCATTTTTTGCCCAGACACTTATGTATTGACCTTATCTGGCATGAGCGACGGCTGCAGTTCCTGGATGAGTTATGGCTCAGTTTTCTCCATTTGGAGATAACGTGTCTCACTGTGGTTCACTGGAGTCCTAGAGCCTTTGCAATGGTTTTGTAGGCCTCTGCAGACTGATAGATTTCAATAACTCATCTCTTCTTGCATAGCACAGCACTGCTCGTTGGGAGTTTTTAGCTCGATTGCACAGTGTAGGAAATGTTCTGTGGTATCTTCATTAGGGCTAACAGCAATCAAGCCTGATTGTGTCTAGTTTCATTGATTCCAATTAACACCAACATTTGGTTAATTGGTTGATTGAGTTACTAACAACCTTCTTGGAACACACTTTCACTTTTTAACATCATTTGAAACTGTCCTTTACAAAATTACACAAATTAAAAATGAATACATTCCAGAGTCCACAAGCCCCAGAAAAAAAGCAGGAACTGAAAATGCATCGCGTGCCTGGCAGGAAAAAAACTACTACTGCCCACTTGCATACAAGCTGCTCTGTAGGTGAGGGCTGGAAGGACAACATTGCCTTTGCCTGTCACAGTTATACATCTGGATCCACTTCACAGAGATACTCGACAAGCCTGTAAAATATGACGATTTTCTCTGAAGTAGGCCCTCCAGATTGGTCCTAGCAGCAAACCTGGCATATTTTTTAAGCTTAGCTTTGGGGGGGTCTGTGTGTGCACGGCATGCAGATGCAATTGTCCGGAGTGTCCTGCACTGAACTCTAAACAGCCCTGTTGCAAAAGCAAAGACACTTTACTTTTACTGTGAGTGATAAATCAGAATATTAGGGTAAAGACTGTCTGTGTAGTGGTACATACACACAGATAATCTACTGCAGTACACAAATGTGGTGAACAAATCAAAGCACTTGTTAGTTGATTTATGGAAACTGAGCACAAAAGCACAAAGCCGTATGACACTGAGGGAAAATGCTGTTTAAACATTTCACATTTCAAACCTCCAAACCATTTATTCCTTACAGAGGAATTCCACTGATTTTTCAAAACTCCTACAGAAACTGTAACATTAATCTGATGTTAAAATGATCTGGTGGTCTGGTGTCTAACACATTTTTTGCCTTTTTGAGTCATTTACAGTGGTGGTGGTGGATGGAAGCTTAATCATAACTAGTTATTTTATGAAATATATACATGACTGATGTTAAAGTGTTTTACATTTGTTCTGTGACCAATCAATTAGTATCATCACTAAAACTTTAAATCCTGGGCCAATTGTTTTAGGACGTTTTACATATACATATATTCATCAATATACACAGTATTTGTAATATATATGACAGACATTAGGACTTCTCCTAGGTTTGAGATGTAAAATTGAAGAGAATTTCAATATTTGTTTGTATTTGACCTCTTCTTCTTCTTTTTCTTCTTTTTCTTTCGGCTGCTCCCTTCAGGGGTCGCCACAGCAGATCATCTGCCTCCATCTTGCCCTATCTCCTGCCTCCTCCACTGTTACACCAACCATCTCCATGTCCGCCTTCACTACATCCATAAACCTTCTCTGAGGTCTTATTTGTATGTATTTGAGCATATATATTACCCAGTGTATTTTTTTTTTAGCTGAAAATACTTTTGTAGTTATTTGTAATGATTATGACATGAATATTTATAATAAGTTGCTCAATATTCTTAACAGTGGTCGGAAAATAAATAAATAATAATAATAATAAATAAATAAATAAAAACAATGAATATCTTTTATTATTACTTTGTTATTTATGTATCTTTCAGTATTATCTCAGGACTTTTATTCTGAAATTTGAACACTATTAGCAAACACTCCATTTCTTTATATTTTCCTCAGTGACATCATCCGGCCCACCCCATCTCACTGATCAGTTAGAGTCTGCATGCAGGTTGAGCATGTACACATGGAAAGAGCAGTAAACATGCACTGGAATCTCCTTATTTACCTAAAAAACAGCATGTAACTGCCCACAAAGTGCATATAGCTATGTCCGAACCAATGTCCTATTCACAATCTACTACATGTGAAAATCCAGCTCATTATACAGAGCAATACTGTAGGGAATTATTTCGGATACCTCACTATGCTAGTGAGCTCACAGCTGCATGACAGCAGATGGCATCACAAACATCGGTCTTCCTCAAACAAGCTGTGGGCAAAACTTTAAACCAAACAACATGATGAATTATGGATATTCCATGTCCACGTAGTGCGCACCCTTTGTACAGTACACATTATGGTGCATTGTGGGACTTTGAGTGTGCACTGAAAATTCAGCACTACATTTTTGGACCCCACAGCAAAAGGGCGGAATCCCTAACTAGTGCACTATTGTAGTGATTAGGGCACAGTTTCACACCCAGCATATGTTTAGCTGAAATCCTCTGATTTTTCATTGCCAGCTTCAGGTGTTCTTTGCAGTGCAAATGTAAACCTGTTTCTTTTTAAAATATCTAATGCAGTTACAGTAAACATTTATAGAAACATCTCATCAAAGCGCTCCCGAGATGGTAAATGTGTGGGATGGAGGTCCCTTCAAGCTATCTATCCACCTACCCACACATCAATAAACCACAGCAGTCATCCATATCATAAACTACATTTATACAGTATGTTCATTTATTCATATTTAGTGATGCTCACTTGCCATGTGTATGTATTTTCCAGTGCAATGTGATGAGATATTGGTTACATGAGAAATAATCCAAACTAAAAGGTTTTCTTTTACCAGCTTCTAAAACCTGGGATGTGCTTAATATTATTTTGGACCGACTGCTAGATACTATTTTCTGGAAATAATTTTGCTTCAGGGGGAAAAAAGTCAGACTGCAGTATACTGGCCCTCTCTCTCTCTCACTTTCTCTCATAACAGCAGATTGTAAAAAGGTATTAAAACCTGTCTGAACAGGAAAAATCATATTACTGGCGTCCACACGCCAACACTTATTTGGTGTTTCCAGCTGTTTCTTTAAATATGGCTGGGCTGTTTTAATTACATTTAGTTAGTTGAAAGGGGTTAAATATCTCTAAAAAAAAACAGCCATGTTAATGAACATGTTATTCTTGATATGCGTACTCTTATTATGGATATTAATATATAAACATTTACTAATTTACTGATAAATGTCAGTCAATAATTTGTATGACCAAATCAGTTCGAGTCTCACAAGTAAAATAAACAACAAGTAAAAGGACATGTGTTGTTTTTCTCAAGCCAATATTAAAATAACAAAATACATTAATAAAATAATAATAATAATAATAATAATAATAATAATAATCATCATAATAATAATAATCATAATAATAATAATAATAATAATAATAATAAAAACTCACTATTCCCACTTTGCAGTTCTCCTGATGTGTCAGACAGGCTGTAATGGTATTTAATTGATTTGATTATTCATTTCAATAATTTGGATGATTTGATCCCACTGAGACTAAAACACAGATATTTTATTATGAACTCTTTTTTGGGGGGGGGTTTTGTCAGCAGCACACCTGACGTAACATCATTAAGCACTGATTTACTACAATTACTATAAATATAAAAAATGTTTTATTATATCATTAGAATATGTTTATATTTGGACTATATAGTCAAATAAAAAATGTCCCCAGCTACAGTCCCTTCAACGAGAAAACTACACATCGTACTGAGAGGACTCCGAGAGGCCAGCAGACTCGGGAGTAATTACAAAAAATAATTACAAAGTTCTTGCTGCAGTGCGTGCTATGCTCTACTAGATGGTTCTGCTGAGCTGCTGTGGTGACATTAACCAGCCAATGAAGAGCCCATCATTAAAGGAAAAATCTGAGTTTAATTCCGAGGAAAAATAACTCAGTTTTTAATGGACCCAAACCCAACTTAAATACTGAGTACATCTTATGGTACCTTTATCAGTAAGCAGTAAAGAGTCTATAATGTATGGAAGTCGGCTACAAAGCTGCATACGAACTCTCCACTGTGTTAATAACTCAGGAATTAGTTATAAAAATGTGAAATTCCGTAAAAATGCACCCCACAGTTTTAGGTATACTAAAGCCTTCGACTGCTTCAGTACCCTTCATTGTCTGAAATTTACTCATGTGCTTTTTATCTCAGTGCTCTCTGCATCCCTCCATTCTCTTCCGTCTCATGACTCAGATAGACCCCCTCAACTACAGCCAGACACACACGGAACACCTTCCTTGTCCTGGATCAGCTAATAGTGGCTTCATCCAGCTGGGTCCCTGGCGAGCGATTGTCAGGCCGTATCAGCTCCTCTCTGAGAGGCTGAATTGCCACACTCCAGGGCCTAATGTGAACTCTGGAGCTTTGAGGATTTTCCCCTTACACACACACACACACACATATACACACACACACACACACAAAAATACCACCCACTCACTCGTTCACTGGCAGCAAGTTGTGTTAAACTGTGCCTGTGGCAAGCAATTACAGCAAGTGTGAGGGTGGCTGCTGGAGGTTTCCCCAGAGGGCTATAGCACTGGGGCTATGGAGCTACAGAGAAGTAGGCAGCAGAATCAACAGCCACTTTCTTCCGCCACTTGGGAATCTGGCCCTGAAAAAAAGATATTATATCAAATGCTTTGCTGGCTCTCTGTGCTTTGGTAGGTACATATATACAGTATGTGTATTTGTGCGTGCGTGCATGCATGCATGCATTGTGTGCATGCATGTACGTGTGTGTGTGTGTGTGTGTGTGTGTGTGTGTGTGTGTGTGTGTGTGTGTGTGTGTGAGTTATGAAGAGGTGGGCTGATATTGTCACGCTCTTGTGACAACTGACAAGGAACAAAAAAACGATCCCCTGGGGGCTTTGAGTGCAACGCTAATATCCATTATGCTGTTGTAATCAAGACTGACGGTAATGCAATTTGTTCAAACGCGTGTTATCTTTATCCAATTAATTCGACATTTCAGCTCCACGCGATTTACACTGAGGTGACCTGAATAATTGTATAGTGAAACCTTTACACAAGTCCCTCAGTACAGCCAGCATAACGTTTCTATCGTGACCATCAAGCAGGCCACATTTTTTTTTTTCGAACGCATTGGCGCTGATCTTTTCAGACAGTGCAGTACATGATAAATGGCTTTAAAGGTCAAAATACAGCAAAGACCATTGTCCCTCAGGACCCTCAGGATAAAATTCCTTCTCCATTCTCGAAGCTTGCCAAGACAGCAAAGAAAGTGGCCTGAATAAGGAGAGGAAAAAAAAAACCTTTTGCAAATGTGTGGCTCTAATTAATTTAGAGAGGATTCGGACGCATTCAGAGACACAGCTGTACATTTCTGAGCATTTCCCGAAACGTCCCGCAAAGAAAACGTTGGGGTTTTTTCTTTCATGCTCTCCAAGGTAATCGAGGTAATTAGGTAAGAAATCATCCATGCAAGGCCTGTTGCATTTGTGAGCTCCGGGGTGAAAGGAGTTGGGAATTAATCATATTGAAGACTGTGATTAAGTAGGCCCGTGGATTGCGGGTTGTGGAAAAAAGAAAGGCGAGACAGTTTTATAACAATATGTCTTACCTACCCACCCAAAACAGCAGCATTTTCTCTTGCCAGGATGCATTCTGTCCTTAACTAATGTGTGTGAGAGAGACTTTGGTAAAGACTGAAGTCACAGGTGACTGGACATGTACGTTGTATTTATGCTCAATGCTGTGAAACAACCACTGCCCATGTCCTGATACTACAGTGATGGTCAAAACAGTTGCTTAGATGTTTAGCAGATGTTTGGTATGTGTTTCAATTGACATACCACTTCTTTTTCGAGGGGAGAATCACAGAACCTTATTTGGTCTACCAACAAGGCAATGCAAGACCCTACAACTCTCATCCAGTGATGGAGGGGGTGACCACTGGGGTGGAGAAGAAAAAAACAACCACTGTGAGAGGTGTACAGACCAATTTTAAACAGACAAAGTGCATGGATGGCTTTTAACTTGTCCAGAGTGACATGTGTTATGATGTTCTACAGGTGCGAGAGTATGGAGCCTTGCCCAAGGACTGGTGCAGAGTGGTGTAGCTGCCCAGCCAGGGAAACAAACCCTAGTTTGGCTTGGGAAGGCAGTGTTGTTTTCCACTAAACTCCATCGCCTCTAATGTAATAAATTCTTCAAAAAGTCTGAGGTGGTCATCTAGGCCAGAGGGAGACTGGTCATAAGTGTAATAGACACTCTTAGCTCATTAAACTGTCTTCATTCTGAAGACCGGAAGAAGGTGATAGGTAGAGATATATACAAGGCAGGTTTGCTGCAGGACAAAAGCATGTATTGGCAGGTGGGATCACATTTGCAGAACCACAGTAATATAATATATAATGTTAAATATGATTATATATAATATATAATGAATATAAAACATGACAGATATATTTTTTTAGAATAAGCATTATTATTATTATTAGCATTTAATAGTGGAGCTCTTTTCTTGTGAGAAATGACTAATAAAACATTTTCTACGCCTTAAGAACACTGTGGAAAGTGTAGTAAACTGGAGAAAACTGAAGACCTCTGGTAAAGCAAGATGTCTGACATTCAAATCCACAAACGTTTCTGAGACTCATCAGCTTGTGACAGACTGGACCAAGTCTCAGTTTCAGCTGTGAACAGGAGACCGGGAGCTGAGGTTGACAGGTGGAGCTGCAGTAAGCAGGCCCGGCTATGGCATGCAGCAGTGCCAGTGGAACACTAAAAACAGTGGCAGTGTTTTAAAACTTTTGATCAGTATTGTATCACCTACAATATACACTATCTGTGCAAATGTTTGTGGACACCCCTTCTGATTAATGCATTCCTTTTAAATTGCACCCCTTGCATACACTCTTTGTCTAGTAGAGCAGCAAGTCACTTTGTTCCAGATAAACATGACACTATTGTCACCATGCCTAATACCAGGTGTGGGTTAGAGGGGTAAAAACCCCACCCCAGCATTGAGCTGTGGAGCAATGGAACTGTGTTTGGTGCTCCATCCAATACTTTTGCAATGCAGTCACTGGTGATCATCTAGCATCCTGACCTCATTAACATTCTTGTTGCTGAGTGCAATCAAAACAGCTCTGAGGCATGGACTCCACAAGACCTCTAAAGGTGTCCCGTCCAATTTTGTGTGATGTTTTCATAGTTTGACATATTTTTGTTCACCCAAAAATTCACACACATACCAGATATTCTTATTTTCAAGAGATGCTAGGCTACTTTGAGATGTACAAATTAAGAGAAGTTGACATTTGAATGAATGTTTTGATTAAAAAAAAGAAATATCTACCTACATTTAGTATTTTCTTATATTTAAAGGTCAATTTTAGTTGTTTCCTGAGCTGGATTACTTGCTGATAATTCATCACACAATGATGAGACTGAAATGATAAGTCTGGAAAACAGGCATGTAACTGCCCACAAAGTGTGGATCTGAAGTGATGTGAAGTGGACGGTTTCTGTTTAGAAATAAGTGAAACTGTGAAAGTGTGTATTTCCTACATGCTTCTCAAGGCAGTTAATACTGATTTGTGCCTTGTCTTCTGGATTACAGCCCCATCACATCATGCTGGGAGGGTGAAGGCATGCATGTGCTTCCATATTTTCAAACTGCTGCTTATGCGCAAGGAGAAATATGTCAACTGCCACGTCCGCTAGCAGATGCCCAAGAGTGTTGGGGAGAGAGAAAAAAGCTGTCCTGCTCATCCAGAGAGGCCAATTGTGCTCTCTTGGACTAGGGAGCTATGGACAGCTCTGGCACCGTGAGGGTCTCATTTACAAATCGTCCTTAAGAAGAAACCCTAAAGGCTACTATGCAGTTTTCATGAAGTTTGTGACATTCACCAGAATTTTCTTTTTTAGGATTTGTTTAATTTATGAAGACAATGAGTTCCATCATTAATAAAGCAAAGCTGTGACACATCATGAATCTAAGACTTTTTTCAACATCAGATTTAAAATAACTCTTGGCAAGATATTGGTGGATGAAACCCACTGTAACCTTTTTTACTTTTCAATTCACACAGAAAGAAGTGTGGGATCGCTGTGCTGTTGGGAAGGAAGATTAACAGGTTAACAATAAATGATTAAAAATGTAGTGTGACGTGGCCAATATTTATTGAACTACACATACAGAAGCAGTGTCTCCCAGTATAGCATTGGCAGACATCTTGGAAGGAAGTTGTAGAGGTTCCTAATGGTTGTCCATTCCATGCAGCTTGAATAGTCCTGCAGATTTAGCAGTAGGGGTGGAGTGTTGATAGCACGTCCAAAAGCATCCGACACATCAGGGATAGGTCTGTCGATGCCACTGGCCATGGCATAAAATCTGTCTTCGAGGTTGAGACGTCTTCAAGCTGTTGAGACGGCAGCAGTATGCAGATGAGTGCTGTCCTGTTGGAATAGCGCACCAGAGGGTGTGTTCAGAAAAGGTAGGACAACTGATTGCAGGACCTTAAAAGGTAAATGACATTAAATGAAATTACACTCCACACCATGACACCAGGACCTCTGGACGTGTGACACGTGACAACAAACCATTGTTCTCGGCACTGACCACGGTGCCTCCACACACAGATTTGCTGCTTGTCTCCACCAAGCGGGACTTTGTACTGAATATGACACACTGCTATTCTGCTTTTTTGCTGAAGAGTGTATTTGGGCAGGACCTTGGTTGCTGTAAGCCAGGTGATGGAGCCTGTGATGGACTGACAGCCTGTTTAAAGGCTATTCCTTCCCTGACCGTGAAGAAGTGGATAAGAAAATAAATACAATTACATTTTTAAAAGCTAGATGTCCCCAAACCTTCGATGGGCAGTGCAATCCCATGCAGTATCGACAAAAGCAACATATATCCATCCATCCATTTTCTGAAACGCATATTCCTGAATAGGGTCACGGGTGAGCCGGCAACTCTGAGCGCAAGGGCGGGAAACAACCCTAGACAGGGCGCTAATCCATCGTAGGGCGCACACATGCACACACTAATATGATCAGATCTTCCAGACTGTCACTGTGAATGTGATGTTACATAATAAAAAAGGAACAGATTTGGGAAATCATTTGCAGTCAGACCGGGGCCAATCCTTGGCACTGAAGCCAGATCAAAAAACGTCTCACAATGTTTGTCTTTCAGAGATAAATGTGCTTTTGTTCTTTGGGCTACTATCCTATATCCTCTCATTTAGTGGGTCTATATATCAAACCTGAGGGTAAATTCATTCTCATGGCCTTTTTCCAACATCCCTTTCACTTATGTCATTAAACTTTAATATAAATCTTACTGTAATTTTAGGACTGAAACATGTCCATGACCTACACTATATGGACACCAGTGTTGGGACACCTGTGCATTCTGCGTCACCTGTGCTTTCTTGTGAAAATTCAAGGATATTGAAAAAGAGTTGATCCTGCTTTTGTTGGAGTAACTGAGAAAGCTTGCTACTAGATTCTGGAGCATTGCTGTGAGCAATGGGAGCGTTAGTGAGGTCAGGATCCTGGATGATCTTCACCCCACCTCATTCCAAATTCATCCCCGAAGTATCAGATGAAGCTCCATCATTCCAGAAAACACATTTCCACTGCTTCACAGCTCAGTGCTGGGAGGCTTTATACCCCTCTAACTCACACTTGGCATGTGGCATGGTGCCAACAGGTTCATGTTTGTCTGCTTCAGAGAGTCCTATTTTATTATCAGTACTTCTCTACAGGAAGTTCACAAGCCATGTTTAAGTGTGTGCATTTGTACATCTGAGTCAGCAATGTGTGCAACTTAAAGTAGCTGAATGGATTCATTAACAGGGGCGTCCACAAACATTTGAGATATAGTTCATGGTTACATAGTGAGATTTAATTCACTGGTCATTTTATAAACTGTGTCCATTTTTTCAGTTCCTCTAACCTTACAGGGGCACTTTGTAGTTCTACAATTACAGACTGTAGACCATCTGTTTCTTGGCGTCCATTGTAATCTTTCTTTCACCCTGTTCTTCAATGGTCAGGACCTTCAGGACCACCACTGAGCAGATATTATGTGGGTGGTGGAGCATTCTCGGCACTGCAGTGACACTGATGTGGTGGTGGTGTGTTAGTGTGTGTTGTGCTGGTACGAGTTGATCAGATAGAGCAGTGGTGCCGGAATGTTTTCACCCCTCAGTGTCACTGCTGGGCTGAGGACAGTCCGCCAACCAGAGGTATCCAGCCAACAGGGTGCTGTGGGCAGCATCCTGTGAGCACTGATTGAAGGACTAGAAAATGACCAGCTGTACAGCAACACATGAGCTTCTGTCTCTGACTTTACATCTACAAAGCAGAGCAACTATCTAGGAGTGTCTTATAGAGTGGATACAGGATTTAAATACTCCAGCAGCACTGCTTTATCTGATCTGAACCAGCGTAACACACATTAACACACCACCTCCATGTCAGTGTTACTGCGGTGCTGATAATGACCCACCACCCACATACTGCCCTGTGGTTGTCCTGTGGGGACCATTGATAAAGAGGTTGAAATTACATTCTGTAATTACTGTATAGAGCTACAAAATATGGTAAGTGGATGTAGAAACCAGGGATTGGTCATTTGTGAATTCAAAAGAGGCTGTGTTTGTGGCTTTATTTCCATATAAGGAACTTTAACACTTTAACAACGTTTTCATATTACATTAAAAGCAAGAAATGTCTGATCTAGGCTTTTTAGAAACACAGAGCAAGTAGCTTTACGTTGGACTGCTAAATTCAGAACGTGAGAAGAACATCTCTTTAATTGGGAGCTGCACTGAGTTGCAGTAGATGTAGGGGGTGGTGGCAGTCTGCCCAGCTACAGGTGTGTGTAGACGAGGTGAGTTGGAGTCCTCTGGGCCGACTGCCAGTGAGAAACTTCGTGTGGGTGGAGGAGAGACGAAGCTGTCTGAGAGGCAGAGAGGAATGGAAGGAGATAACAGGAGTGCGACAGCGCTGTATATTTCACAAGTCAGAGAGGAAATAGGATAGAATGAGTTCATGGTGTTCTTCAGGTGGTTGTGTACGTGTCTGTGTGTGCCCAAAAGTTTAGCTTTTTGTGATGATGGAAAATATAAAAATGTTGATGGTTTGGGAACACTTGGTTCCACAGAGGTATATGGGCTGTTGGTCCTCTTGCAAACCAGCTTCAACATGCCAGGACATGGACTCCACCTGATCAGAGATGTTCTGTGGTGTCCTGTAAGATGCAAGGTTGAGCCTTGTTTCAGAATATCCCACAGACAGTTGATCAGATGGAGATCTTGAAGATTTGGAGGCCACAGCAATACTATGAGGTCTTCCTCGTGTTCCTCAAACTATTCGGGAACTATTCGGGACACCTCATCCTGCTGAGAGTGGACACTGCCATGTGGGAATGAAGGGGTATACCAGGTCCATAGCAAATGTCAACTTGATGTCTACTTGAATGCCTGGACCTAGTGTCACCCAGCAGTACCCCACATTTGTTGAGAGCTTCACACTCCTTTCATTACACCTTGACATGTAGTCTCTGGAATTGTACTGGAGGGATCGCACACTGTTACAGTTTTCTTAAAAATACTCATTCAGTTGGTGTTTGGACAACGATGGTGGAAACCGCTGCCTAACCAAAAATCTCCCATAGGTGTCAAACTGCGTTGTGATCTGGTGACTGCAATCATCATAGCACAACGTTTAGATCATTTTCACACTTATCAATCCATTCAGTGACCCACCATGAGGAGAAGCATTTCATTCAAAGATAAACCTGAGTGACTACATTGACCTTTTGCTTGACCTGAACCAAACCATCCAATTGTCCCCATGCCACATTACTGTATGGGGTTCAGACTTATGCCAGTCTGCTGTCTCTTTTTTCCCATAAATCTGTAGGCCAGGGCCTGACCTGAGGTTTCTGGTGGTCATTCATCCTGCGATGGACTGCTGTTCTCTGTGGGGGTATTCCTATCTTGCATTCAGTCCTCCTGTGTAGGCTCCCACCCATCATAAGAATATGACTGGATGCAGGGACATTTGTCTTTATACTGTGTGAATGGGTAGTTTTTGCTGACCATGACCAAATTTAGTAATGTTTGAGTCTCAAGTCACATCAAACCTTTCTATGTTGTTATTTTTAAGGTGTGTGTTTAAAAGCAAGCATCTGAAACATAGGAATGTTTGAAATATAGGCATTTGGCTACTTTTAAATTGCACCCATTGCTGACACAGATGTGCAAATGCACGCGCACACACACACACACACACACACACACAGCTGGTCTAATCCCTGTTAGAGAAGTACTTCCAGTAGACCAGGACTCTCTTTAATAGATAAACATGAACATTTTGGCACCAAGTCATGTGGTATGAGGTATGAAGCCCCCAGCATTGAGGTCTTGAGCAGTGGAAATGTGTTCCATGGAACGATGAGATAAGACGGAGTTGGATATGAAGTAGGGTGGTGATCATTCAGCATGCTGACTTCATTAAAGCTCTTGTCGCTAAATGCAATCAAATTCTCACAGCAATGCTGCAGAAACTAATAGAAAGTCTTTGCTGGACAGCAGAGATGGTTACTCCAACAAAAGAAGGATAAACTATTTTTAATAGCCTTCATTTCCGAAGACAAATGATGAATGAGCAGGTGTCCCAATACTTTTGCTCATACAGTGCATGTGCTGTGTAACAAAGCAAAGCAGCGCACTCAGTGGTGCATTTTTGTTCATTATCAGATATAATCACACCTCCACTGTAATTATAACACAGTGCCATCTGTAGCATCCTGCTGCTCAGTAAACACAATTTATGGGCTGAAGCGAGGAGATTCTGGACGATGGTAGGGTGCGGCCATTGCTGTGGATGGGCAAGCGATGCAATCAGATTGTCTAGTGGGCTGCAAATGAATAAAGCCAAACAGCCAGCTTGTTGGGCCACAAGGCCTCCACACTTAAAAACAGAAGATGAGCTTTTTTTGTCCCCTATCCTTCCTTTTCAGAGGTGTAGAGGAGCACCATCTGGCTCTGCAGGGTGATGGCGGAGAACCAGGGGAACAGCTGGTGGCCCACCTGTTTCTCATCACCCTCTCCTCACCCACCAAACAGGGGATATGTTGAGAAATGAGATGGAGGGGGGTTGGCTGTTAGGTAAGATTTTTTGATATAGAAAACATTATCAAAAGCTGACACGGAGACATATTTCTTTTTAGGTAATTAGGCAAATGTTTCTTCAGGTTCCTGTCCAATACTTCTTCTGAGCAGGGTTTTTCACTCCCCTTCAACAAGGCAAAAGTTTATTTTAAGTACAGAAGTAGTAAACAAGACAAATCTTAATGCGTAGTTACTCATTATAGATGTTGCCTGTCTAATTTTAGATCCCAAATGTTTTGCACGTGCTCAGTTTAGAGGATTTTGGGGCTACAGTGATGTATGATCTTTGTTAAACCTGTGTTCTCAATAATAAAACAAGGGTTCCCAAACTTTTGGTTACGATTTTAAGTTACAAAACAAGTGCTGACAGAGCACAGATACAAAGTAACCTCAAATCCACCACGAACTACTTCAAACTAGAATATTGAAACTCACAGTTAATCTAATCACTGCTTTATTAAATTAAATTAGGTGAGCCGCTGGTGGAACTGAACAAAGCCATACAGAGTCTTGAGTTCACAGACAAGATCAGCAATGGAACCAAACTTATCAGTAACATTATAAACCCTTTGGACCCGCAGGCCTCACTGTGAGGGCAGAATCACGCCTTGTGTTCTCAGCTTTATTAGTAAGGAAGGCCTTGACACACTGTGAAAAACCGCATATGATCAGAAACCACTGGACCTACTCATTCATTGTGTTATTGTGCAATTGTGTTGTGGTGCAGTGAAGCATCTGCCAGTAATTCATTGTGGAAAATTGTACTTTTATAAAATGTATAACTGTTTTTAGAAGCTCCTGTTATTAAAATCCAATATAATAAAGCAGTTTTTATTACCTGAGATGTTGGTCATATTGGCCCCGAACAAATAATTTCAAGTTTTGTGCTGCTGTGACAAGCAGTTTTAGAAACTGGTATGGATCTAAGAGGCAAAATGTTCCAAAAAAATGAAGACAGTCTGATTTTTTTTATACATTTTGTCACAGTAATAAGCTATATAATAAAATATCATACTTTTTCTTTATTTTCAAGTTATAGACACCAATCTGTAACTTTTCTGTTCAGAAATCTAGTTCTTTCAGTTTCAAGTCTCCTCATTCAAAAATAAATAAAAAAATTATTGGCAACTTTCATCAAGATATTAAACTTCTGATAGTATGTTCACATCAAGTAATTATATATTTAAGAAGCCAAAGGCCTTCCATAAAGATGTCATCATATGCCACGTGATCTCATGTAATTACTGTGTTATTACAAAAAAAGAGGCAATGACAAAAACGCACAAAACACACAACTTGTAAAGTGAGGGCTCTAAGGGTTAAGAACCAGTCTGACTATGGGATTTAAATCCATTAAATTAGTCTTTATTGAATTTTTAACTTAAACTTTTCTATTTATTGAGCAGATCATGTATGTTTGTTTTGCTTTCTTGTTGTGGTCACATGACTATTTTCAGGTTAACCTTTAGAGCCCTGGCCTAATTTTGTGGGATGTTTATCCAGAGTTTGATGTTCTTTTATTTGCCAAATATTTATTTTATCTGTTTAAAGGAGACGATTACACATACCAGATCTAGGCTACTCCGATGTGTCGTCTTTTGAGAGGTGTCAAGATCGGGCGGACAGAACAGATGACTAGGGAGTGGAAGTAAATGCTGCGGTTAAGGGTTTGTTTAAGGATTTAAACAAATGACTGACAGATACTAAACATGACAGAAAACAACCCATGATGGAAACAAACCGACAAACTGACAAGCTCTATACAAAGTTGGAAAACAAAGCAAGACAGCAACAAACCATGACAGAAACAACAGGACTGACAAAGGCAGGCTGAGACAAAGGATCTTAAAAAGAACACAACATTGGACACACCTGGAACCACTGATTACAAGGGGCAAGGTTACAAATGAGACAGATGGGAATGGGCGGAGCAAGGGTGGAGACAAGACCAAAACAAACGCAGCATGTGTTAGGAGCACACAGAAAACAACAGTGACAACTGTGACAAAAGGCGAACGGGACTAGAATATGACATCGACACGACAAGAGGTGAAAATGAGTAATTGCTTATAATCACTACAACAATTTTTATCTCACAAATCATGTTGGAAATTAATCATCCAGGGTGTTTTTGAGCTGTAAATGCAAGAATTTGGCTGAATTATTTGAAAAGGTTGACAAGGACATTGTCAAAATCTTGTTTTGGTGAGATGGCAGGGTCCAGGTTGGTGTCAACAGTCGGTTGGTTGAGGTGGTGTAATGGTGTTATTAATGTGAATGCATTTGAATGCATCCTTTCATTGCCACAGTTTCATCTTCTAACAGCTACTTCCAGCATGATAACGTCAGAAAAAAAGACTGGTTTAATGGTTTAGTGGCCACCAAATCCAACAAAACCCTTTATGGACGTGGTGGAACCAGGAGATTCATAGGATGAAAGGGATAAAAGTGCTCCTGAAACATGTAATCATGTAACCCCAAAGCCATGATCCTGAGCAAAATGAGGCCATACCCAGTATGGTGTAATTTGCGCTGTGAGTTTGTAGGAAATGTTAATTGACTTCTGGATTTTTTAGTTTAGAATGATTATGTTGTGACATTTCTGTCATAATTAAATTTCCAATGTCTCCAGTGACAGTTTTTTTCCAGGCTAATCCTTGAACTTCACAGTGTAGGTGGGTGATGGATGCTGGTGGACTGTCACTTTTTATGGACTCTTATAAAAAGCTACAAAAATACCTGTTTTCATTTTAAATGCAGTGTTCTGACAATGACGGCAGAGATGAAACCGGTTGCCAGATTTGTGCCTTCTTTTGCAAGCCTATTGAAAAGGAATTTCTGATGAAAATGGAAAGTAATGTTTCAACATGAATTTAATGTCTTATTCTTTCTTCCCGTTCTCCACCACATGTCCACATCCTGGCCAAGTTAGTCAACCAGTATCACAAAGCTGCGAATAGACCAGTTGAATACACTTTATGCTGGCTAATAGCTAATCTGTTGGTAACTCATCTTAACCAGCTTCCTTCTTAACCAGTTTACTAACATCGGTTATGCTTCCTCTGGATAACCAGCTTTTGAACCACATTTTGTACACCAGTCTGCATCCCAAACTCAGTATTTATTCTGTATTATTGTATCGTTATATTGTTGTTTAGGGGTCACATCTTGCTTAAAGCCCTTAAAAGCCCCCCTGACCATCTTTATCCCCTTGCATTGTTTTTTTTTTTTCAGATATTTTCACATCTCTTCATCCTTCTTCTCTCCTGACAAATACATTACCAGTCTATACAGCCTATACAGTCATTACCAGTCTATACATTACCAGTCTATACAGAATTAATATATTAGCTAATAAATAAGCATTTTCAATGCTTTTCCTTTTTGTACCACCGACCATCACTGCACTTTTTTAATCAGGTTAGGTCTAGCTTTCACTATGAATCATGCTGGATAATTGACTGGTTACATCTAACACTCTTTGCTACATAGGCAAGAATAAGCCTTTCAATCAAAAGCACCCTTCAAACAGGTCAGGTCAAATTCAACTTTCAGATCAAATTCACTTTTCAAACAGTGCATCTACGTCTGCGATTTTTAGCTTCATAATCATGGCAACTCGAGACCTTGAACTTGTTTCCAAGAAACAGCCTTTATAATAAGCCCTTGAAGTGCAGAGGTGTGTGCTAATGGCTCCACTTAATAATACCTAATTAGCAGCTGTAAATGTAAATACAGTGGTGCTCGAAATTTTCCAAACACTTGTACAGTACCAGTCACAAACATGGACACCTACTCTCTTCAACCCTCAATCTGCCCACTAAGAAAGGATACTGAGAATCCAAATAAAACAAATGACACAAGAACGTTTTACTAGTGCTTAGAACCTTTCTGGGACTGTCATGTATGTTAGTGGCAACCGGATTTAAACTTTTTTTTTTAAACACAAGAATTCAGGACTGTAAAGATGGTAAAACAGTCATAGATTAAAGCCAAAACAGATCAAAGTAGGGGGCATATGTGACAGCATGAAACTGCACTGTATAAACAAGAGCCAAAATCAACAGAGAACTGGATAACCATCGCCCTGTTTTCAACATCATATTCTTTCTCTCGACTGGTTCTCACTGAGCTCACTGCTTTTAAGTTCCACCTCTTCATTTCATATTCTAGTTTAACATGAATATGAATGCATTTAAGTCTGTAGATGTAGAAATTAAGGTGGAATAACAACAGAGTGAGTCAAATGTCAGTGGACACCATTTTATTTCAGAAAGAACAGGAAAAATGACCTATATGAATAATGCCACTCTTGCTTGCATGGCATTCCTATGTTGTCTATGGTGAGTTCACGCATTAGAGTTGGCAGTGGGGGGCAGGGGGTTTCTTGTGCCTTTGGGTGTCTTGAATGGAAGGTGAAATAGAAAAAAAAGAAGCCAACTTAGCTGTTTATTCTCCAGGTTGGACCTTTTTCTGACCTTAAATGTCATCTAGGTGCCCGTAACTGCTTCACTGTTTAAGGTGTAATGAAAATGCCAAATATGTGTAATGGTGTGAATATAGTGGCAAGATTTATGGTGGGCTGAAACCTCAAAGAACTCACCTTCATGTTTGGAAGTAAGTTCTTCTTTTTTTTTTAAGTGGAATGTAATGATAGTTGCAGAGAGTATTGGCATATTTGGGGGAATATTAGATAGTATTAGAATTTTAGCTTTTAATATTTCTGCTTCAAAGTTTGGTTCATGCTTGTTTACTGTGGTACTGCGAAGCTTCTAGGGTCTTGGAGGCTAAAACCCTGTGACCCTACTCCACACACTCACCATACCCACACCTGTGGATATGGTAACTATACAACCTCGTAAAGAACTATCACTTGCTTACCTCTCATTGAGTCTTCTTCTGCTTCTCACGTCCTGAACAGCAGTGTCTTCAGATAAATATGAGACACTAACTGCTTAGGAGACGTGTGGGGTGGGGGACTTTATTTTGCGGGACCCCACGCAAGATGTATACTTCATGTATAAGGCTGTCCAGCTCTGTCCATTCACCACACAGGTGTTAACCTTGAAACAAAAGAGATTCATCAAGACCTCAGGACGAGTCATAATGCAATGAAAGACCTTGGTAACATCTAGAGGACTATAGACCTCAAGTGCACTGATTGTCAGTGTTCAAGCGTCCACCATTCAGCACACACTTAACCTGGAAATCTGCTCAAGACCACATGGATAAACCAGAAGCCTGCTGGAAGACAGATGAATCCAACATAGAGGTTGGTCTTAACCTTTAGATCTCAAGGCCAATTTTGTGGGATGTTAAACATAAGATTCTCATCCCAACTTTTAAGCGGAGCTGCTTTGCTTCCTCAGATCCAATACAACTTGCCATTATTGACAGAATCATTAGTGAGTAGCAGTGCAAGACAGCAGCTTTAAGCACAAAAAGGTGTTTTAAGTGGGAGAGATTCAACATGTTGGAATGGCCAAGTCAGTCTCTAGAAAGTGCAAAATGCAAGAAACCCCTTCAACATGACTGAGTTACTTAAAGTAAGGCCTCACATAATTTTACTGTCATATATTTTTAATGTTGGCTAAAAGCAATGTAAAAAAATGAGGTTTAGTGTAATTCATTTCATTAGGTTCTTTTCATTTAACATTACAACTAGAGATCTTTTGGCTGCTCCCTTTAGAGGTCGCCACAGTGGATCACCTGCCTCCATCTTACCCGATTCCCTGCCTCCTCTACTGTTACAGCAACTATCCTTCTAACTCACCTTCCTCCTCTACTCCTCGCTGGTCTTTGACCTACAGTAGTCCAATTTCCACCGGCACCCTGCTGGTCAACAGCACCGGAGGCGGTTGTTGTTAACCCGGGCCTCGACCGATCGACCGGACCATATTTATGATCCGCATTATAATTTTGGCACAAGTTTTATGCCCAGTGCCCTTCCTGACACAACCCTCACCATTTATCCGGGCTTGGGAACGGCACCAGGAATGCACAAAGTACACCCCTAATGGCTGGTTGACCACCATTTATGCAGAAATACAGCGCATGCTCTAGTGGCACTAACATGAATCACTGTATATACTGGTTTTAGGTAACCAAGAAAGAAAAACGATGGTCTCGCAGGGCAGACATCAGTAATCTCAGTGTGTGTGTGTGTGTGTGTGTGTGTGTGTGTGTGTGTGTGCGTGGGTGCATGCGTGCGTTTACTTAAACAAGCCTTCTACTTCTACTGGCTCAATTATTCATGAGAGGAGTCTTAATGAGAACAGCGAAAATAAAGCATCTCTGTTTAATCAATTGAAAGCACTTGTAGAGAGCGATATTGACCACAGCTCTTTGTTCATTTACTTCATACAAATGCACTGGACAGTCTAATGCACTTATTCTAACTTTAAATGGACAACACACTGAAATGTGCTTTTGTAGATAACAGTGTCGCTTGTCAACTTTCATTCAACAGTCAAACCATTCCATTATGTGAAGATGATTAGAGAACATTTTGCCATGCATGGTTCAGCATTTATTAGAGACATTTTTATGTATTTTATCATTAGAATTAGACTAAAATCAGAGATTTCGTGACACAGGCCAGTGTTCAAAAAAGTCTTTTTAATTGTACCTGTTTAAGTAGCATTTTAAAACATCATGAAAACATGATAAAATAACAAATATAATATAACTCAGAAATAAACATACACAGAATATGTCTGCAGTGATGATTTTTTGACATATATAGGGGAATTTTAAACAAACTTGTTATTTCTACATACTTTGCTGGCTTGTTTAAGGCTGAATCTGCTTATTATTTTTCTCATTTTCTTTTTTTTCATGCATTTTAGGTGTTTTTATCAGCAAAATGTCATTGTAAGTACTAAGATCATTTTATTTCGATCACTAAAATGTAATGTCTTATTTTTGAATTTGGAGATGTGACGGTATAGATGTATACCATCACAGAAAGGAATTTAAAATATAGTATGTATTTATTCAGCTGAATTTCCTCACATGTTTTTGCTGATCTAAATAACGTTCATAAAAATGCACATTAAAATGCAAAATAAACATAGCTAGCAGGCTTACAGCAGTTTAGATGCTGTATACCTGTAGCAGATATTTCTCCAGCAGTGCTTCTGAAAACCACATGAGATGCAAACATGACTCTAAAGTGAGGTAGTAGGTGAAGTTAACGCTTCACAAAGTTTAACATCAATCTTAAAAAAAACTAAACAAATCAGGCCACAAAAATGCAGCTAGAAGCCTCTTCATACATGAAGCACCGTTTCATTAAAAAAAAAAGATTTTTTCTACAATGTTGTTGAAAGCATGTCTCCATAGCTCCATAACCCCATTCTGCCATGAACAAGTCAAAAATGATAATGACCTGCTTCACAGCAAAGCTTTCAAGACCACATGTATCTCCACAGTTGCAAAGCCACTTTGATGTCCACTGCAGTTTGACTTCTTCCCAGACAGCAAAGAATGTTTGGCCTAAATGTGGTCTACGTCTGAGTTATTAGTGCCAAAAGTGTCCCAACTATTGTCCCAACTATTGGAACAAATGTTTCTACTATTTGAGATCATTTATCCAAACACTTTGGGGATGAAGCCTTTTCTGCTTCTCTTTCTTTCTTTGTTTCTGTCCATCCTGCTTTCTGTTGTTACCAGTGAATGGTCGTGAAGGTAGCTCCTAATTCATTATGCGTGCATGTGTGTGTGTGTGTGTGTGTGTGTGTGTGTGTGTGTGTGTGTGTGTGTGTGTGTGTGTGTGTGTGTGCACAAATAGAGCTTGGGCAGGGACATGAGGTAGTTAGACAGGCAGGTACACTGTCAGGTCATTTGATTCAGATTGTGGCCTCAATAGAATTCATGACTCGGGTTACGCAGCATTATGCAACTCTCTAGAGTGTTGATCTGCCTGCTTCATGAGATATCCAGTATGGGAGACCAGTGTGCTTGGCCCAGAAAAGCAATGACAGAGACTCCATTCTCCCTATTACAGTCAGGGAACAAATCTTGAAGCACAAATTGCCACATAATTTTGCTTTAATTCACCGTGAACTAAAAGAGCCCTAGTTCTAGGACCACAGCAGAGAAAAGCCATGGTAGTGTAGCTGTAGTTTCACATCAGTGTTGTATGAAATTGTATGAAACAGTTGGAAAACAGTAGATATTCTAAGCGGCAGTGTTGCTATGGCAAAAACAAACACCACACTATTTCATTACATGCCTGCTTCCCTTACTCTCCCCTGCACATTTACTCTCATGAAATGTGTGGTATGTGATTTTTTTGAACTGGATCATGGTGCCAAAATGATTTATGCTGTTTCTGGTGTTAAATAGCAGATAGCTGAAGTTTAGGAAAACAGCCGCTGTACAGTGACAAAAAGAGTGGCAGTCTGGTATGTCAGTATCTGATTTTTACAAAATGCAACACATCGCAAACAAAAATAATTTTTGATATTTCCCCAAATTTACTGATATTACATTTACAGCATTTGTCTATTCTAATTTAAAGTGAAAATGGATTTACATCGTATTTCACATAAAGAAATTAAGAATAAAGAGTTAAGAATCGTACCCAACTTTGGTGTACACTGGTGTGCTTGCTAGACAGGGAATTAAATACTAGGTTGATACAAGGATGACAGTGTTGTTACCAACTACGTTACAACAACCACCGAACAAATGAACTGTTTGTCACTTGATTGCCACTTGAAACCCTCCCCAGTGTTTCACTCTATGGATTTTTATTTATAGTCTAGTGCAAAACGTCCCTCATTGGCAGTTTTAAACTGATTACTTCATGTTCCACTCATCTGTCCCTGCACAAAAATGCACCGTAGTCCAACAAAGTAGGCCCTTATTCTGAAACGTCGTCCGTTTCCAGCACCAGACAGATGAGCGGCTGTGTGTGGAGAGAAATACGACGGCCCTGATTGCCAGTGGTGGTAGAAGGTGCCTGAGGAGAAAGGGGACTCACAGATCACCTGCACCTCCGACACCTGCCTGATTGGAACCTTCTCAGGTCCTTCTCACCTGAACATTACTCTTCCCAGAACATCGGCGCACTCGGCCGCCACAGAGAATTTAATTTGGGAAAGAGGGAGCTTGAAAGGAGGCTCCTCTCCTTTTGTTTGATGGATGACTTTGCGAGCTCAGCACTCTCTGATGTTTGGTAATGTAGGCTCAGCCAAGGACCAGGATGCCCTGAGATGATTGTACTGATCACATTGGTGGAGATGAGGAGGAAGGCATTTGCCTTCATTTATTCCTTTTTTCTTCTTTTGTCAGAAAGCATACTGTAACCTACAGAGTTTTACGGGGGTTTCATTCTTTTACTTTGTCTTGAACGGGAGGCCGCCAGAAGATAATAAAGTCTAATTATTACAAGCCATGTGGTGTAATGCATATCAAGACAAAGCCCACGAGGAGCCTCACTCACCACATTTGCTTCGATTTTTCAATAGTGTATATTCCTCACGGGAAAAAAAAACACTTACATAGCATTTTATTTATTTATTATTTCCAAAAAGATTTTGAGACAACCGTAGATATAAGCATGACAGGATGGAAGCATGAACTAGGGGCTAGGCTGGTAGAACCATGGAGGAGAGCAAGTGGGCATTTCACCTACCCAATTTGGTCATTTTCCAATTCCGTCCCACTGGCTAGGACTTGTCCAGTCACACTCAGTGTGTGGATTTGTATATGCCAGCCTTATCACTGCCACACCTGGTGTACATGTACTTGCCTTTACATGCAGCAGTCAAACTGTTTCCGAGAGAGAGAGAGAGAGAGAGAGAGGTAATCATATATAATGTGGTGAAAAGCTTGTACAGGATGTGGTTTAGTAGGTACTGCTGTAATGAACAGAAACCTGTAATCAGTGTAGCCTAGAGCAACAGTAGAAAAATAGCCTCTACAGTAGGGGTGGGTTAACCAAAAGCCTGCGTGAAAAGAAGTATTCAAAGACGGAGAGTGTGTCTGATTCCTGAACAGTAGCAGGAAGGTTATTCCCGAGTTGGGGAGAATGAAGTGTGACGCAATGGGTTGTATGATTTAAGTTCTTTAAGATATTGTGGGAGACATGGGACTTCCAGATTACACAGAAACAGTGTTACCATAGCTGTTGGCAGCAGTGGATTGGAAGAAGGCACATAGCATTGATAGCTGTGATGTGAAGAATATGAGAGAACTACACAAACAATTGAAAGGGACAAGCATTGGATTGTCCAACATGATAGGCATAGAGACCCAACAGCCATGGTAACCCATTCCTTTAAGTGCCAGCACCATTGGCAGGTGGGTATGTGACACTGGACTACATACAGTACATGCAGACCACGACAACAACTGCCCAACACTGCACCAACATTGCCAATGACTGCAAAAATGTCATGCCAGCCAGAATGGCAGCAGGTTATCTTCACTTCTTTTGTTGTGGTGAACACAAGTCCATATTTGGAGGCACCAAGGTCAGCACTGGTATTAACAGTTGTAATCTGTTATGGCAATTTCCACAAAATCTGAGATTCAAAATCAGAACATTCAAGCTGCATGGAATGGATTATTGGAGTACACCATTAGGAACCTCTACAACTCCATGCCATGGTGTCTGGCTTGGTGTGTTAGCAAATGTGATGGCCCAACACCATACTGAGAGGCAGTGGACAATTATTGTGATAAAAAAAGCTGAATCTCTGCCATCATATGTGGTATTCTTTATGGGTGAAACCATACATCTTTGATCTCTCTCGGGTTCAGAAAAGTCTACAGGACGTCCTCCTAGTAATGTTGGTCCTTCTCACCTTCTTCTGATGAATGACATTGTCTATAATACACAATAGGTGGTAACAGGTGAGAAATTGTGATCATAGTGAGATACTGGGAATGAAACAGTAACATCACTGAAGTGCTTTTTACATACTGAAAATCAATAAAATATCATCCGGTCACACTAAGAATGCAGTGAAAACGACAAATCACGTATAACCAGAACCAATCCACGAAAGAGATGTTAATGCCAGGTGTAAACAAGCTCTGTTTGTGTGATTCCTTCAAAAGGTACAAATTACAAATGCAATAATCTAACCCAAGCACCTCTCTACTCACTATCCTTTAGTGTGTGCTCCAGCCCACTTCATAATCCTTGGGTTTAGGCAGCAGCATTTGCTCTCTCATTTTTGTGACTTGGCTGTGAAGCTTCAATTTGGAGATGGTGACTAGATTTGTCATTTAATCATCTTGGCATTAGTCTCCTCATATCAGCTCAGCTCGTCCTATTCAGCTGAGGTAACAACATTCAGAGGTAATAACATTATAAAAGGCAAAACCATATGGTGAAGTGTAACAAACGGTGAGCAGATGTGTCTGTGAAGTACATCTGTCAGGAAAAAAACCTTGGGAAAAATGGAATGGTTTGGTCAAAAATAATACCGGCCTTAAACAAAAAGGACCTTTCAAGTGAGTTCGCTGTCAGGGAGAAATTGTCGGAATAAAATCATGGAAGTCTTGTTAGAGTTGAAGCACACTCTCATTATCTCGATCGTGGCCAGAATAGTCTTTACATAGTCTATTCCTCATCTTGACATTCCAAATGTTTTAATATCCCAAGATGTTTAGTCTTGGCTTCTGCAGCTTGCGATGTGGACATTGTGAATAAGCGAAGGGTGAGCTCTTCATTTAACCACAGTCGTGTCCACGTTCTGCAGCACACACAAGGGCAGCTGCGGCCTTCATTTTGGCTGCTTCCATTTCTGCTCTAGTGTTCAACAATTTTAATTCTTGTAAATTGCACGAGCATAATGGGAGTCTAGCTGCAGACTTGTAAATAATGACCCTGAAAAATCATACAAACACTGAAACAGATTGTCTTTAGATGGAAGAATGTTTCATTAAAGGTTTCTTTCTTTCTTGAACAACGGTTTTGCATACATCACACAATTTCTCACATAACACAGGTCAGGCCTGGTCAGTGGAGAGAGACAAATTTCTGCACGACCCATAGAAATCTAGCTAAACATAGACTTACACGGAAACTAAAGTTTCTCCAGCTACATACTGAAGTTCTGTTCATTTTGTAAATAATGAAGATCTAAATTCAGTTTGAGCAGGTTAAGGAAGTGTGCAGCCTTGTGTTTACTGTACAAAGATCTGAGTAACTACTGTCTTCTAGGGCTTGTTAACAATGTTAGTTTCACACACACTAAAAAACAGAGGTATGATGGTTTTGTTTTGTGCTCAGAGGTACATCTTCAATAAATGTACCCTCAAAAGTACAATATTGTACTTTTGGAACAAAATAGCATCTTAACTGGTTCTAAACAGGAACAGGATTTTCAATGAAAGCTATTCTAACTCAATCGTTTTCAGCCCCAGCGACAAGCTCTGGACGATACAAACCTCTTCTTCATTTTCTTACTGTGTGGCTCCAGTTTCAGTTAAAGAAATGGGGACAGCAGCAGCACAGAGATGATCGGGATATGTTTAATGTTACTTTGGTCGATAAAAGTGATCACGTCACACTAGCAATTAAGCAACTATACAATATGTTCTTCTGTGTTCTTAAACCAAACACTTAAACCTATCATTTTTGTTAAACCTTGGTCAACAATAAAACTTTGCAAGATCCATTTGTTCCTCAAAGTGCACCTTCTTCAAAGGTCTCAGCCCACAGCACTTCGACCCACAACACAGCAGGCTCCTCTAGATGTTCTGCAGTTCTGTAATGGTGCAGCATCTTCTTCACTCAGATAAAGTTTGATGCAGGTTCTTGGTTTTGGAGGTTTAAACCAGTTTTTATTGAGTTTTCTTGGCCTTCCAGAGCTCATCTTGTCCTCCACAGTTCATATGAAATGCTATAAAAACTGCAAGTTGCAAAATGCATGGCAATCTTCTTATAGGCTTATCTTACCTTGGGAGCATTGGTTGTTCTGACAGAAACATGCAGAATGATGATGATGATGATGATGATGATGATGATGATGATGATTAATAATAAGTAATAATAATAATAATAATAATAATAGTAGTAATATGTTTACAACTCAGAATGATTACTATATATATATATATATATATATAATATAATATATATATACAATAATATATATATAATATAATTTTATAAAATGTGTATATATATATATTATATATATATATATATATATATATATATATATATATATATATATATATATTCTCTATTTTAATGTTAAATTAAATAAAATACTAGATTAACATGAATAAACTGCCAAAATCTTACGTTTGTTAACATGTCAGAGCACAGAATCCTATACATTTACACAAGAAATGGGTCACTAGAGTGTCCTTGTACATCAACAATATGCCAAAAGCTGCTGCAGCCTCAATGGTGTCCAACTGTTGTTTTGCATTCTTTCTCTCCATATACATTTATTTTGTTTGCTGAAGTGGGTGGACGGCCCTTCTCATTTATTCCTCCCACTTGCAATGGCTTCTGCCAAGTGGCGGCTTAAAAGCAGTGCGAACAAAGGCCCAGCATGTCAAAGAAACATAAGTGAATTCTGGATAAATGTGCAGTGTAGCGTGTTACAAAATATAACATGTTCCAAAATACACCGATTTGTAAATGTGGTACATTGCGATACAGCATGTGTGCATGAGGTGCACTGCTTAATGCTCAACAGCTGTGACAGTTATGTAATGTATAATTAATGCAAAACGAATTGTGAGTTACAAGATATGCATATATAACAGCAATGGCTAGAAAGTGATACACAGTAAAAAAAAAAAAACGGATTTGAACAACTTTTATTTTGATATGTAATATGACATAGCTCTAATATTAAGATGCATGATTACTGCTACTTTTCGTTCCATGAAGAACCATCTTTGTAATCTTTGTAATAGACGTGTGAGGAACCATTTAAATGCCCTCCTCTTGATGTAAAGCTTCTTTAGCAACACTCCCAGCCTCTGTTACAAATAATTTTTATTTATTTATTTATTTATTTATTTATTTATTTATTTATTTATTTATTTATTTATTTATTTATTTAATGATTTTTTCATTTCAGTTTTCAGTTTTCATATCAATATTTGTCAGGTTTTCCATTATATTAGGATAGCCTTTGAATCCAAATCGTCTGTCACACTGGCCATTCAGTACAAATTTCCTTGCTAAATGGGCAGGATGATGACTAGACTTAAAAGCCAACATAAAAAGTAAACATAATTATATTTTATTTATTTATTTTGTTACTTTTTATATTCTCTTAACCTTTGATTTAACCGGGCAGGCCGTTAAGAACAGATTCTTATTAACAAAGGCAGCCTACTGCAGTCCAGGCTTTCTCAACCCGTGGGCTGCGGATGACCAGTGGGCCATGAAGCACTCTCTAGTGGTACGTAGACTCATCCTCAGGGGAGAAATAATGGTGACATGGTCCTCAAGAGAAGCAACAAATCATCGGCCAGTACAACCCAGACTGCAGCAGATCGGATGTGATAGAATAAGTAGGCAGATTGTTGACATGGAGCCTGACATGCAGAGGCAGCTTTTAGACAGAATTAAAGTTGTTCACATTTCGCAGCTAGACGTGTCGCCTGATGTTAGCAATGCATTTGGGAGAGATGTTAATATGAAGACGTGCGTTCTCAGGCCCTCGTTCTCACATTTTCAGTGCCTTACACGAAAGTTTTCTTGTGGGCTTATTATGCTTTCTGCTGATAAACAGGTGGGCCATGAGGTGGTAGAAATAAAAAAGACAAAAATTAAATCAATAAATAAAATGAACAAAGATATACCAGTTAAACCTGCTTTAGGGCACTTCAGTCATGTCCTGCCTGTTCAGGGAATCCAACCAGGAACATTCCAAGTCAGAAGGTTGGTAGCCTAACCACCAGGCCATTGATAATAATGTAGCCACGACAGTATAAAGCTGTACATTCCTGTTTGCTATGAAAGTGTAGGTAACAGCCATGCTTAGCATTGGGCTAATTTGTGTGTTGAGCTGTGCTAAACCGGGGCGTCAACAGTCAACCGTTCAAAGGCAGTCTAGTCTGTCAGCTGTACAAGTTTATTTAATGTCAGTGAGAAAGAACTGAACATATGTAGATAAAAATAGCCTATTCTTTCACATCTTTCTGTAATCAGCACAGACAATGCAGTATCACAATTAAGGACGAGGCTGAGGACGAGGAAAAGTTCCTCATAATGACGACCTCCATGAAAATTCACTGAAAAGAGCCCGTGTGACTGGGCTTTTACAAGGAAGTAATGGTTATGAGTTAGTACTGCAGATAAGTGGCACAGATGGCATGTGATTGTGTTTAATATAGAATTCGTCTTCCTCTGTGGTGGACAGCAATGCAGTGAAGCATGACCACGCTGCAACATTCGGACGCTCGCATCATTATTAAAACATAGACTGACATATCTTTCCCTCCACATAAACTCATAGCCATACATGCCAAGGGCACGATGTGCTCAAAGTGTCTCACAGGATCGCACTTAATGCCCTGCTCTGCCATATGTGACATGAATATGACCCTGTCCCTGTCATGCCCGTTATTAATATTTTGCGTCATTTCATAACAGATGTACCCCCTGATCTGACATAGCAGGCCAATCGGCGCTGCTTCAGCACCACTTCAGTCTTTGCCCGACGCTAGCCATCACGCCCAGGCCATCAGTCATACGGCGCTATTACGGCGGTGATGGGTGTCACGGAGGTGGCTATAAATCAACTTGATGAGCGGCCCTTGCCAAATTTTGCCACTTTGAGCTTAGCTGATTTCTCTCCCTTTCTTTAGCCAGAGGGCTGAAGTGAAGAATGAATGGGCTGCGTTACTGAAAGAGAAGGAGGTTTTATTGCCACGTTTAATGATGGAACTCGTCGCCTCCCGGAGTTTCTCCATCATTCGGGATGTGCAGGGAGGGACTGCTTGCCCTTCACCGGCTGGATTTGCTGGCATCACGCAGCCACATTTGGAAACACTCTGATGAAACCCTGGAGAAGAATTGTCATACTGTTTTGGAGGCCCATGCATCATAAACGAGACTTCATAACTGAAGATGATTCCTCAACAAAAGCAGAATGGAAAATGATAAGACAGATGATTAGCAATTCTAATTTGAATATAGCTGGGCTCACATTGGGAAACTGGAAAACTCAAAATTATATGACAGTTATAGTTCAAACGCACTTTGTTTACATAAAGGGTATGCACACGATGTCACAGCCAGTGAGGGTCACTGTGGCCATGCCCACTCAGTAGCAAAAAGACAGAGTCGGAGTGTCAGTATTCAGTGCAAACACACAAAAATATCAAAAATGGGAAAGAACTGTTGAACTTTACAAACAGATTCAACAAGAATTCAGAGCAATCCTTTAACTCGTAGAACCCAGATCCACACATATCATAAGAATCTATAAGACTTACCTGATCTAACCATGGTGTGAGTAATCCAGCTCGGAAAAAAAGCTAAAATTCACTCATTTCCAAAGGAGCTTCCAGGAATCTGGATGATCAATTTCCAACAGGATGTCAGAGAGTGAAAAAGTAATCTTTTATTCAAGACATTCATACAAATATTTAAATTCTGTTATCTTCTCAAATTAAGAGAAAAAGAGGAGCCTAGGATCTTCTGAAGATAACAATGTCTGGCATGTGTAACTCACTAACTTAATTTTAAAATAAAAGTGCATAAAACTATAAAAATACCCCACGAAATTAAAGTTTAACAGACTACTATTTTGCGGTTGCTGAAAAGGCCAAAACAAATTTACAAAATTAAAACACTTTTATAAATGGTGGAAAAATGTTATTTATTTTTATAAATTTGTTTTGCCCTTCCCAGCCAGTATAGGGTGGAGTACATTTTAAGTTATATAACTACATGCATAATTTATTGGTAAGTTTTGGAAAACATTTAAAAACATACATGATGATGAATACGGTGAAACAGCGCTACCTAGCCAGACAAACACAGCTGTCCTTAAAAAGGGGTGACCTTACCTCACAGAGGCACGTCAGATAACTTTGTAGGTTTGTAAGATAATCTTGGAACAGACAAATGAAGATTATCATGACCTCAACAGTTTATGTTTAGTTCAGTGGTTCTCAGTGTTGGTCCTGGACTTCTATTGCCCTGCAGGTTAAAATTAGAGCTTCCCCTAATTCCTACCTGATCCAAGTAATGAACTATCTGAGGAGCCCTTACTGAACGGAACAGGGTGCATTACAGCAGGAAAACTGTAAACAGGCAGGACTGAGCATCTAAAGGCTTAGTGTATTTCTACTTCATCTAAATCAGGCACATTAAAATGCTAGGAAACCTGATTCCAGGCCGCATATCAGTGTCCATTGGTTGCTTAATAATTTGATTGGATCAGTCAAGTCCAGCTGCTTTTAACTTGAGCCGATAATTGCTGGTTTCACTCTCGTTTTTGGCGGTCTCCCCTAGTAGTCAAGCTTCAACATGTTTTGCCAATAAGTCTGACTCAGCGGGCATATGATTTTATCACAGTCATGTGGAAAAAAAAATCTTTATATTTAAACATATAGACGCTGATTTTCGTTTTAACAACATTGAGATATAATGGTTATGACACCCTGTGTCCTCTTCATTCATTCATCCATCCATTTTCTGTACCGCTTATTCCTGAATAGGGTCACGAGTGAGCCGGTGCCCAGCCGGCAACTCTGAGTGCAAGGGCGGGAAACAACCCTAGACAGGGCGCTAATCCATTGTAGGGCGCACACACACACACATCCACACACTAAGGGCCACTTTAGTGTCACCAATTCACCTACTGCATGTCTTTGGACTGTGGGGGAAACAGGAGTACCCGCAGGAAACCCACACAAACATGGGGAGAACATGCAAACTCCACACAGAAACTTCCCACTCCTCAAAGTAGAATTCTTTCAGTTGTGTGATTTAACTTCAGTGTTTACAATGACTATCATACATTTTTCTCAAGCACCCACTGATACACTAAAGAATTCATAATGTATATAATGATGAAGGGTCTTGTGCTAGGACCTGGGTTCGATCCCCGGGTGGGGCGACCTGGGAAGTTTCTGTGTGGAGTTTGCATGTTCTCCCCGTGTTCACGTGGGTTTCCTCCGGGTACTCCGGTTTCCCCCACAGCCCAAAGACATGCGGTAGGTGAATTGGTGACTCTAAAGTGGCCCTTAGTGTGTGAATGTGTGTGTGTGTGTGTGCCCTACGATGAATTAGCGCCCTGTCTAGGGTTGTTCCCGCCCTTGCGCTTGGAGTTGCCGGCTGGGCATGGGCTCACCCGTGACCCTATTCAGGAATAAGCAGTTCAGAAAATGGATGGATGGATGGATGGATGGATGGATGGATGGATGGATGGATGGATCTTGTGCTCAAATCTCTGTTTGGTATGGGCCAAACATGTCTTCTGCTGTGTTCAAATAATTATTGGAATCAAGAATGTTGGATTCATCCAAAGAATTGTTCCAGAAGTCCCGGTCTTTGTCTAGATGCATGGCAAATGTTAATCTTGTAGCCTTGCCCTTTTTAACAGCAAGGGTTTCCTTCTTGCACATCTTGGTCTCTTTCTGATGATAGATGTGATGATATTTTAGTATTGTTGGACACTTCTTAACTCTTGTGGTCTGCTCCTGGATTGAACTTGCTAGGACAGCCTCAACAACAGAAGCTCATCTGTTGTTGCACAGGTTGTTTTTTTATTTGTTTATTTATTTTCTTTTTTTTTTTTTGCATTCACCAAATGTTATTCAGTAAATAAACAAAAATTATGCTAGAATATGCAAAAGTGGGTATCTGTTCAGGATGTGAACTTTTCACTTCATGGGAAAAAAAATAAATAAACAAACAAAAACAAACAATGCATGTCATTTGAACAACGGTGCCCAACATTTTGGCTAAAACTGTGTATATAACCAGGTGAATCAAAACTTTAAGACCATCTGTCATGTGCAGCCTTGCCTTACTCTCTTGTTTGTTGTTGTTATTTTGTTAAATTCTGCCATGTGCTCCCCAGTCTTCATGCATCTATGTTTGCCTCTTGTCTCTGTCCTTGTGCCAGAGGCACTCAGACCAATCTGACCAGTTTAGCTGGTCTGCAGAGGCCACTACAGTGTGTTGTCCCACACTACAACAACATTGTCATTAAATTTTTGGTATCTTGTGCCACATTAGGCCTTCTGGCAGTTTGGACTAAATGAGATAGCCTTCAATGTCCTTCTGTGTTAATGAGCCTTTGGCATCCATCATCCTCCAATCAGTTTATGGTTAGACCCCACCACCTTGCTCACCACCACTAATAAGAAGCACTCTGACCCTGTCATCTGTGGCTTTACCCTTGTCCATTTCTTCCATATCCAACACATCACCCATGAGAATAGACTGTTCAGCTATTGGTTAACATATAACCAGGCATTGAAAAGCACTGTTGAGATAAAGTGAGTGATAAATTGAGTTTTTTATACACCATCCAGTCAGGAAAGAGGCAAGAATGGGCAAGTATAAGAATCTGAGACAGCTTGACAATGGCCAAATCCTGAAGACAACTAGACAAGACAACTCACAACGCTTCCAAAACACTAGGTCTTGTGGGGCTTTCCTGTTATGTGGTGGTCAGTAACTATCAAAATCGGACCAAGTTAAGACAGCTGGTGACTGGTGAACAGGCTCATGGGCAATCAAGGCTCACTGATGCTCATGGAGGTCCCACATCACAACTTACAGGACTTACAGATACCAAGGGTTGCCTACAGAGGTCTTGAGTCCATTAACTGAATGGTCAGATCTTTTTTGGTGGCATTAGGTGACCTATTCGAGGTTATGCAGGTGTTATTAAAGTTATGGATGATTAGTCTATATATATGCATAAACCCACGCCTTGGGCAGATAACTGACCATAATGTATTTTTAGAACAGCTCTGGATGCAATTACATTACACTGCATATTTTTGTAAATGAGAAATCTTCTTTCAGCTTATGCATATGCTCAAGGTACTATTTAGAGGCCATGGAAAGAGTGTCTAATCCTAGCTGGAGAGGATTATGGAGCAGTGGGGGAAGTTATTTGTCCACCTCCAAAACTATTTATTTGCTGCTTATTTTGCAGTTCAGCACTCAGATCTAAATTTAGATCGCTGGCAGAGAAACTCTTCAACCCTGTGGATCTGTAACATCATGTTGGAAAATATAAACAACAGCGATTGCAATGATAATAATAATAATAATAGCAACGACCACAAATATGTGTGTCTTATGAGCATGCATGACATCACTGAGCATGACAGTGAGCAACAGTAATGCTAGAATCCGTTCATTCTCCTGCAGTAGGCAGGAGACGTATCTGAAACCCTTGTTTATCTCTTCAGGCCTGCCCATGACTCTCGTATAGTGGAAACAACAGCAATAGCACACTTCCTTCCCTTCACACCTAGGTCTACCTGAACTCTATCAAAGGAGTTCACTGTCACTGCAGGCTATTTCTGGCCAGTAAGGAAAATGGTGCAATGGCGCACATCCATGCCGAGCTATCCTGACTGCCGACATTGTGTTGGCAGAGAGTGTGGGAAAGTCCTGACAAGCACTGTAGCAGGCTTTGTCTGACATGTGCTCAGACGCCGGCCGAGAAGATCAGACCAAGCAGATCGGATCAGACAGGGGATGTTCTCCTCTCAGGTTACCCGAGGTGATTTGAGGTGAGAGATGCCACTGGGGTTCTGTTTCTCTGAAAAAAAAGTTTGTGGTTCTACTGAGCTGATGAAAATTTCACACCTCAAAGCATAAAAGCTTAAGTGAGTCAAGGTGAAGCTAGGGGTGTTTTTTAATTCAGTGATGCTGTTTTAGGCTATGCAGCGGTTCAGCTGGATGCCTTTGTAGCATTACCTACAGACGAGAGACGACTGTCAGCGCACTGCTATTTTGGAAAGTTTTGATATGCTAAGGCTGTGTGAAGGAGCATTGCATTAATGCAGTATGCTCCATGCGTGAGATCTATACAGTATAATCTACAAAAGCACAGTGCTTATGCTACTCGAGGGTGGTCAGTCTGGAACTGGGCTTAATGTGGAAGCGAGCACAAAGAGAACTAAGTTTGTCTGTGGCAGAAAGACTTTCATTATTTAAGATAATTATTCTTTCTGGTGGCCTACAGATTAAACTGATGTGTGCACAGTCCTGGACAAAGTATTGACAATGAAAGAAAATGCAGCACTTCATCAGAAACATTGCTGCTATTACAAATGGTTTATTATAGGACTGTTTTTGCCTTGAAATATCACCAAACATCTGAAAAAAAATAGCAAAATCTGAAATCATTCCATATAGAACTCCAGAAATAGTCTGGACGAATCATTGCCACCCTCATCTTAATATTTGGTTGGAAACAATGGCTAAAATTCTCTACTAGAGGACTTCAGAACACTCCAGCACTCATAGGTGCTGTTTGAAGTATGTTTTGGGTCATTATCCTGCTGGAAGACCCATGACCTCTGATAGAGGCCCAGCTTTCCAACACTGGGTCTTCCATTATGCTACTAAATTATTTGATAAGATGTCATAATACCATGCATTAGCTACAGTGCCATTGTCTGTAAACATCATAATTTCCTAATCAATTGTGGGATGTTTTGGTAGATTTATAGTTACTTTTATTCACCAAAAATTTTAAAAGGATGTCAGATGTGGTTATTTTCAGTAGATCCTAGGCTACTAAATTTGTCTTCACCTGAAACATAAATAAGAACAGAATTTTAATATTTGTATGAATCTGACCCTGTTTTGATCAGAAATGTATTTATGTCTATAATTTTTTGTGGGTGTTTCTTTTCTTTGCTTGTTTGGATCTCAGTCTGAAATATATCCAGAGTCTTTTTGAGCTTAAACACATGGAGTTCTTTATACTGATTTGTTTGACAAGTAAACCTATAAGAATAAGTTCTTCAAAATACTTGAATAACATTTATTATTTTTATTAGTTATGTAAATATCAGTATCAACCCTTCTCAGGACTTTTATTCTGAACACTGTATCAGCCAAGAAAGAGAGTAATCAGCCCCTCCCTTCTCAGTTTCCCATATAACTGAATAGGCAACATCATTAGCAACACCCACTCTCACCGATCAGTCAGAGACAGTATGCAGGGTAAGCATGTACACATGGACGAACCAGTAAACATATATTAGAAGCTCCTTTGGCATTTAAACTGGGATTTAATTCAGTTGGAAATTAGTGAGTTTTAGCTGGATTCTGAGCTGGATTACTCACAGATAATTCATCACACAATGATGCGAACAGCATGTTTAGAAAATTTCGAGAGTTCTGTGTGGAACGATATCCCATTTTGTCTCCATTTTTTTGCTGTTCCTGTGCAGAAAAACCAGCATACTTCTGAGACAAATGTTGCATTTGTTGAAAACAATATTTTTAGTTGTGAAAATATGAAAACACTGGAAAAGTTAAAAACCAGTGCCCTGCAGCATGACATGTATGCCATTTTCCCTTGAGACCACACATGTGAGGATATTCTAATATTTTTACCCATCGTATGTGTTCTAATGGCACCATAATGGCTTGAACAGCCATTATTGCCCTTTGTTCACACAGCATTTACAAGACATCTTCAATGTCAGACGAAAACTAGGCTTAAATGGGAGCTGATTGTCTTTGTTGCTAAGAAAGACAGTTTAGACATGATAACCTTGCTTCGCCCAGGCAAACTGAATATGTGGCAATGAGAGCAGCTCTACCGATAATGACACGGAATTTCACTAAGTTTCAGCTGCATCTGAACATCAGAGGATAGAACCGAATGAATGTGGTCCAGTTTAGTAGCATAGCTGTAAAAATTATTCATTTAACTTTATTTTAGAGAACAGCTACAAGTGCCATGCAGCAAATAAAATCAAATCAAATAAATAAATAAATAAATAAATAATGGCAAGCTCACCCTGCATCATTCCTAATTCATCATTATCAAGCAAACATCATTAATAAACTGGTGCTAAAGGCACAGTTTATCTCACCACAAAGTGACTTTGGACTTTATCAATAACGGATTATCGACAGCCTTGTTTATTAACCAATCCATTATTTATAATAATACGTTTTGGCTCTTGCAATAGCTAGCCTGAAAAATACAAATGAAATCCAATATAACTCAAAACACTCCATCTGTCTGTCTTTTCTGGCTCTGTATCAGAGCAAAGTGTGAAAGCTGAATTGCTTGTTTCTGTGAAGGTGAGACGATGTCAGCTGTCTTTACACTTGTATTTGTGCTAGTCTGATATGCGCTTATATAGCACAATATTAGGAATACCTGTACACCTGCTCATTGGATCAAATCAGCCAATTGTGTAGGGGCAGTGCAGTGCACACAATGATTAAAGATTCAGGTCAGTATCTTCAGTATGTTCACATCCACCTTCAGAAAGAATGAAAAACTGATTTCAGTGATTTAGAGCTTGGTGCTATAATGACTGATTTCTATACCTGCCAGTCTCCTGGGATTGTCAGCACAACAGTCTACAGTGTTTCCTTAAAATGGTGCATTAAAGAAATATAAGGGCCGGATGGGATGGAATATGCAGAACGGCTACGGTGACTCAGACAACCACTCTGTACAGTTTAGGGATGGGTGATACCACTTCAATTCAATTCAAACCGATACCAAGTAATACCAAGGCTGTTATCCCGATACTAATACCCACTTTAAAGTGTTTGATGTTCAACCATGACAGATGGTCAATGTGAACAAAATTGTAACTTAAAATCTGACATAAATATTAAATTAAACATTCAGACATCAACATCTTGTTTTCAAACAAAGCACAACACTTGAAGATGATGTCGGTAAAAGTAGTTCCTGTACATCATCATTATTCATGGAGTTTTTTGAGTTTTCATTGACAGATAGGATGCACTTTAAATGAATAAACACAATATATATATATATATATATATATATATATATATATATATATATATATATATATATATATATATATATATATATATAATGTGGACCAGGATTGATTGTTTAAAGTAAACACAAAGAAGTATCGATATTTAAGTATCGATCAGCCCCTTTGTAGTACAGTTGTTTTATTGTTTTGAACAGAGAATCATCAAGAAAGCACAACAAGTTGAAACTTTGGATGAGCTACAACAGTTAAGGCTCGCAAACTAGGTATGCAGCTGAAGACAGGGGAAATGTAGACTAGTGTGACATAACTGGATTTCTGCTCACACAAATGCTCACGTATATGGAAGGCTCAGAATGTGGTGGCAACAGTTAGAATCCCAGCTTGTATCCCCATCTACATTGTTTCAACAATCCAGGCTTGTGGCAGTGGTGTAATGGTGTGGGGAATGTTTTCATTTTGATCCCTTAATATAAATTCCATCACTTGGCCACAATTTGCTCATCACCATGGCAACCTTTAGCATGATAATGCACCATGTCAAAAAGCAAGTGTCATATCAAACTGGCAGAAATGTGAAAATCAGTGGATCAGATCTAAATCCATTACCAAGCCTTTGTGATGTGGTACAGCAGGAGAATTCTGTTGGTTTTGAAAGCTAAAGGCCAGAATAAAAAGCCAGTATTAGTATAATATTTCTAATGAAGCGTTTGGTGAGGGTATATTTTGTGTGTGTGTGTGTGTGTGTGTGTGTGTGTGTGTGTGTGTGTGTGTGTGTGTGTGTGTGTGTGTGTGAGCAGTGCTGGTTGTACAGTCTAACACTAGCAGGAAGGAAGGACCTTTACACACTTATGGTGAAGCAGCCCATCACTGGGTCTAAGGGGCTTCCCAGGACCGGCCCTCTTAATGATTTTGTTCAGACTCTTCCTGTCTGCGTTTGAAATACTGCTGCCCCAGCAGACCACTCCATAAAAGATGGTAGTTGCCACCACTGTGTCAAAGAAGGTCCTCTGGAGTACTCCCTGCACTCTAATTGACCTCCGTTTCCTCAGTAGGTGGAGGTCTGGCCTCTTCTGTAATGTGCATTTGTGTTAAATGACCAGTCCAGTTTGGTGTTTAAGTGAACACCCAGGTACTTGTAAGAGTTCACTCTCTCAATGTCCATTCCCGAGATGTTCACTGGTGGAGGGGTCTGTCTGCACCTGTGGAAATCCACCACCAGTTCTTTCATCTTTCTCACGTTTACCTGGAGGTGGTTCTGCAGGCACCAGTTCACAAAGTCCTGAATCGATTCTCTTTACTCGCTGTCCTCCTCATTATTTATAATGTTAGGTGCTGGAGTGTATGAATATCAGATTGGAGCTGCCATCTGATGAGCAATGAGCTGAGAAGCCTACAGAGAAGAGATCAGCCTCCTGACACACTGGTGCCAGGAAAACAACCTCTCTCTAATCATCAACCAGACCAAGACCACTTTCCTGTCTTCATCAATGAGAACAATGTGGAGAAGGTCAGCAGCATCAAGTTCCTTGGTGTTTACATTTCCCAGAACCTTAGATGGTCAGAACACACAGTGGTGAAGACGGCACAACAATGCTTCTTCTACCTCAGGAGGCTGAGGAGGTTTGGTCTGAATCCCTATATCCTGAAGATGTTCTACACCTGTTTTGTGGAGAGCATCCTGATGGGTTGCATCACCTGCAATGGAACTGTATCACTTAGCCACTGTCTGAGGAAGACCAGGATGATTTTAAGGCTCAACCCACCCAATGACTCCATCAACCCAAGCCACTGCCTGTTCTCAAAGCTGCCCAGCGGTAGGAGGTACAGAAGCATGAGGACCAGAACCAACCAGTTCTGAGACAGTTTCACCCCCCAGGCCACCAGACTGCTAAACAGTCAGTAGACCAGTGTTCGAGTCCACAGCCAGTCACAACCCATCTCACCTGTCCCATCACAACATCACACCTTCACACCATATAAACACGTCTGCATTTGCGCTTTACACACTACTGGAGCAGCAACTCAGTTACACTACACCCACCAAAGACTGTCTCCCACTGCACCCACCAAAGATTGTCTCTCACTGCACCCACCAAAGACTGTCTCCCACTACACCCACCAAAGACTGTCTCCCACTACACCCACCAAAAACTGTCTCCCACTGCACACACAAAAGACTGTCTCCCACTACACCCACCAAAGACTGTCTCCCACTACACCCACCAAAGACTGTCTCCCACTGCACACACCAATGACTGTCTCCCACTGCACCCACCAAAGACTGTCTCCCACTGCACCCACCAAAGACTGTCTCCCACTGCACCCACTAAAGACTGTCTCCCACTGCACCCACCAAAAACGGTCTCCACTGTCTACATTTAATTCTATACCCAGTGTACATGTAAATGTAATGCAAACATTCTTAATATCTTAGTATATCTTAGTATCTTACACAGACCTTCAGCAGTGCAATAATTTATTAATAGTGTAAAAAAAATATTACATATAGGTATATTCCTTATATTTATTTATTTTTTTGTTCTCTTCTTTATTCTCTCTTTTTTCTTCTTTTTCTCATTTTTTGCATTATTTTACTACTGTTAGGGACTTGCACCTAGGGTTTACACTCACCCTTACACCCTTATGGTTAACACATACAATTAAACAAGAAACAGAAGAATCATTTGCAAAATGTAATTACTAACATGGCAATTTTCTTGGATAAAGGAAAAACAATGATAGGCCCTAATAGCTGGTATTCATGAGCTGAAATAATGTCAATCACTATAGGAAAGAAAGATGTTCCCATTTCTTCATGCACTATTCTTTCAGCTATATGATGCATTTATACAGATGGTCTTACATTTTGCTCAAGTTCCCACTAAAATAATAAAGATTTCATAATGGTTTCTATGGTATAGAGATCTCCAGGTCCTGCTGCAGCAAAGAAGCCCCAAACTGTGACATTTCCACCACCATGCTTCACAGTTTGTACAAGGTTACTGTGCTCAAACAATGCACCAAACACTTCATCTGTTACTGTGGCAAATAATTCAACTTTGTATTCATATGTCCAAAGCACAATGTTCCAGACGTCCTGGTCTTGGTCCAGGTGTTCTCTGGTAAACGTTTGCACTTTGACATCAACTGTGGCCAGAACTACCTATAGGTGGCGTGATGACATTTTACGATTGTCTGAGACTTCTTTATGCATTTTGCTGTTGGCTCTTGGGCTGAACTTCCTAGGATGTCCTGATCGGGCCATGTGAGCAGTTGTTTTAAAATTTCTCCACTCATTAATTATTTTCTAATTGTTAGGAAGCCCTTTGGATCTTTCCATGGTGATCCCACTCACTTCAACAATCAAGACCAAACCATTCTAGTGTCTGAAGCTTAAATAAAATGGCCAATGGAAGACCCTTACACGGCGTAGACAGTATCAGACCTTATCTAATATCACAGGCTTTTAAGAGTGTATCCCACTTAAAACAAAGAAAAAATATATACTGTAATGTGCAGGTGCTCTACAGTAGTCTGACTATTGGTCTTTGATGAACACTAGAAAGTGCTATAAATCAATGGCCTGGGTATTTATATTATTGAATTACATGTGCTTGCAGCCTGCCTGGAAGCAAGTGCACAGAGGTTCTTCAAATATTCAATACCCTTCCACCTTTGAGGCCTTATGGTGTTAAAACCATTTGTAAGGATGGAAGAAGCTGTCAGAAATGGCCTTGTAATTTAATAGCTCTTTGGTGTAGACCTCATAACCTGACACCCAACTAGAAAAAAACTCAGGGTTAGCCCTTTAGGGGGGAGTCTATTGAGTTGGTAGATGAATGAGCACTGAATGCACTTATGCAGATTATGGAGACGATACCTTCTGAGGAAGCCCAGCAGATGAATCACTCTTTGAGGATGCATTATGTAAATGAATAGGTGTGACTTGCTAAATTCAATACACATATGGGTGCCCTGAGATGAAGGTGATTTTTCGACATTGAGAAAAGTGTTAAATAGGCTGTAATTATCCAATGGATTGTCTCTCACATGACAACACCTTTGGCAGACAGAGCAGAAGGTGCTTAAATAAATTGGGAAACTATTTCTATCACAGCAGACTGCGAGGTTGCCGATTGAAAAGAAGGTGCAAAACAGAGCTGTGCTATTATACCATCACAAGATGAAGGTTTTCAATCTCCTGGAACAGTAGCATCAGTGCTATCTCAAAACTATGGCCCTCATGAGGCTTTTGCACTCGTACAATTAAAGGCTCTCTAGAAACGTATTGGTCTTTTTGGGCCCTTTTTGGACATTTGTTTTCACACTCACACATACTTGAGGAACCATTTTTAACCACATTGAACTTTGTTCTTCCCTGGATCCACTGTGCGAAGAATTCAGTTTTGCATCTCTGTTTTCAAGAGTTGTACAAGCGCTTTGGAGTAACATTGTACATAAATACAATGTTAAGATTTACAGCTATATAATAAAGCTTTAAAGTGGTTAATTCATAGACTATTAAACAAATGCTTCAAATTGTTCATCCATCACCCTGAAGCAACTGATTACCTCAAAACAATGACACATGTGAAGGTCCGGGACATACACCATATGTTCCAATGTTTGTGGAACTCCCTTCCAATGAATGCCTTCAGCTACTTTAAGCCGCACCCATTCCTGACACAGATGTGCAAATGCACACACATTAGCTTGTCTAGCTGAAGAAAAATATTGCCGAATAGAATTGGACTCCCTGAAGTAATTCAGCATGAACCAGTTGGCACCATTCCTAATGCAGGGTGTGGGCTATGAAGCGCCCCAGCACTGAGCTGTAGAGCAGTTGGAATTGTGTTTTGTGAAATGTTGGTGCTCCTTCCACGTTATAGTTGAGGAGTTCGGGATGAGGTGGGGTGGTGATAATTCAACATCCTAATGCTTTTCTCAATCACATCCTCAAAGCAATTCTGTAAAATCTAATAAAAGCCTTCCTGGAAAGTAGAGACAGTTACTCAACAAACAAACAAACGCTGAAAAACATTTTTTAATACCATTGTCCCTATACTTTTGTCCATATGGCCTATGCTACATGGTAAGTTGTGGAAACTGGCATCACACCAAGTTGGAGTATTGGCTGCATAAGAGTAGGCATGAAGATTATAGCTACTTTGATGATGACCAAATTATGATCAATTGACTGGATCTAAGTATCCCCAAAATGGCATGGGGTGCTGAGTTCTCCTGGTCAGCGGTGGTCAATACAAACCATGAATTAGCAACAGGGTATCAGGCACCCAAAACTCACTAATGCTTTAAGATAGTAAAGTCTATCCATCTGGTCCAAGTTGATAGAGTCAGAACTGGAGTTTAATTGTATACCATTGACCAGGATTGTGGAAAGAAGGTGGTGTAAGGGGTGCAATGTTTGGAGCAATATTTTGATGGAAAACATTTATCTGGATGTTTATTTGGCAGCGAACATTGTTGCTGCCCCCTAAATTGATCTAATCTAACTTCAACTCACAACATAAATGAAGTCTTAGGCACTATAGAGCAGTGCTTTGGCGAGTTGGATCTGTTTGGGTGACATGCGAAAGATAATGATGTGGTGGCTCAGTTGTGTATATTGATTTTATTATTGCAAACTTTACTAATGAAGAATCATCCATTTATGCTGTATCCGATCCAGGGAAATGAAACCAGTCCTGTCATAAAGGCAAAAGAAGACCATTGATTTCAGCAAGATGATATGTCCTGTACAAATCTACAAGTGAGTAGTGAGTAGGTCTACCAGCCTCATAGATAAACTGCTAGGAAAACTCTACAGTAACACAACACCAAAAATGGCTTCATTCTCGCAAGAAGAGGTAGATGTTTAAGGAGATACTTCTTCCAATACTTCATCTATAAATAAACAAAACATATTGAATCCAATTCATTTAATTGCACTTGGGATCATGTTTAATATTTTCCATTGCCTTTGATGGTCATTTCTGAAATGATGTGGCAGCTTCCCACTAGCAAAACACACAGGATAGATACAGTCAGTAAGAACCATGGGGTTATTCTAAAAGCATGTGGAGACCACTGGCAAGTGGTTAGCACTAGCTCTTAAAACATTTATACTACATAGTCTACTGCCCAAAGTACACTAGACTGCAAAACTGAAAATCTTAGCAAACAAAATGATATCAGATGAATATCTCTTATCTCTTATTTGTCATTAACATGGTTATTAATAGGTAAGAAATTAAACGAGGGCTTTTTTTAAAGTAAGCACATTCTCGGAATCTGAATAAGAAGCTTCTCAGTTGCCTGTTTTGGTCAGCAGACTTAGATCATTGCATTGCTAAATGATTTGGAAATTCTGATCTCTCCAATCTATCTAATCACATCCACACGTCTAACCATTATGTTGTATTGAACAATGTTTCACACAAGGATGCAATTTCTGAAGGAGTTTTGGATGCAGGTGTTGCTCCAATGTTCAAATCTGTACCAAAACCTGTACTTGGACCAAACGCAAGAAAAGGGTAGGTGTGTATGAGTCTGTATTTTCTGTACAACTGTGTATATTTTTCTGCATGTTTCACATTACATACATATTTACACATTCTGTGACCTGCTTGGGATTCACCACGTTCTCCTGTCCACTGGTAGAACTCCTTTGCCAAATACACATAATGCACCCTTTCATGAGCCTGAAGAAGACTGGTGAAAACCATGCAGCTCGATACTGTTCTAGAGGTTATAACAAAGGAATTAATGAGTGAAAAGCAAAAAGTCAGGCACAGGCTAAGAAAGTCACATTTTACTAAGATAAACTCAGCAAACTGACCTGTAAGGCCAGTGATGTCGTGGGAGTTGAGTTGAACTCCCCGATGGCAGTGCCGGAGAGGATGATGTTGTCTAAGCTGCAGGAAATTACGGCTCCCACCCACTCTACCAAACAGTGATGAGACTCATCCCACCAAAATGCACTACAGAGCTCCACAGGGGTCATTTCTACCTGTGGCCATGCATTATATAGATACATATATATTACTCCTCCCTTAATGCAATTAAATTTATTTCTACATTCTGGTTAAGATAAGGGATAAGATGAATGTAAGGGTTAGGTTAAGGTTAGGTTTAGATTGAGTTGTACATTCAAGTCATAAAATTACTTTGCTTACTCTGTTCAAATCATTTCATTACTGCATATCTAGGTTGTGTCAGTAATATGTTCATATGCAGCAGCATCATTCCAGGAAACACAGCTCCACAGCTCCACAGCTCAATGCTGGGGTACTTATCCCTCTAGCCCAAGTCTGGCAGTATTCGTGGTGCCAGTAGATTCATGTTTATTTGCTGCAGAGAGACCTACTCTATTGGCAGTTACTCTTTACAGGGACGTCACAAGCAGTGTGTGCATTTGCACATCTGCACCCATTGCAGATGTGCAAATGCACACACTGCTTGTGACGTCCCTGTAAAGAAGTACTGCCAATAAATGCAATGTTTGCAAGTCAAGTAGCTTAATGCATTCATTAGAAGGAGTGGTTCCACACCTTCATAACTTCATTTTCTCACTTCTGTCAAAGTCTATATGAGGGAGAAGAACAACATATATGAGCGCTATTATCTCACGAAGCTTAAATGAGGTCCAACAAGTCAAGTCCTTGATTTTGCAGTTACACCATATTCCCCTGAGGACAAAACCGGCTGCTACTTACAACTTTCCCTAATTTTCAGAAACCCCTTCCACAATCGAGAACAGCTTTCTTTACTCCAAGCTATAGATGAGAAGTTGCTATGTGGCTTACTGTCATCCAGAGCAGATTTAGGTCAGGTAGGAAGAAGACAGCCAACTTCCTTAACTGAGCATTCTAGGCACGACGGCACCCATACACGGCCCATTTTCTTCTTCTTCTTCTTTTCATTTTTTTTTTCTCCAGCACACCTGAGACGCAGAAGACGCTGCCTACCTGTCAGTCCACCCTGCATAATAGTGGCTCTGACATGCGGGGGCTGGCATGGCTTTTAAGAGAGGGAAAGTCTAATGGGCTTCTCTCTCTAGAAGGCAGGCAATATCCGAATCACAATCAGTCTTGTTGGCCTGATAAAAGAGACATTTGAGGAATTTGATTTGACAAGTGCTGAAATTGCACAAGAGCGTTTATTTCAGGACTTAGACAGGATTAAATAAAAATACAGTGTCTGTATATTGGATGGCATGAAGAGTATAAATATGGAAGATACAGCCATATTATTACTGTCAAATCATTTTGCCAAAGCCAGCTGCTTTTTATGTTGAATGGATGCTTTGTGACAACCGGACCAATAGAAAAAAGAAATAAAAAATGACTTGTATTTCCTTCAGTTAACACAAATGTTCCGTTAATTTTGGATTTCTGACTTTTTATTATGGCATTCTTATTATAAGTATATGCTTGTTGTGAATTGAAAACATCATATGTCTATTTGTTCTATACATTGTGTCAAAGTTGAATGGACTTCCATCCCTTTACCTGTTAAGTTTGTATTGTGGAAATAATGCATTATCTGTATTTACAATGCCTTGCTAAACTATTCACCCCCCCCCCCCCCCCCCCATGGTATTTTTCACTCTGATTATTTCAGGATTTGCATCATTTCATTTACAGAACATGCCCTCAAATTTGAACATTTAATTTTTTTGTGAAGCAAACAACAAATAGAAAAAAAAAATACAAAACTTGAGCATAACTATTCACCCCCCTAAAGTCGGTACTTTGTAGAGCCCCCTTTGGTAGCAGTTAAAGCTGCAAGTCACTTTGGATAAGTCTCTATGAGCTTGCCACATCTTGCCACTGGGATTTTTGCCCATTCCTCAATGCATATATATATATATATACACACACACACACACACACACACATCACATACTCAGTGTGATGCTGGTCAACAAAGGCGTCTGTCGCCCATTGCATCAGAACCGGGGAACTGGCAATTTCGTCCAAGCGCAATGGCTGTCTGGTGAAGATGCAAATGGTGGCAGTTTGAGAAGAGGCGGTAGGCAGACACATCCCAAGTCTCAGAGGGAGCATGTGGTTGTCCTCTCCCCCCTAGCATCAGGAGCATTACTTGTGTGATTGGGGGATGATTAAGTGCACATCTAAATTCATAGAAATTGGCACATCTAAATTCACAGGAAAAAAAGAAAACATGGGAACGACAGAAAGTCAAAAAACAAAAAAAACAAAAAACACAAAAAATTTAAATACAGTGGGGCAGCACGGTGGCGCAGTGGATAGCGCTGTGCCTCACAGCAAGAAGGACCTGGGTTCGATCCCGGGTGGGGCGACCTGGGAAGTTTCTGTGTGGAGTTTGCATGTTCTCCCCGTGTTCGCGTGGGTTTCCTCCAGGTACTCCGCTTTCCCCCACAGTCCAAAGACATGCAGGATAGGTGAATTGGTGACTCTAAAGTGGCCCTTAGTGTGTGGATGTGAGTGTGTATGTGTGCGCCCTATCTAGGGTTGTTTCCCGCCCTTGCGCTCAGAGTTGCCGACTGGGCACCGGCTCACCCGTGACCCTATTCAGGAATAAGTGGTTTGGAAAATGAATGAATGAATGAATTTAAATACAGGTTGTAATGTGACAAAATAGGTAAAAAGCCAAACTTTCATAAGGCACTATAGAGTTTCTCACCCCAGTCTGCAGGAACAGCTTCTGTTCTTCAGGGACTTTACACTAGATCAGGGATAGACAACCCTGGTCCTAGAATAACAGCATCTGGGAATTGCATCAGAGATTGCAATTAACAGTTGAACAGAATGAGGTGTGTTTCTATGGGAAGTGCAAAAAACTGTGCAGGAATCTGGAACTCCAGGACCAGGATTGCCTACCCCTGTGAGACCACATACAGTTGGATAAATAGTTTTGGATCACTAATTCCAGTCCAGGATCAGGATCAGAGTCCTGTAGGTTACTCTGATCCTGAGTTATGGAGTCTGGAAAATGGCATGTAACTGCCCACAAAGACCTCTAAGGGTTAAGAGTCTTGCTTTTTTATTGAGTAGAATAATACAGGCAGCTTAAACTACTATGACATTATGAATGATAATCAAATTACCTCTATTCTGATTGGCCAGATTGTGTTGTGTTTCTAAAATGAGGTCCAACTCTTTCTAAAAAAAGTATTCAGGGCTAAAACACTCCATTTAAACCTGGAGTAGATGAATTTGTAGAAACCAGTAGGCTAATTTTTGGAAGTTGAAGAATCTCTCCTAAATGCAAACCCATATAAGCATGAAGATACCAGGCTAGAAGTGGAACACCTCACAAAGTTTGATATAAATCATAAAAACACATTAGAAAACAAAAAAAAGAAAAAGAAAAACAAAAAGCCGCTACAACAATGCTGATATGTTAAAAATAACAAATTCCTCCTTAAAAAATGACATAAGCAATTCATTTTCACGTATTCTTTCATGCATTTTTTTTTTAACTATTTACGGTGTTTAATTTGATGGGTTTTCCTAAAATTTGATTGAAAAAATTTTTATATTTTCCCTTGCTTACAATATCACAATCTATTATATTATATTGCATTGCTTTGTCATTACACAACCGTAATATACAGTATGTATTGGTTTTTGTAACATCACCAAAATATGAATTCAAAACAGGCTTTCCAAAAATAGCCTGTATGAGGTAGGAAGTGAGTAGTGAGGATGTTTTAATGATTCTGGCCCAATGCCTGGAGAAATGTTGGGTCCTACCTGGGGGCTCCCAGCATAAATGTTTTTGTCAGGACTTATAATACTGGAAAAGTTTAATTAAGGTAAGGCAGTGGGAGACTGTTTTAAGTGGCACAAAAGACAAATCTGACATTTGGATTACCTTCATAATGTACAACAGACAGGTTTGCTGGTGGGTTTCCAGGAGATGAAGTGGAACAAAACACAACGTGAAGTGGTCTTTCATTGCAGTTAGCCAGATTTGCAGGGAAGGTTTACTGGGTGATTTCTATTCACATTAGATAGTTTTAATAAGTTTTATATCAAGTGCACCATGGAACCCTATTAGATAACAGAATAGCCATCACAGACACTGCAAACATAACACACACTGCCCACATCACACACACTGCACAGACACCAAAAAGCCACAACATTCACCTTTGGAAAACTATTCAAATTTTGTGCGATGTTTTTGTAGTTTGACATACGTTTATTCACCAACAAGTAAGAAAAGTGTTTATAGTTTAACAGTCAAACATACCAGATAATTTATATATTTGTATGAACTCAACCATTTCGATCAAAAATTTACTTTCCTAAATTCCTACAATTTCAGTGTGACTAAAAACACTATATTTCAGAAATTCTATTGGAAATTAATCATTCAGAGAGTTTTCAAGCTGAGAATGCAGAGTTTGACCATCATTTTCAAAAGGATATGTATAATAATACATTCTTAAAAGTACTTGACAGTGGTTAAAAAAAGGAATTTTATTATTATAGTTATTTATGTATTTATCATTATTATTATTGTACCTTATCAGGACCTTTATTATGAAATCTGATCTCCATGTGATCAAAAAAGAGAGCCAACAGCACCCTTTGGAGCAAAAAGCCCCTTCGTTCTCATTTTCCTCTATAATCCAATATCTGGGTCAGTGACCCTGATCCTTAGATTTGGAGCCTAGAAGTTAAAACAAGTGAAGTAAATAACATTGATTATCTAGTTCCAATGACAGCATCAACGGGGTGAGCTCAGTCAGACAATGGTGAACACTGACAGCCCTTCATGGACTTCATGTACCTCCACAATAATAGCATAAAAAGCCCACTTTAAATTATTAAACTTTGGAAATTGAATTTCCTAGAATGTATACTGGGGCTGCTGTGCTTAGCTAAATATTATATATTATACAAGAACCCAAGCTTCAAAGAATGTAACTTGGTTCTTTTCCATATAAGAGTTCATGGGAAAACAGTGGGTGTAAATCTTTGTCTAAATCTCTACTTGCTCTGAACTTCCTATATTGTGCAGTAAGGTATTAAATGTTTGGTTTAGTAGGAAAATGAATGGACAATGATCTGTATAAAAGGCAATGGTTCTTAGAAGAACCATGATAATACAAAAATCATATTAATGTTTAAGGATTTCAAATTTTTACACATTTTGTAAAAAATCTGTGAGTGATAGTTCTTTAGTCTGTTTGCACACTGGAAAATGCCTGGTGTTAATAATCTAGCATTGGCTTTGTAAATGGAAAAACTATGAAGTGACCTGAGCCACACAACATTGCTCCAGCAAATCACAAACAGGGGACATGTGTGCTCTTGAACAGGACACTGGAAGATGATTGGTTGAGCTCACTAGCCTTACAGCTAGTGTTGCTTTGGCCAGGGAAGGTAGCAATGCTTCGGAACGGCAGGTTTGAAAGAGACCTATGTAGGCCGAGTCTGCTAAAAAAGCCAGTTAAAGGATTTGCTTTTGATGGGGAAGAAAGCAATGTGAGCCAGGTTTGCGAAAAATAGCCAATGTTGCTATCTCTGAGGAAGGAAACAGTGCTGTCTCTGAGGAAGGAAACAGTGCTGTCACTGGGGAAGGAAACAGTGCTGTCTCTGAGGAAGGAAACAGTGCTGTCACTGGGGAAGGAAACAGTGCTGTCACTGGGGAAGGAAACAGTGCTGTCCCTGAGGAAGGAAACAGTGCTGTCCCTGGGGAAGGAAACAGTGCTGTCACTGGGGAAGAAAACAGTGCTCTCTCTGGGGAAGGAAACAGTGCTGTCTCTGAGGAAGGAAACAGTGCTGTCACTGGGGAAGGAAACAGTGCTGTCACTGGGGGAGGAAAGAGTGCAGCCACTGGGGAAGGAAACAGTGCTGTCACTGAGGGAGGAAAGAGTGCGGCCACTGGGGAAGGAAACAGTGCTGTCACTGAGGGAGGAAAGAGTGCGGCCACTGGGGAAGGAAACAGTGCTGTCACTGGGGAAGAAAACAGTGCTGTCACTGAGGAAGAAAACAGTGCTGTCCCTGGGGAAGGAAACAGTGCTGTCACTGAGGAAGGAAACAGTGCTGTTCCTGAGGAAGGAAACAGTGCTGTCCCTGAGGAAGGAAACAGTGCTGTCCCTGGGGAAGGAAACAGTGCTGTCACTGGGGAAGGAAACAGTGCTGTCTCTGAGGAAGGAAACAGTGCTGTCACTGGGGGAGATAAGAGTGCTGTCACTGGGGGAGGAAAGAGTGCAGCCACTGGGGAAGGAAAGAGTGCAGCCATTGGGGAAGGAAACAGTGCTGTCACTGAGGGAGGAAAGATTGCGGCCACTGGGGAAGGAAACAGTGCTGTCACTGAGGGAGGAAAGAGTGCGGCCACTGGGGAAGGAAACAGTGCTGTCACTGGGGAAGAAAACAGTGCTGTCACTGAGGAAGAAAACCGTGCTGTCCCTGGGGAAGGAAACAGTGCTGTCACTGAGGAAGGAAACAGTGCTGTCCCTGAGGAAGGAAACAGTGCTGTCCCTCGGGAAGGAAACAGTGCTGTCACTGGGGCAGGAAACAGTGCTGTCACTGGGGGAGGAAACAGTGCTGTCACTGGGGGAGGAAACAGTGCAGCCACTGGGGAAGGAAACAGTGCTGTCACTGGGGAAGGAAACAGTGCTGTCAATGGGGAAGGAAACAGTGCTGTCTCTGAGGAAAGAAACAGTGCTGTCACTGGGGGAGGAAAGAGTGCTGTCACTGGGGGAGGAAAGAGTGCTGTCACTGGGGGAGGAAAGAGTGCAGCCACTGGGGAAGGAAACAGTGCTGTCACTGAGGGAGGAAAGAGTGCGACCACTGGGGCAGGAAACAGTGCTGTCACTGATGAAGGAAACAGTGCTGTCCCTGGGGAAGGAAACAGTGCTGTCACTGAGGAAGGAAACAGTGCTGTCACTGGAGAAGAAAACAGTGCTGTCACTGGGGAAGAAAACAGTGCTGTCACTGAGGAAGGAAACAGTGCTGCCACTGAGAAAAAAAAACCAGTGCTGTTCCTGGGGAAGGAAACAGTGCTGTCACTGATGAAGGAAACAGTGCTGTTCCTGGGGAAGGAAACAATGCTGTCACTGAGGAAGGAAACAGTGCTGTCCCTGAGGAAGGAAACAGTGCTGTTCCTGGGGAAGGAAACGGTGCTGTCACTGAGGAAGGAAACGGTGCTGCCACTGAGAAAAAAAAACAGTGCTGTCGTTGGGGAAGGAAACAGTGCAGTTGCTGGGGAAGGAAACAGTGCTGTCCCTGGGGAAGGAATCGGTGCTGTCACTGGGGAAGGAAACGGTGCTGTTCCTGGGGAAGGAAACAGTGCTGTCACTGAGGAAGGAAACAGTGCTGTCACTGAGGAAGGAAACAGTGCTGTTCCTGGGGAAGGAAACAGTGCTGTCACTGAGGAAGGAAACAGTGCTGTTCCTGGGGAAGGAAATGGTGCTGTCACTGAGGAAGGAAACAGTGCTGTTCCTGGAGAAGGAAATGGTGCTGTCACTGAGGAAGGAAACAGGGCTGTCACTGAGAAAGGGAACAGGGCTGTCACTGGGGAAGGAAACGGTGCTGTCACTGGGGAAGGAAACGATGCTGTCACTGAGGAAGGAAACAGAGGAAGACGAGATTGCAGTTACCTCAGCAATAACTGCCTACGTTTATGTTTTAAAAACATAACAGTACATACATATAGTACATATAGTAAACATTGTCTGAAGCACATTTAAAAGAATCTGATATAATACAATGCTGGGTGAACTACTTCATGTGTTTTCAGAAAACTAGCCTTTTCTTGTGATTTTCTGCAACACATGTCAACCTAACAGTAAACAGAAATACAACCGGCAAATCCTCCATAAATTATTGACTTTTACAGTGTTCATTTGTGTCCAGCTTCACATAAATGAGCACTGTAGGTGTTCATTCAATACAGCGAATTGGTGTGAAGAATTGATTTCTTTTCCAGATGAAGTGAAAGCGAATGGTTCATGATTAATGGCTTTTCGATTCTACATAATTGATAATTGCTATGTCCCACCACAAATGTCCAACATACCTTACACCATGTCAAGGTTGAGCATGGGGCAAAGTCATTTTCTTGGCCACCTCAATATGGCTGACTCCCATTATGTATATATACATCCATAAAATATTCACAGAGCTTCACTTTGTGCACATTCCTATAAAATGTCATTTCCAAGACGAATTGACGCTGTACTGGCCGCAAAAGGAGGCCCTAGTTCACCATACTAAGAAATTATTGTGGTCTAAAACCAGGTGTTTCAATTTCATTCTCCAACCCCTGGATATATATACACATTTGATTGCACTGATTATCCTTTAGATGTTTCTACAGCTTGATTGAACATGTGTGGTAAATTCAGTTTGGAAAGGCACAGACCTGTTTATATAGGGAGACACCGATCTGGGGAAGGGTACATAAGCATTTCTACTGATTACAGAGCAAATGAAAGAAGTTTGGAACCACCTGGACTCTTCATAGAGCTGGCTGCCCAGCCAAACTGAGTGACTGTGGTAGAAGGGCCTTAGTCAGGGAGGTGAGAAAGAACCCAATGGTCACTCTGACAGAGCTCCAGTGTTGCTCCATGGAAAGAGAAGATCCTTCCAGAAGTACAAACATTTGTGCAGCACTCTATTAATTAGGCCTGTATGGTAGAGTGGCCAGACTGAAGCCACTCCTCAGGTACAATGTATATGACAGCCCCTCTGGAGTTCACCTAAAGGCACCTAAATGACTCTCAGACCCTTAGAAGATTTAACTTTTTGGACTTTTTGGACAAATCATGTCTGGAAGAAAACCAGGTGCTGCTCATCACCTAGTCACCATTCATACAGTGAAGCATGGTGATGGCAACATCATGCTGTGGAGATGTTCTGTAGCAGGAACTTGGAGACTTGTCAGGGTCAAGAGAAAGATGACTGTATGGAGAGATCTTTGATGATGACATGCTCTAGAACCCTCTGGACCTCAGACTGGGATGAAGGTTTATCTTCCAACAGAACAACGACCCTAAGCACACAGATAACGATATAATAATAATACAAGATAAATTCGTAGCTTCGGGAAAACTCTGTGAATGTCCTTGAGTGGCTCAGGCAGAGCCCAGAGTTGAACCCAATCTGTGGGCTATTGTGTGTAGAAATTTGAGGAAAAATGAATTGAATTGATTTTGGATTAAGGCTATAACATAACAATTTGTGCAAAAATTAAAGTGATTTGAATACTTACTATAATATGAAAAAAGTTTTATATTATATTAATATATGTATTAATATATAATAAATTAAGACAAATCAACTATAAAGACTAAAGACAAAATTGGTGAGTCTAGAGTGTCTCATCCTTATCAGTGTGTTATCCAGCTCAGATCCAGTTAAAATTCACTCACTCCCAGTTTAAATGCCAAAAGTTTCCGCCGCATGACGAATGTCCACATGTACATGTTCAATCTGCATGCAGATTCTGACTGATCAATGAGAAGGGGTGGGGATAATGACATCACCGATCCAGATATTGGGTTATAAAGGAAAACGAGAAGGGAGGGGCTGTTAGCTCACTTTAAATGTTCAAATTTCCTGAGAAGGGATAATAGTGATACATACAAAAACAGTTTAAGAAAATGAGGTTGTCTTTCAGCTTATTTGGACCACTGTCTAGTATTTTGGTCATGCTGGTGTTACTGGTAATTTACCTTGGTCATGTTGGTGTCACTGGTCATCTGCATTGGTTATGTTGGTCACACTGGTTATGTACCTTGTACATGCTGAACTCACAGGTCATCTACCTTGGTCATGCTGGTGTCATTGACCATGTACACTGGTCATGTTGGTCTCACTGGTCATCTACCTTGGTCATGTTGGTCTCACGGGTCATCTAACTTGTTCCTGTTAGTCACACTGGTCACCTACATTGCTCATGTTGATCACAATGGTCATTTACATTGGTCATGCTGGTCATACTGCTCATCTACATTGCACATGGTGGTCTCACTGTTCATTTACATTGGTCATGCTGGAGTCATTGGTCATTTGCATCGGTTGTGTTGGTCACACTGCTCATGTACCTTGGTCAAGCTGGTCACACTGGTCATCTACCTTGGTTATGTTGGTCACATTGGTCATCTATCTTGGTCATGCTGGAGTTACTGGTAATTTACCTTGGTCATGTTGGTCACATTGGTCATCTACCTTGGTCATGCTGGTGTCATTGGTCATATGCATTGGTTATGTTGGTAACACTGGTTATGTACCTTGGACATCCTGATCTCACAGGTCATCTACCTTGGTCATGCCAGTGTCACTGACCATGTACATTGGTCAAGTTGGTCACACTGGTCATTTACATTGGTCATTCTAGTCACACTGATAGTCTACTTTGGTCTTGCTGGTCACACTGGTCATCTACATTGGTCATGCTGGTCACACTGGTCATCTACCTGGGTCATGCTGGTCACACTGGTCATCTACACTGGTCATCTTGGTCACACTGGTCATCTAGATTGGTCAAGCTGGTCACACTGGTAATCTACTTTGGTCATGCTGGTCACACTGGTCATCTACACTGGTCATCTTGGTCACACTGGTCATCTACCTTGGTCATGCTTGTGTCACTGTTTATCTACATTGGTCATGCTGGTCACACTGGTCATCTACCTTGGTCATGCTGGTCACACTGGTCATCTACGTTGGTCATGTTGGTCTCACTGGTCATCGACATTGGTCATGTTGCTCTCACTGGTCCTCTACCTTGGTCATGTTGGTCTCTCTGGTCATCTACATTGCTCATGTTGGTCATGCTGGTCATTTACATTGGTCATGCTGGTCACGCTGGTCATTTACATTGGTCATGCTGGTCTCACTGGTCATCTACATTGGTCATGTTGCTCACACTGGTCATCTATCTTGGTCATGCAGGTCCCATTGGTCATCTATATTGGTCACATTGGTCTCACTGGTCATCTATCTTGGTCATGTTGGTCACACTGGTCATCTATATTGGTCATGCTGGTGTCATTGGACATCTACATTGATTTTGATGGTCTCACTGGTCATCTACACTAGTCATGCTGGTCTCACTGGTTATCTACCTTGGTCATGTTGGTCACACTGGTTGTCTACCATGGTCATGCTGGTCTCACTGGTCATCTACCTTGTTCATGTTGGTCATACTGGTCGTCTACATTGCTCATGCTGGTCACACTGCTCATCTACCTTGGTCATGCTGGTGTCACTGGTCATCTATTTTGTTCATGTTGGTTACACTGGTCATCTACAGTGGGCATGCTGGTCACACTGGTCATCGACATTAGTCATGTTGCTCACAGTGGTCATCTACCTTGGTCATGCTCGTCACATTTGTCATCTTTATCGGTCATGCTGATGTCACTGGTCATCTACCTTGGTCATGTTGGTCACACTGGTCATGCACCCTTGTCATGCTGGTGTCACTGGTCAAGTACATTGGTTATGATGGTCTCACTGGTCATCTACCCTGGTCATGCTGGTCTCACTGGTCATCTACCCTGGTCATGCTGATCACATTGGTCATCTATATTGGTCATGCTGGTCTCACTGGTCATGTACATTGGTCATGCTGGTCACACTGGTCATCTAACTTGGTCAAGCTGGTCACACTGGTCATCTCCATTGGTCATGCTGGTGTCACTGGTCATCTACATTGATCATGCTGGTCTCACTGGTCATGCTTGGTCCGATATCGGTCAGCGAGGTCGTGAGCGGGAGGTGTGAGTGCATGTGAACGGAACGAGCGCAATAGGAGAGAGAGAGAGAGAGAGAGAGAGAGAGAGAGAGAGAGAGAGAGAGAGAGAGAGGGGAAAGTGAGAGTGTGAGACAGTGTGTGTGTGTGTGTGTGTGTGAGAGAGAGAGAGACAGAGAGAGAGAGAGGAAAGTGAGAGTGTGAGACAGTGAGTGTGTGTGTGTGTGTGTGTGTGTGTGTGTGAGAGAGAGAGAGAGAGAGAGAGAGAGAGAGAGAGAGAGAGGAAAGTGTGTTAGACAGTGAGTGTGTGTGTGTGTGTGTGTGTGAGAGAGAGAGAGAGTGTGTGTGTGTGTGTGTGTGTGTGTGTGTGTGTGTGTGTGTGTGATGGTGCTGACGGTGTGTGAGCAGTGGGTGTCTTTAAGAGCCTCTTCTCTGTGGTGATCACTGACTCTCTCCGGTGGGAGCAGAGAGGAGCAGTGAGGAGCAGAGCAGAGAGGAGCAGAGCAGAGAGGAACTGTGAGGAGCAGAGCTGTGAGGAGCAGAGCAGAGAGGAACTGTGAGGAGCAGAGCGGATTTTGCAGCTCAGACTTTAGGATTTAAAGCGCCTCTGAATCATCATGAAGACCCGAAAGTCTCCGTCCTGCGCGGGCTGTCTCACTCTGCTCACTCTCCTGAGCTCCGCCGCGGCGGCGGCTCACTGTGAGTACCGCTCACACACTCCACACACACTGCTCACACACTCCACACACACTGCACACACACACACCGCTCACTCTTCCATCCAGACGTTCGAGTTGGTTTAGAACGTTGAGCGCGTTCACTGAACGTTCCATCAGCGACTGTTTGATCAGATTTCCCAGGAGAAACGCGCTGTTTGGAGAATTTCATGGATCAAGCGCGGAAAAGTGACATTATTCATCTCCGTTTCAGGATAAAGGAACTTTAAAGTCATTGTTTAACAGCTCACAACCGAGAGAAGCATTATTAGGGTATATCAAAAGTGTGTGTGTGTGTGTGTGTGTGTTTACAGTGTTGTATGGTTTGCATGGTAACATTGTAACATTGAGTTTCCAGGTTGGATTCACAGCTGTTGGAATAAAAGAGGAAAACTAATGTTGTCCTCACCAATGTTTCCTGGGGGGCAAAAAGAGAAGTTCTTGTAGGAGGATGAGCACCGGCGTCTCCGGCACATCAAAACCTATCAACCCTAGGAGACAAACTGCTGTCTGCGGTGTGTTTGTGCTGTTTGCAGGACGCAGAATTCCAGTAGAGCCAGAGCGCATCCCTCAGCATCCATCACAATGTTACAGTTCCTTTCCATGGCCTTATTTTCATCCCATCACATCAGCAGCGATTTCCCCTTTCGCTGCTCTCCACAGCATCCTCCTTCTAAAGGGATCCCTCTGGAGCACTGATAGTGAGCTGGGAGAGGACAATAAGAGTTCAGTGTACAGTTACTGCTAAGCACACAGTATCTGAAGAGGCTTCTAATAACGGGTGCGTCTGCGAGATACCAGGAGGCGATTATAGCCACGTCCACTGAGCACCTCTCAAAAAAGCCTGCGTATGGATGAGCGACAAGATACAAAACACAGAAGACACAAACAAAGTGCTTGAATACAATAATATGATGTCAATCGAATGTGGTGCCTGGCTTATAATCAGCCCAGGGACCCCGTCGAACTTTAGATCAAGTCATCAAGGATGGATTACATCAAATATTTGGAGGAAGCATCAAATTTGTGAAGCACCGCTTTCAGTCCCAAAATACGACAAAGCAGGAATGGTAAAAACCTCCTCAATCATTCATGAGCCGTGCATGCTTACTAAGTACGCCCCACATCCCCGCCTGACAGTATCAGATGAAATGGCCAGCTCCTCTTAGAGGACAAGCAAATGGATGGTCTCAGATTCACCACAGAGACACCAGAATAAAGCCAGGGATCCATCATGGCCGTGTCATCTGTGTCAGGTGACAAAGATAATGGCAGCCAGTGTCTCTCTGAGGAAAACCATCCAAACATCTCGGCGAGGGATAACGAGGGGGTGTCCTTTCAGATCTGGTGTCTCTGTGAAAACAACTACGTCCCTCTTATTTTGACCTCTGGGACAGTACAGGGTCCCAACATGACATGAGATCAAAGCCTGGTTTTGTCAGGCCAGGACAAACAGCAAAAGTGGGTTTCGGCTTTTCATGTTCCGAGAAAAAGAAGAACTAGAACGAGTAGAAACGTCGAGCAAAGTTTCTCAGCTGGAGAGACAAGTTTTTGGGAATGGTTCTGTTCATGGGTTCACTTTTTCTTTGTTTCGTCAAACCTAATTTGGCAAGTCTGTCATTTACCGGACGTCTGTTGCAGTACTAAGGTTGTGTTCAGTGCACCCGAGCCCAGACACAGGATGTTGTGTATATGTCTGCGTCATTGTCGAACACTCCAGTCTGGGCCCCCACGTTCGTACACTGTAAAAGTAGTTTGTTATTTCAGCCTAAAGGTGTTTCTCGCATAGTGGTCATTGCAGTGTATAGACACTGGATAGACATGGGACTGCCATGTTCTCCAGCCAATACTAATATGATCAGTGCCACAGCTGGAGTTCCAGCTTTAGAGTAACTGGGGCACTTCTTCACTTCGGAGCAGTTTTATCATGCATTTCATTTGGGGATCCATTAATCCTTCTGAAATGAATTAGAACTAGGTTAGTGTCTGCACACTATGGTTGTTTGTTAAGGCCACCTTAGAATCCATTTCCCTTGTAGACTTCAGAACCCAGTTATTGAAAGAAGCTGAAAGACATTAAAAGCTGTTTTTTTGTTTTGGTGTTATTAGAGAATTATTAGAGATGGCTGTTGACGTATTAATAACCTTTGCTAAAAACGGCACTGCGATGGTTTTAAAAATGAAACTATGTGGTCCTAAATGTGCGTTTCTGTTTTTAAAAGGTCTAGTGTTTTACCTCAATACGTCCGTAATGAAAAGTGCATCTAAATATTGAAATCTGTGAATTGCTTTCATTATTTTTAATCAGAGTAAAAAGCTTGCAGCTTTCAAAGTAGTCCATATCTTGCACGGTACATCTTTTAAACATACAAGTGTAATCAGTGATTCAGAACATGGTAGGCTTTTCAGAGTACTCTCAGTAGAGTACTTTAAAAGCACAAAGACTTGAATACTAAAAAAAAAAAAAAAAAAAAAATGTCGTTCTGCTCAGACAGCTGCAAATAAAGCCTACCGACTCAGAATGCCGAGGATGTTGCTGGTTCTCACACTTTCATGCCTTCTGGACCCCTGTTGAGAAGTGCAGCTCTCGAAGGATCTGTCTAAATGACATTGCCACTAGGCGAGTTCAATAAGTATGACAGCTGTGTCCTTGCCCTTGTAATGCCGTGTTTTCATTGGCACCAGACTGTGGACAAAAGGCCTTGGTTCTTGGGTTGCGCTTCATGTTTACAATCAAGGTATCTGTGAGCGCTAGTCACTGCAGATCTCAAGTAAGGCTCCTGCCAAGTTAGGTCATCTTTGCATTGATTGGGACCACAGTCAGTGCGTAGCTACCAGTGAACCCACGCTATCGAGCAGAGCGCATACATATTCATCCTTTTCCCCGAGTCCCAGGTTTGATTGCATGTCACAGCACCGCTTCAGCAGAGCTGAAGTTAATTTTACATTCTAAATACAACTCGTCTCTCAGCGGGGGACGGTGGACTTTTGACCAGAGCATTAGTGTGATAGAGTCGTTCATTTCAATGTTATAAGGTCAAACATAGGAGGCTTTTTAAAGGCAGTTCTCCTGCTGAGTGGGAGAGCACGAATTTGAAGCTTGCCGTGGGCAAAGAGCAACGGGGGACTCTCAGTACGGAAACCAGATTGCATGGTGAAGCTTATGACATTCTAAGGTTGCCGGTTGATAGGAGTGGCCTTTTCTTGCTTTGATTTGAGACCAGCTTCGAGGCCGCTCTTAAGGTCAGGGTTAGGACCTGTGGACGTAGCTGATACTAGAGTCGTGCAAATGAGGATCTTCAGACAATGGCAGCCAGACCTCTTGAGAAATTCTTATTGCTTCTTATGACCGAAAACTACATTTGAAAGTATTCATTGATAACCTTGAATGGCAAGAACCTGAGAGAAGAGATACTATTGAACTATGCAGATTTGTGCTGTGTAATCAATTAAATTAATTGATTTAATGAAACATCTAAGACAATGCTGTGGTATGATCTGCAGGAAGGGACATTGCACAGTTAATGGGAGTAAGCTGAAAGGCTTGCTGTTGCAGACAGTTTTATAGCTGGTAATTTATTGGTGTTCATTTTATTGATGACGGCAGTTCATTTCTTTAGACTGAATCTAGTCCAACTTATGAACATGGGTTTTAATTAGGACTGGGCGATATATCGTTTCAGCATCGTCATCACAATGTGTGCACTGTGCACTAGTCACATTGCCAGGATGTCCAATCACATGAGCCAAATTAAATCAAATCGTGCTTCTTTTGCAGATCATTGCTGCTGTTCTCATTTTTTCACTACGTTTTGTCTAGTGGTACTGTTCACGTACTGTTTATTTTTACTCCAACACTGGATATACAGAGTGCATTATTAATACCGTGACAGGCCGGAGCACTGACATCTTGTGGTTAGTTGACAGTTCGTTCATTATTGTAATATCACGGTAAATGTTGTTATTCTGTCATGCAGCCCTTGTTGTAATAATGCTTTCAGTTGTTGGCTAAATAGCTTTTTATACACAATAAAAAGTGTGAATTGAAAGAACAACTGGAATTGTGTTGTAAACTGGTCAAAAGCAAATGCACTGTAGATTACAGACGCACATAGTAGGTTGGCTTGCTTTCTGTGTATGGATGAAGGAGCAAATGTTATATTTTGAAACAGGGTTTGTAAAAGAAAGAGAGTGATTCATTATTTCTTCTATAATATGGACATTTTAATGTCACCTCTAGCTTGGGTTTCCACATAAATCAATGTACACATGCAGCACGTTGGAAGGTCAGTTCTGCTGATCATGTGGCTGGTAATACAGCTTGCACAGATGTTTACTGTCAGTAGAGTGATCAGGAATAAGCTTTCCTTAGAGGCCTGCATGGCACTTGTTCATCTGCTCCTTATAGCCCTTTTAACAATTATAATCTCTTTAAGAGGCGTCAACGTTATATAATCAGATAAACCCAAACCAGATCCAGCAGTTGGATTCAGATGACACCAAACCAAATCCAATTGGGAGTTGAAATAGAGCAACACTAACCATGCTTTGAAACAAACATTAATACAACTATGATTATTATGATGCCTATTTCTAGTTACACATGCAAAAAAATGAAGCTTCACCTAATCCTTTTGCTTTTATCAACCAAAAAAAAAAATCAAAGTTTTGATATACATTTCTAATCTATGTAAATAATCTATCCATGGGAGTTTCTATTTTAACCATTTCCAGTCAAATGGCAGTTTAACTGCAGTTATAATAAATATATTTTATAAATTGATAGCAGTCAATAAATCAAATGCTCTGACCACGTAAAGAAAAGGGGTCACAGTCCAGTAAAATCTACCTCCAGTCATTTCCCTTGGACCAAATGAAAAGGCTATCCATACCAACCCGTCTCCTTATTCCTATTTTCCATATGACCCCACCAGTGGATGTAGCTTTTTTTTTTTTCTGGTGAAAATGTGGTTTTGAGTCTGTGTGTTATATTGAATTTTGTAGACTTGCTGTTTGAGGGAAGACGTCAGTGCAGGAGGCAGGCTACAGAAACTGTATCCCGGACTACTGGGATAAAACCTCCATGAGCTGGGAGATTCTCCATGATTCAGTTGTTTGCCAGTTTGGGGGAACGGTAGATCCCCCTGCTCTGGCTATATGGAGTAATTGACTGCACTTCTTTCCCACATCATAGCTGTTGCTGTTTGCTCACAAACATAAGCATCAGACAGAGAGCATATGAGAGAACAGACCAGTGGAAGTGGCTCAAACCCACGCAAATCAGCACAATGGGTAATATTTCATCAATTAGGTAATGTTTTGCCAGCGCATTTATCAAGGTAATGTCCATTTATCGCACAATATGTCAATGTAATTATCACAACAGGCATATTTCTCTCTGCTGCACCCCTTTCTGTGCTCACTGTGTTGTCTTGCATGTTCATTTGCTCCTGTGGGAGTAGATTTAGAAGGGATTTTTATCTGATTGTAATTTTTCAATCAGCTACTGATTTCTACAAAATTCCATACTCTACCTTGGGGGTCACCAGCCCTGCTCCTGGACAGCTACCTTCTTTCCACAACCCATTAAGTCAAGGTCTGAAGGCTGTAGTTAGTTGGATCAGGTGGGGTGGATTAGGGTTGGATCTAAAGTCTGCAGGAAGGTAGTTTTCAAAGGGGCAGGGCCGGATGACCCCTGCTCTACCTCTGCTCTGCTCATTAAACATACACCCAAACTACCATGTCATACCAAGAACTACCAAAACTACTAGAAACACAGACTTAACGCATTAAAAAAGAGGCATAAAAAATGCACGGCACCCGTGTTGGTTTGGACCGTGAGAAATGCATTGGCTATGACAAGGTTTGTGGCTAATAAATAAATAGTCACGTTGACGTTAACTGCTGTTTTCTGAAACAGTGAAAGAGATGTGCTGAAGCGCAGTGCTCCCGATGCTCCTGATGCAGATTCCCTTGTTTGCGCCGCTTTAAAGCCTAATGCAGACTGAAATGCAGAGCTGAATTTTTCTGTGAAAGCAGTATCCTTTGAGAGGCACTGACACTAAAATGAGACAAGCTCACATACTGTATTTTTTTTCTTTTCTAAGCTCTTTTTCTTTGAATGCTACATGCTGTCGAACAGAGAATGCTGTTTTACACTGCTTTATGTGCCAGACGTCTTGCAGCATTTCTACTCTCTGCTGTCCTTATAAATGCAAAAAGAGAAGACAAACTGTTTCCCTTTCAGCTGTCTTTAATAGTACCTGGGATTCCTTAAAATCCAGACTGTCACAGACCTTGTGTTCCTTAAATACTGCAACAAAATTATTGTTCATGTCTATGAGACATGAAATAAGTCATTTTTTTTCGACAGTATTGAGTGTTGTACTACTTACAGGTCATGCTTTTACAGCAGTTAGACTCATATTTGCATTTCAACTTTGTTTACCAAAAGGATATTTGCTTGAGGACGTGTAGTGCAGTGTAGTGCTGGTATTTCTCCACCGAGGACGTGGATACGGTTCTTGCGAGCAGTCTCTTGCTTTAGCATTATCAAAGTTACAGGAAATGACCAGCAATATCTCTTCAAGAATGGTTTTGCAGACCAAGTAATAACCTTCTGAGGTTGTCTTTTCTTTGCCTGTAATGGACTTTTGAGGTGGACGTGTTCCAATTTGAGAGAAGTTGAGGCAAGGGCCTGGCCAGGGTCTTGACACAGCAAATTTGCGGCCTCTCATTACCGCTGTTTTCATCAGATAAGTTTTGATGATGGATTCTTGAAAATTATCTCGCGACTTCATAATGAACCAGCCAGCTCGCTTCAGTCTTGGCTTAGCAATTTGTATGGCCTAGCATTAATCACGTCTGTGCCGGACGAGTTGCTCTCATTTCGAAATTAATTATCGGAGATGCGCATTAAGTTATGGTTCAGTTCCCTCAAAGAAAGAGAAGGATGGCCCACCGTTTTCCTGGATGTTGTATGTGAGGACTAAGGTGTTGTTTCACCGTTGGAACGTTCTCTCACAGCCACTGCATTGGGTAAAGGGATCAATTTGACAAATGTGGCCTTTAGAGGCCTTTTAATCCTCAGTTGAATTTCCATTACACCAATAAGCAGCTGCAGGAAGTGTAAGTAGTGCTGTAGTTCAGTTTCTTTGTTGATGAATTACTTACCAGTGTACTTGTTTGTTGGTGCAGAAGACTCATTACAGGGCTGTATGCTTGATTTTTTTAAGGCTGAAGGAAACCTCTGTAGCACATTGAGGGAAAAAAAAAAAATAGATCAGGAGAGTAGGATGTGGATGAAGAGGTGATTGATTAGGGATCATTTGCATATGATCTGCTATGCATTATTTAGAGCAGTATATCTTTAAAAGCAAGATTATGCTCACACAACAGAGTCTCTTACAATTTCTCCTGCACAAATGTTTTTTTCCAGGGTTTATTAGGATCAGAGATAATTAAGAATAATGCATTATTTATTCTGTTGAGCTCGGCTCAGCTCTCTTTTGGTAAACGGACTCTCACACACGATGTCAGTGTTCAGTGGGACAGAAAACTCAGATCTCAGTTTTAGAGTCATAGATCAGATCTTTTTCAGGTCAGCAAAAAAAAAAAAGGGGTAGAGAAATGTGATTACTCATTTCAGTGGGAAAGTGTGGTTAGTATTAGTGACTTGCTTAGTGTTCCTTGTGGTACTTCGAGGTCCAAATGATGTTTTCTGGGCACAGAGAGAAAAAGTTCACTGCAATGCATCAGAACTCCACATTTTTGACTCAAGTGAGTTCAATATGTTTTAGTTTCTCAACCCTGGTCCTATATTTTAGATCTGTTCCTGCTCCCACCACACCTGATTCAGCTAATCAGCTCATTAACTAGCCTTCCAAAGTTGCAGGGGGTGGTTCTCCCTACATGGCATAACCAGCAACTCATTATAAGAGCTCTTTTTCATATTTCAACCGGTGACACGTCTCCCAGTGTATAATGTCTCTAGGTGAACCACACACAACGATGTCATCCTGAAAGCATCCCAGCTTTTATCTCATCCTGTGCTCTGTTTTTATTGGCCCTGAGATGATGCAGCAGCATTAGTCTTGAATTGTCAGGTCCATCGTTATGTAGATGATATTCTTCTTTATTAGTTTTTATTTATTCATTTATTAGATATTCTGTGTGACAGTCTGTGTGTTTCCACTGCATGTCTATTGAGATTTAGGGAATCATTTTGCTTTAAGCGAAAATGTATCCCACACTGTTATGGTTTAACTTTGGTGATTAATCCGCAGTTCATGTTTGCTCCAAACTGCATAGGCGATCTGTGATGCTTTAGACCTTTTACAGGATGCTCCCCACACACTACGTCATGTTGGGTTTTAAATTCAAACATATTTGATATACAGTTTTATCAGTGAACTCACAACTGGACTGTTAGCAGGTCAGAAGGGATGTGCTTGGGGCTCTACATTTCTCAATACAGAATACAGAATAAATAATAGAATTCTTTAAGGCAAGTTTGAAATCAAGAGGACATTGGTGATTGTCGGGAGGGTAAAAAGTCCAAGCCTGAACTTTGTTCACACTTTTTCCAAAATTAGATAAAACATGCATTGTGCTGCAAGAGCAGCTCACACAGCTTTCTAAAGGAAATTCAATCCTGTTAAAATGAATGAAAGCATGCGTGGGCACTCTTTGCATGTATATTATGTGATATATATTACTAAAATAGTAGTAATTTAGCCAATAAAATACAAATATGCTAATAGAAAATGATATACTGATATGGAATTTGTGGAATTGGTGGCAAAGTAGAATGTAAAAATGCTCTTGATTCAGCCCTTGAAGGCAAAAACCTGTTCCTCACACTGTATTAGCGCGATTCAGTGAAACCAATGCAATACATTTAATTTTTCAATGCATTAATATTTATCTTTACACAGATAACAAAACTGTCACACCGTTCAGCTCTGCATTATTTATCAGCATTGCTTGAATGGAGATTTTGGGATAAAGGAAGGTTTTTATATGGAAATACAGCTTTTCCTAACTCTTCTAGCGGTGTTCAGTCATTTCCATGTGTGCCATTTGCCTTGCATGCTTATTCTGAGTGATTTGTATTTGAATCATGTTACACGTGTAGCTTTAACAGTCTTGCCCAAGGACTCTTGAATAATAGTGTGCTTGCCCAGCCAGGGAATTAAAGCCTAAACCTGCTAGCATTATGTCAATGTTAAGATCTAAGTAAGCACGGAAACGGCTTTGTTTGTGTGTGCCTGTGTGTGTGTGTGTGTGTGTGTGTGGTGCAGGAGAGCGAGCAAAGAGGGAGTAAAAGAGGGAGAGGTGTGAATTCAAGGTGAAGTAAGCAGTAGCTGGCTAGTTCAAACAGGGAGAAATAAAAATAAAATTAGAATTTAAGACAGGAGTAATGGAAGTTTGGAGTGGTGCGTCATGGGGTGAGCAGTTGCTCATTATCGTTTCGAGGAATAAGCTCTCAAACTGGCCTTTCTGAACAGGGCTGTTTAGATGGGGTGGAAATGGATGCTGCAGAGCGTGATCCTTGAAATATTTTGAAGTAAGCATTTCACAGGAATTAAATCCCAATTTTATTTTCGACAATTGGGATATAATAGTGTAATACTGTAGCGATGTTCAAAATAATGTAGCACCCGGACACCATAGTATTCAACATTCGCAACAGCTTTGAGGTTGTAATGGTGAACTGAATGTATATATTGTTACTAGGGGTGTAACGGTATGTACTGGGCCGTGACGTCTCAATCCAGCATGGAAAATACATTGTACACTATTAGGGTAAATATTTCACGCTCCCGCTCCCTGTGCTGCTTCTTCCTTCTCTGTCCCTCTCGCTGCTACACGCAGAGAAAGTGTGACTCATATAATTTTATATATAGTCTTTTCTTTTTTTATTCTCTATCTGCTGGAAAAAAAATGTCAGCTTTCCTGACATTATGACCTTTTCTGTCTTTTTTTTTTTTTTTAACTCATTGAAATCGTGTTAGATCTAATGAGGATGGCGTGACGTCCACATTCTACTCCTCAATTTACTGCAGGCACTAGGTGGTAGAGCTGCAGAGTTACGTGTTTCAGCATTTTCTTCATAATGTGGGCACACAGTGATCACATCGCACTGCCATGAAAGGCAAATTTAATTAAATGCTTCAGCTTTTTTTTTTTTTTTTTTTTTTTTTTTTTTTTTTTGCACTGTTCTCATTTTCCATGACTTATCTTCTAGGGATGTCCCGATTAAGGTCTTTAACACCCCCGATTCGATCCGAGTCTTTTAATTCTGATGAGCTGATACAAATCTAAGCGGATCTTTGTGTATGTTTCAATAATACAATGTGCTGCTGATTAATACTGATGTAAAATCAGTTTATTTTTAGTAACAGTTAATATAACGAGACATTCTGGACTCGTTTTATTGAGTTTAGAAGTGACTGTTTATTATCTTACGATTAAGTCAAACTGACCTCTGACCATACAGCTCCCAGTGCCTTTAAAACACTGCAGTAATATCCGTTTGTGTGTGGAGTAGCAGTAGCAGGACATCCTGGACTGATATACTCTGGACAAAAAGGTCAGATAGTTAAGATCCTTCTTAAAACAACCTTGTTAATAATCAGAAGGGTTATTATTGGCATCAAGCAGAAAAAGGAGAGGCTGAAACTACTAAAATCAGGTTAAGAACTGTCCAGCGCACTATTAAATTGTTGGTAAGTGGGGAAACATCTTCAAGGAAGGATTGTGGCTGGAAAGAAAATCTTGAATGATCTGTTTAATAGTGAAAGTAAGAGCATTTTCACATGCACAGTGTGAAGGGAGCGCAAGGGATTGGTACTGAACACACTTATCAGCGAGGCTAACCAGAAAAACGGCTTCAATTTGTTAGGGAGCATAAAGATTGGACTCTGGAGCAGTGCAAGAAGGTTATGTGGTCTGATGAGTCCAGATTTACCCTGTCTTAGAGTGATGAGACAAGAGGTGGCTGAAGTGATGCACCCATCATGCCTAGTGTCTACCATACAAGCCTGTGGGGGCAGTGCTATGATGTGGGGTCATTTTTAACAGATGATTTACTGTCATCAGCAGGAAGTTTCTCATATGAGAATGATTTCAGCTTCATGTTTCAGAGCCATTTCAGTGCCTCTTGCTTTGCAAGTCTGATGTTTTCACCGATCATGTCCTTTGTCTTGCCTACTGATGGAGAGTCAATAGTTCTTTGTCCCCTTCGTAAACAAATGAAGTGCCCGTGACTTACTTAGTTGAATTGTAACCTGGACTTTGAAGTATTTAAGCTAAGGGATGTTCTCAACAGGTATGAACACTACTATGGTGGCCTTACAACAGTCTGTTCTATTAATCCCGGTAGGTGAGTTCAGTCAGCCTCTATGCTTTGATCTGTTATTCTCCTTCCTTTTATGAAGTTATGAGCCCTCTCTTCTAATGGGCGTGCATTCCCAGTCCACTGTGATCGATGTTATTTCCGACACCCACGTGCATTTGAAGCCTCATAATTGCCTAGTTTTGCACAGTGTTTTTAGTTACTGTGGGGACGTCAGGAGAAGGTGTTCAAGCCTTCAACTAGATCATGTAGATGGGGAGATATCTGTCATCTGTTATATACGTATATGGATGATGTTTAATCACTAGCTTAGTATGTTCTACAACTGCCTGGGATTCAACACAAACGGCCACTTTATCTTAACTGTCTGGCATAACTTCCATTGAAACTGAAATTAGGAAGATCTTGGTACATCAGCTGAGATACGGTGGCCATGCATGGGTAGGTTGTGTGTGGGTATGTGTGGTGGTGTTGGTGGGGAGGGGGGGTCGCAGCATGTGCCCAGCCATCTGGGGCCAATGGGATACAAGCACCCTGCCAGCTTCCTCTTACGGGAATCCTACTCCCACTGATGTGGTGCTCACCAGAGACTAATAGGACAATAACCCAAGGCCTCCCTCTCACTGTGAAGAATACATTGGGCTAATGACACTGGGAGTGTTGTATGAACACTACGAGGAATAGGCCCGTGATTACAAGAATGAGGGGTTTAGACTTCTTCAGTCAAAGTGTGCCCGGTATTAGAAGTTACAAACGTGATGCAGATGTGGTTGTATAAGCAAGAATAGTCTGAAGATAAGGAGTTTCCTGAATTATGGTTTTGCAGTACAAAACGACTACCATTGCCTCTAGATAAACAATAAAGGGATGTATTAAACATGAACTGCTGTTGACATCATTGCATCATTGTCGGATTGCTTTAAGCATGTTAGATAGACTTAGACAGAGGTATGTCTAGGTATGTCTGTTTGTTTGTCTTGCAGCAGCAAATTTGCATGCCGTGAATTTTATTCCTGGAAAGATGCCTACCTATAATGACTGCATGCTATTTGGCTGCTTTCTTTAGTGGAATATGTGAAAACGGGGACCTTGTTGCAGTGTATATATATATATATATATATATATATATATAAAAAAAAAAAAGACTTTTAACCCAGACTATCTTTGAGGTTAATCTTCCATGTGATTGCAAGAATAAACCTTGGTATTTTCAGTGTCCAGGCATAGAAGTGCCCGTGTTCACACAATCACTGTTTTTTCTTAAGTGCACTTTTTGGAAGTGACAGCCACAAATACAAGAGTTCTCCATTCCCAGTCACTTCACAGAACTGCTCATTTGGGTTCCAAACAAGCCAAGAGATTGAAGCCTATCTGAGCATCTCCTCCGGCCTGGAATGAGATAAGGAAAAGAAGAAAAGGCAGAAAAGAGAGATCTCCACAGGGAGACAGAAGGCAATTTGTCAGTGTTATTGAGCCAGATCTTCTTGTAGAGTGATGTTTGTTTGGGTGAGGAGCGGGCAGTGTAATGAGGAGATAGAGGGATGCCAATCTACCGTTAGGCTCTGTGAGTGGAGAGGGTACACAATAGAGGGTGTTTGGAGCTATTAAGCGGAAATGCTGACAAGTAATGTTGACAGAGGATGCAGGCCTAGCGGCCAAACCCTAGTGCAGCTCATTGTGGTTCAAAATGGGCTCTAGTGGAAAAGGGCTCTTGATTCAAGAGACTTATACTTTTTTGGCCCATAAGCCGATAAATACATCAAACAAAAACATCACACAAACTGAGATGTAAACAGACCTATAGTAGATGTGTAAATCTGCATGATTCGGCTAGTAGGACAGTATGTGTCCATTTGTACTTACAGTGCATCTGGAAAGTAATCACAGCGCTTCACTTTTTACACATTTAGTTTTGTTACAGCCTTATTCCAAAATTTATTAACCCCCCCCCCCCCCCCCTCAAAATTCTACACACAATACCCCTCAATGACAAAAAGAGAAAAGTTTGTTTGAAATCTTTGCAAGTTTATTTAAAAACATGTATGATGCAGTATGATGCTACAAGCTTCACACTGGTTTTGGGGAAGTGTCTCCCATTCTTCTTTGCAGAACCTATCGAGCTCTGTCAGATTGGATGGGAAGCATTGGTGCACAGTCATTTTTAGATAGAGCTGTTATTATAAAAGTTATAGAACTTTTATAATTGTATCACCTGAACCTACACCTCCACCTAACCATAACCTAACCCTTCAAATGAATCTTTATTGTGTCTGCACGAGTCTCCTTTCATGAATTCCTTCTTTATAAGCTCCATAACGGTGGAAAGCTGCATTCTTCACGTGTGTGACAGGCTGGTTTATGACTATTTGGCAAAACGGCATCACCAGTGCACAAGAACTCATTGTGAATCACAAGCAGGTCACAGGATGTGTAAAATATACATAATGAAACACACGTGTACATATACACAGACAAACAGAAGGTTGAATTGGATCTATAAGAGCTCTGTGCTCATTGCCAATTTACCAGGCAGTTACCTGGTTGTTGCCTGTAATGGGAAACAGTGCGTTTTCCATAATATCATTATTTATTTGAATGATGATATCCTCATAAACCCAAGGATGCACTCATGGTGTAAAACATGAAAGAAATCATCACGAGTCCAGTAAAAGAGTGGCCTCTTCCACAGGAACAGGGTTTTATGTCTTTGTGATTAATGTGCATCTTGAAGCAAGGGTCACCCGTCTCCATTTCTAAAGCTAGCTGGAACTCACTACTGCCCCAGTGCCCTTCAGTGGCTGCATTTCTCATTAATTCAGAGCTTCACGTGAAAGAAGGGCCACCTAGAAATAACCAGTTAGTCTCTCCGAAAGATGCAGAACACATTGAGGTGCTATCAGTGCTTAGAAAATTATGGTAGATCTGGACATTTTGTTTGGGTGGTAAAGATTTTCTTTATGGTCTCTACATGTAATATGTTACAGAGAAGGGTGTGAAAGGCTCTGCTACGTCTACATCAACCTCTGCACAATGGCAACACGCCAATCTGCCCGTACGCCAATCTGCCCTTACGCTAATGAAATAAAGTAAGATTGACCTCTCTGGTTGGAGTCCTGTTACTCTGCTGATTGCTGACTTTAAGTGACAGTATGGGGGGGACAAAATAAAATCTGCCATTTTGTTTGGAGGTCAAAAAGCCCAAATGTTACAGTCGCCCGACACTTTATGGCATGCCAGCTGCCACCACTGTCTGCATTTAATGTGCTGACAAAAGTGAAATATAATTAATGCAACCAGGGTCACCAGGCTCCGGCTGAGTCACCGCTGCAGTTGGTGATCTCATTTTGCTGCACGGACAGTAAGAGTCAATGAGGCTGAAGATGGATGATTTCTCATAGATGTCACAACAGATAGGGAGCCCGAAAGGAATCTTGTTTTAAAAATGCTAACGTTGCTTAGAACCGACAAAAATTCATGGAGACTTGGGAGACCAAGAACAGTCTAACGTGTATTCGACAGCCTTTTATTGAGCAAAGTTAGGAACGTATTCCAAAATAGTGTGAAATGTTTGAATAAGAATCTTTATGTTAATGGAGGTGACCTTGTTTTGAGAGAAGATAAAGGCATCCCATAGCAAAACACCTTAAATTTCAGTCATACTGTGCAGAATTTCTTTTCTTCTATTTTATATGTACACCCATAATCCATTTAATCTGCTCACCGTTCTTCTGTCAAAACAGCTCCGACTCATGGAGGCAGGAGCTCCTGAAGCATCACCTTTACAGTAATTGTTCTGTGGCACTAAACCAGACAAACTACTCCTATCAATGAGTCTTATATCGGCTGCTCCCTTTAGGGGTCGCCACAGCGGATCACCTGCCTCCATCTTGCCCCATCCCCTGCCTCCTCTACTGTTACACGAACCATCTCCATGTCCACCTTCACTACATCCATAAACCTTCTCTGACGCCTTCCTCTTCTCCTTCTGCCCTGCAGCTTCATCTCCAACATTCTTTGTCCAATATATCCACTGTTCCTCCCCAACACACGTCCAAACCATCTCAACCTGGCCTCTCTGGCTTTATGGCCAAACTGCTCCACCTTCACTGTCCCTCTCATCTGCTCATTTCTAATCTTGTCCATGCTTGTCACTGTAAATCTCAGCATCACTCCTATCAATGAGTAATAAACTTATTCAACACCTTCTGTTTTGCCACCCCAACAGGAGAAATGCTATTTCAGAAGCATTTACCAAATCCAGTAAATTCAGGGGTGGAGAGCACAGCAGCAAACACAACAAAGGCAAGATCCTGGGAGATAATATTTCTCCAGCATGGGAACTCTAACAGATACAATAAAATACACATCTGATATATAATTTCCATGAAAGCTCTGAAAGAGAGATTGAGTGAGCGATGTGGAAAAACAAAGCCAGGGTCGAGCTACAATACAATATCAAGATAGAATGGAGAGAAAGCGGCGTGGGGGATTTGCTGGTGAAAGCGGGTAAATGGCTGCGATAGTGATGCGAGGAGATAAAGACTGTGTGAGTGTGTCAAAGAAAGGTTGACGTGTAATCTCCCAGGAGCATGTTTTAATGCTTTTGTTTTTATCAGCGTAATGGACGCGAGCAGATAAACGTCTGCTTAGACATATAAAAACAGCTTGATCCTCTTCACGTTCCTTGCAAATCTGCATTAGAGACATCTGCTGGGGGGGAAAATGATCTAAAACGCAGTCACATCAGGTCAAGTAAACTCCCATGCTCTCCCTCGCCATGGCGCTGATGAATTTATGACGTTACATTTGATGCTGAAATACGCTGTCTGACATGAGTAGTTAGTTATTGGCTTCCTAAGAGTACTCTGTACGTCAGAAGCTCGCCTTCTAATGAAATGGAAGGATTTGTTAACATATGTAATCTGTTAACATGTATATTGTCTTTGATTTGGTACGAAGGGTGATTTTTATCTGAGCAAAGCCATTTGTAAAGCATTTCTTTCCGTCAAAATGTTGCTTGAATAGATGGGACGTCATTGCTAATAAGAGGTGATGAGGATACTTACACAGGCTGTTTTGCATAATAAACCTTGCTGTGACATATTCGAACAATGATACACAAGTAGGGAGCATATAGGACCCAAGGACTCTTGGAAGGACTCTTATTGGTGTAGAAGCTGTGCTTGCCCAGCCAGGTAACTGAACCCCCCGTCTTTCATGAGGAAGATGGCTTTATTGCCCGCTACACTACACTACACCAGCTGTCTCTACTGTCCTGATTGACACAACCTGGATGGTCATCTCACATTCCATAGTCATCTCTAGCCAGTAGTCCGAGGGCTTTATTAACTCTGTTTTATTTCTTCTTATTATTATTGGGTTATTCAGATTTAATTTAGTTCCTTTTTCAAATTTTTTTTTGTTTATTTATTTTTGCATTTATACAAACAATAGCACAAATGTCACTGTATTAATTGAAATTAATCTGTATTGACTTCTGCCATTTGATGTATAGATGTTTATGCAATTGTAGAAATGCACATACATACATACATACATATACATACATCTGTAGTTTAATTTAGCACTTTATCCACATGGGGCAGAAAAAGCTTTAAAACAAAAGCAAATCAGCCCTTGTTTACAGCTGTTTATAGTGTTTTATAATGAAAGGACCATTTTCTTCATTTTTTCATTGGGATGATCAACTCTGCACATATAATTAACAATTAAATCTTCCACAGAAACTGGCACCTTGTGTCCGATGATTTTTTGCCTCGCTGAGCTTAATTTAACCCTGCTCTTGAGGTGTTTTTTGGATTTATGTGATTTATTTAATATGTCTTTTCATGTGTCCTCTATATGTTGGCACGGCTGTTACTCTGCAGGTGTTGTGTTTTTAATGATGGAGTTTTGTGTTTTTTTTACTACTTTTAGTCTTTTCCACATTATTTCCACGCTAGACAGAAGCATGTAAACGTGTCAAAAGATCAGGGGCTAAAAGGATAAATTCTACTTTCTACTTTTTCATCTTTTGCTCCTGAAATCTTTTTTTTTATTCATCAATTTTGCCAATTCCATCCACATTCCACATCACGGAAATCATAGGGCCCTAAGTAGTTCAAATCCAAAAGCTAACAGGCCTCAATCTCATGGGTAGGACAGAACTCCCTCAAACCATCATCACTCAGAAGAAAGCGTTTGAGTGAGGACATATGTTTGCTTAGGTAAAATAAGTAAGGCAGGTCATTTTCTTCTGTCTAACAATGTTCTGCATTTTGAAATGAAAGGGCTGGTCGACTTGGTATCTCAGAGGACGCATCTGATGGGGCTTTCCTGGTTAGTGGGCGGGCACTGGAAATGACTGAACTGAGGATAAAGAAAAACCAAAGCTAGGTGTCCCCAAACTTTTGACAGCAGACGCTCTACTGGTCCTGGTCCAGCTGTGATTTGAAACTGAATGATTGCCACCAAGTGAACAGAACGCCTGGCACACAGATGGCTCGAGTACAGTGATCATTTTAATCACACAGCTGCCAGTTATGGCCTGCGTCCTCGCCTGCTCCATTCCGGATTAGTGTGCGCTTCATGCAGTGCGTTGGCTAACAGCAAAGGAACAATGAAGAGAGCTGCCCGGCCCTCTGATCCTGGATCAGTGGAAGACTAGGAGTGCGGACATGCTCGGATCTATGTCTTTCTAATCTGTGGCTTCGCGCTGAAGGCATGATATAATCCTAAACCACGGGATTAACTGAGGACCTCAGAGTGCATGCTGAGGGACCAAGCGACACCACTTGCTGTCATTGTGGGACGCCTGTGGTTCCCCTCCAGGGCTTTTGCATTTAGTGTGGGTTACAATTTAGGAAGGGACTCAGCTAATGCCTTTCACAAGCATTCCGATGTAATGCACAAATTATAAGTAGGATTTGTTGGCAAGGCACAAAGCAGATCACTTAGAAATGAAAGGATGACAGTTTTGCTTGTATAGAAGGCTCCTTTTCAAAACCTGTCTCGGTCTTTCCTTCCACAAAACGAGAGTCGAGAACAGCTATTTGTCTAATTAAGCCTTAAGCCCAAGTCATCTCACTGGCTTTTGACCTTGTTAATGCCGGATGCCGTCACTCTCTGCCTGTGGTGGGTCATAGATCGCAGACTTATTGCACAAAGACGCGAGTTAATTACTTATCTCTTAGTCATCGAAGACAGTTGTGTAAGATTCTCCTTGAACAACCTCGCTTCTTATACAATCGCTCATTGTGGGAGCTCAGAGGAACATTCTCATATCTTGTTTGTTTTCCGAAGAAATCTCTGGTTTCTTTTATCATAGAGGTACCCTGAGTGTTCCACCACGAGCGAGGGAAGAAGCAGTTTTGTTCCTCAGTTATTAGGCCCGAACACCAGCAGAGATATTGCAAAAGAAGCAGGAGGTTTGCCTTTGAATTTGAATGAAGGTCAAAAGTGAAGTCGCACTTAGAGGGAGGTAAATAGCTAAACATATGTTGCCTAAATTTCCAGGCGGGGGATAGTTTTAGCATGCATTGTATTTGTTTGTGATATGTGAGTACTCTGTTGCATCTGGTAGACGATGAAGGGTCCATATTATATAAATACAAAACCCGAAGACACGAAACGACTCTTTTGGACACCACTTTAGTCATTTTTAATCTCTGCCTTTTGTTCAGCCGCAGTGTTTCTGACTCTACAGGAGAGCTGTATTAAAATGCATTTAAGTAGAAATTGCTTTAACTGTACATATCAATAATGGGCTGGGTTGACTAAGAAATCCCATGTGTAAATATTGACATTCAATTATCCTAGCATGTCTCCTCTCCCTGTCTCAGGACCATTGCTTTCAGATGAGATGTAATTTGCTGGCTGTATACTGTAGCTGAGACAGGGCTGGTGAACACAGTCTAATGAACACAACAGTAAATTGAGTCTGCAATGTACATGAATAGTAAATGGCCCTGAGAGGGGAAAAAAATGGAAGGTCTGCTATTTAGAAGTGGAATTGATTTAGAAATGAACTCATCCTTGGGAACATAAAACAGCCTCAGATCTTGGTGCATTTACTTATAGGCGAGGCTTTATGCTCAGGACGGGGAGACAAGGTGAGTCCAGATTGACCTTCTGTGTGTATAGGTTCAGTAGTGTGTGTGTGTGTGTGGATAGGTGAGCGTTTGTGTGTGCATTACCGACTGATGTTGTCCTTGGCTAGGCATGTTTGTTTTGTGCTGAATGTCGTTAGTAAAGATCTGCCCTTTTTGGATTGAATAATAGCATTTGAAAGACAGTGGTTCCAATCACAGACACAGCCTTATGAAGAGCCGGCTCTAGCCTAATATAAGCCATGCATATTTCAACTGTTGACTGACTTGTTCCTCATTTAACAATACACTCCAGACACCCACTGGGTTTTAACCCTGATTAGTCACTCTACCAAAATATGGATGTGTATTTCTCATCGTTTCCATAGTGATAACCTTCTGCACAGCCTTGCTTGACCTAGAAACCTATTTCTTTCTACTGTGTGTCACACTTTTGTCTAGAACTGGACTTTTGGTTCTTCTCTGGGCAATTTCTGACCCCTTTCTTAACCCCTGTATGGATAGTATGAAGCTACATAAAAATAAATTAGTGAATTAAATTATTTTTATTACATGCATTGTATCTTTAGTTTCGGGAACGTTACTTCAGATGTGTTACTTACTTCCATAATGTTAGTTTTCGCCGAACTGGGAAGTTGTAAAAACATGATGACACAAACTGTTGTTGCGCCACACTTTTTCAGAGCATTCCTGGAACATTACTTCTATCATGTTTCTGGCTGACCTTCCTGTAACCTTTGGAAAATGTTCCTGTAACATTCAGTGCTAACTGGGTTTCCAGTATTTTCTTTGGAGTACTTTGCAGTACCTGTTTTGAACTTGGAGTAAACCCTCTTAAAACATCCTTGAAACAGAGCAGGAACAGATGCTCAAGGCTAGACGTGTCACGTGTCGGGGTTTTAGGATTAGTCTCTGTGTTTTACTGGACAGTTACCTCGCTGTTGATATTCCCAGACCACATATAATGCCATGCAAACGAGTGTTGCAAGAGATTGGTCGATTTTTAACAAGGTCTGAAAAGTTGGCTTGTTCTCAGTCATTATCATCATTAATAATGTAAATTTAAAATCTTGTCCCAGTGGTCAGCAGTCATGTCCGTCTCACAGCAGTTGCCTCGTAGAACTGTGTATTTGTGACCTAATGATATGATACAGATCATGATAGAGAGGGTAAGATTCAGTATATTGTGATACTGCATGCAAGGCAATATATTGCATTATTTTTAAATCAGATTTTACAAAAACAGCCAAGGTATGATATAAAAAAGCACACCTGCTACTTAGTGCTTAAAACAACACAAAATAAACCACCGATCTTTGCATGTAATTTGTTACATGAAAATGTATATTATGTTTATTTATTTTTTTATTGTCACAGAAGCACAAAACATAATATTGCTATAATTCAGTGTTATGGTATTTTCTTTTGTCACTGCTTCCAAGCTTTCTGAAAATTACAATAATTGATGCCCACTAAGCAGGAGAAGACTCTAACAAGACAGCAAAGCTTTTCAGGTTGTCAGTGTAATATAGCAGTGAAAACAGCAGTAAAAATGAAGTGTAACGGTTAAATTGAGGTCTGCTCGTAATGTTAATAGAAACAGTGGCGATTGGTTCTACTATGCAGTGACACCTGTGGGGCAGCCGTGGCCTGGTGGTTAGGGAACCAGCCTGGTGACTGGAAGGTTGCCAGTTTGATCTCTCAACTGGCAGGACATGACTGAAGTGCCCTTGAGCAACGCACTTAAATCTCCATGCAGCTCCGCAGGCCCCAGGGATAGGGCTGCTCACTGCTTTGGGCAGGTGTGCTCACTGCCCCCTAGTGTGTGAATTCACTGTGTGTGGTTGGTTAAAATGCGGATGACAGTTTCTCGTATGTGCAGCACAGTAGGTCAACGTGCACCTTTACCTTTGCTGTACAGATATTTTAATAATCTGAGTGTTTGGAAGAAAATTCAGCACAAGAAATCATATTACTTTTAACCCTTTAAAGCCAAGTGTATCATTTTTAATGCATATTTGAGGTTTCAATCATGGGATTTTGCAAAACCTTGCATCTTTTGGTACAGATTTTGGTACAGATTGCATCTTTTGGTACAGAAAGCCATGTGATTTGGTCTTTGCTTTCATATATATATATATATATATATATATATATATATATATATATATATATATATATAATAAATGTGTGTGTGTCTGTGTGTGTGTGTATGTGTGTGTATATATATATATATATATATATATATATATATATAGATAAAGTCAGATTCATGCATTGCGTAGACCAATAAATACATACATGTTTCTAAATTTGAAATCACTTGAGGACATTTTTAAACCTCAGAATCGACAGGATTAAAGGTTTTGTATTCGGTATGCTTTAGTTTATTTTAACAAATTATTGATGCATCAATATGATTTAAAATAAAGATAATAATATGCACAAAGTGTTTTTTTTCTAATGTCTAAAAAGCTTCGGTTAAAAAAAAATTTTGGCAGTTAATTGATTATCAAACTTTAAAGGTTAAAAATACAGTTAAGTGATGGATAAGTGTCACCGAAGTATTGATCAGAATTTTGGGTTTGTGCCCTATTTTTATTGAAGTCTATAAACAATGGAAATAAACTGTAACCTTGTTTAAAAAATTTTACATTAAAACATTTTTAACTTAAGGCCTTTTAGTAAACAGGTGCTTGCTTACTTGCTTAGCTATTCTCTAACAGCAGTTTTGACCAACTGCACCCAAACCTCTGCACGTCACCGTAGTACAACTTATTTCTGTCTAATTTGATCTACAAATTATATGTCTTTAAACCAGTGATTCATTCTTCATCACAGAATCCATGCACAAAAGCCTACTTCTAGCACATCCTTTCCTTTTATTCCCTGATCTAGAGCAAGAGACAGATTTTGACAATAAAGCCAATACTGGCCTTGTTTGGCATACATCCCTTGGCAGCTCCAATTCAGGCAACAGACACACTGAAATCATCACGGCTGTTCAGCTTGTCGGGTCTTTTTAAGCTGAAAGTTTTGACTGAGAAACAGCTATAAGTAATCCACCATGTCTCAGCTGTCCAGTCATATTTGAGTAACAACCATTACACTGTCCAATCTTTTAGGTGAGGAGATGCTGGGAGCTTGGGTCTTCACGTTATGTAATGTGTGGAGGAATTCTGCATTTGTGGCTCAGTTAGTGAGTACATCTTGGTAAGGCTTGAGTAAAGCTTAGGTTATGTGTGGAATAAATCCACAGCTTACTTTATATTTCTGTGTTTTCGTTCCCATTACTTTACAGTAATCTAAAGGAGATGCAGTGCTTTCACCAGTAAACATATGTAACACTGAGCACCATAACTGCTGGAAAGTCAATGAATTCTTTCATCCTTTACCCGCAATTCAGCATCAATGGGCTCATAGAAAGAAGAACACATTTAATTAAATACCAACAAATTCTGGAAGCAAACACCAAATCACATGTAACAAAAGAGGATGGCTTTGGAATCCAAATCTGTACCAAAATCTGAATCCAGAGTGGACGACTTTAAAAGATGCAAGCTGAAGGTTTTGCAATATTCCTCAAAGTCCCATGATTGAAACCTCATTTGTGGATAGACCTATAAAGAGCAGTGCAGCAAAAGAGCCCAACAATCTCACAAAACTAGAAGCTTTTTGCAGGATCAGTGGGTGAAGAGTGTTTTCCGGCTGTGATTCTGGCCAAAAGAGGTGTTATCAAATACTAAAAGGGTGCCCAAGCATTTGCTTGACATAAATGAAAGATGTGAAAAAAAAGTGATTTTTTTTTTTAAATGTGTCTTTAAATCTTTCAAATCTATTCACACTAACAAGATTTTTGACCTGGGCTTTTGCATGCCACTAAATCAGTGAAGGTTAAGATACCATACTGTGATCAAAAAATCATTCCATTATCTTTTCTCGTTGTTTCTACACAGAAAGAAAATACAGTATCTACATCTAATACGAATAAATCTAATATAAATATGCATATATTTAAGAGTTCACAGACAGAAAGGCTGGCAAATATGCAGAAAAGCAGGTATGCACAGACAGAGAACCTCAGAACAGGTGGTGTGGACAAGCTGAGGAATGTTCTTTGATGCCAGTCCTCCCTGAATATCAATGACTCTGGATTGAGAAGTCTGCTGCTATATCGAGAAAGCCTGAAAGATGTGGTTCCAGGGATATTATTGATTTTCCTAAAACAAATCCTAGAAACAATGTGTGTCTGTCGTAACTGTTAACAATTATTGTCAACATTTGTTTTGTAAGTCTTTGCTTTGCAGAAAGAAAAACATCGATTGCATTCTTGCATGTTATTTCTTGACTAGAGTGATCAAGTCACAGAAGTGAAAAGCGTGGCCTAATGTAACATCATGCTAGATACTCAAACAGATGAAGAACTGATGTACTGTTTCAAACCTGCTTAAAAAGACTGAATATAATTGAATGTGATTCATTATGAAATGAATTATGAAGTAGAATTGTTCCAAAATGCTCTGCAATTATACCGGACCCCTATATGCCAGATTGGTAGCTTCAAGAAGGGGGCTGTGAGAGCTCAGATATAGTGAAGTTAGGAAAGAGCTTGAAAAGGGCAAAATGTAACGTAATCATAACCCCCCCAAAAGTGGACTTGACTGCTTACACTGGTGAGAAGCAGGCCTCTGTATCAGTGTAAGGAGTAAAGTGCTCTAATAAGGCCAGTAGAGAAAGGCAGCTGAGTAGAGAACCGTAAAACAGTGGGGTGGTGGTGATGAGTGAACAGCGAGAAACTGACAAGATGACGGCGGGCAGTCTGGCGCGCTTGCCAAGTCAGTAGGCCTGACCTGGTGTAACCACCAAGTCTATACGCTAAGACTCTCTGTTTCTGAAAAAACCCAAAAATTGCCGTCCACCAAATGAGTGATGGCTCTGCGAGGATCGAAGCCTTCTTTGGTCCACACAAGATGCAGGCTGTGCTCCCTTGTTTGAACTCCAAATAACTTTGTCCTCAACAATGAGGGAGATGAAAGAAGAGCTCCTTTCCCTCCAGACCAGAATGGACGACTCGGCAGTTTATGTGCAGTTTACATTGTCGGTCATCTGGAGGTTCTGATTTGTTCATCAGTCCTCAAAGCCTCACATCTCCTCCTGAGACAGCAGGCTATAATGCAAGTTCATTGAGACAAATTGAGGCCCTCTTTAAAAACAAAGCATTACGCCCGAGGAGCCGTCCTATCATCCTGAAGTGCTTGGCATTTACAACTTTTTGTTTCGTGCTTACTTCCTTGTGTGCCGTTGACACACTGTTCTTAGAGCATAAACGCAAAAAAGTCTAATAGGCAAATACGTAGAGCCGACTTAATACAAAGATGTTGTAAGATCAAACAGAATGTATGGTGTGATTGAAAACGGGCTGACTTACTGTGGCCTAGAGGCCTTCTCGTGTTTGCTTAGTAATGAACTTCTTTTTGATTTCTGTTCTGCAGTTTCTCTAACATTAATTCATTCTCACACCCAGATAGCTGCGATGGATTGCTAACGTCTGGACTGCCCGCAGCATCCTTTCAGAGTTCTTCGCATTTCTCAGAGAGTCGGGCCGCATTCTTTGCCAAGCTCAACAGAAGAGATGGTTAGTATACTTTGTGAACTCTATTTTCCAACATTACATCATCGCACCCAGGTTTTGTACCACACGATGGTCGTATGGTTAAACTAACTTTGACTGTGGCGTCGTTAGGAGTTCACAGCTGAAATGTCTGCCTTGAAAACAGTAGATTCTTACCAGCAAAAAAAATAATGGAGGACAGAATATGATTCCTTGACTAGTAAGTGACAGATATGAATAATTGCACGTGCTAAAAATATAAAGCAAACATTAGGTGTTGATTAACTGTGCAGTAAATTACAGACATTTAAGAAAAGGATTGAAGTTTCTGATCATCCAACATCGTACCTGTCATCACTAGTGCTCTTGCAGTTTGATGCAATCACAACCCTCCATCAGTGTTGCGACACCCAGCATAACGCCTTCCTACCAGAGTCAAAGTTGTTACTGCAGCAAACCCATCTATTATGATTGATTTCCAAAGCAGCACTGGAGGAGCAGAAGTCTTGTAACTGATGGCTGAGTTGAACTGAGAAATTCCATTCAAGATGAGCTCAAACACTTTGTATTTGATATAATGCCTAAGCTATGAATTCCTGTTGAGTGATAGACTTTATCTGTTTCAGCTTCAAATTGTAAGTCATTAAGTCAAAATGATTATAGTTTTAAGACATTTTATATAGAAAAAGTCTAAAAAGTCTTTGTTTTCACAGAAGTAAAAAAAAAACCTTTCAGTTTCTTGATTTTGGACTAATTGTATTAGTTGTATCAAAATCCTGATTGTTTCAAAACTCTTGACATGACATGAGTGATTGTGTGATTCTGGAATACTGTCATAAGTGGAATAACAGTCTTTATATCAGAAGTTTTTTCCAAACAGAATCACAGTTAAATGGATTTCATTTTCACTTTATTTAATAAAAGATCATTATCATAGGCGACCTCATGCAGTTTATCATTTGTTATAAAGCTCAATATAATTTGGATGTAAACAATGTGGTAAACAATTATTTTGTTTGATAAATAAGAATAGGAAAATTACAATTTCAGCATCACTTTTTGATTTGATTGTACTTAAGCAAATATTCATGATGTGGTGAATAACATGAGTAAACTCTCATTATCGTGAAGGTGGATACCACTGCAGCCCTATAGATCTTTAATACAATTATTATTTTTCATTATATCAAACATTATGGTATTTGACTGAACATAAATTTTAGATATCAATTCTGCATGTTTATTGTGGTGTTCATCTTTAGAGTATTTAACAGTGTGTGTATATGTATGTATATATATATATATATATATATATATATATATATATATATATATATACTCATATATATATATATATATACAACCATATGGTGCAGAAAACAGATTAGAAAGGTCAAGAGTTCTATTATATTTCATATTAGATATATACTTTTAATAATAAACTGTGCCCATCAGTGTACGCAACAGCCAAAAATACACCCTGTAATATTTTAATTCTCATTAAAACCATGGATAAAAGTAAATGATGTGGAGGTCATAAGGTAGAGTCTTCTCTCTGTTACACACATGATTACTCATTCAACAGCACATCGCTTGACAGCTGCCGCACAGCATCAAACTCTGTGAAAGAGTGTCCACCCTGTTGACATTGCTATACACTTGGTGCTCAGCATGAAATCATCCAAGCAACAGTTTGGTTCTGCAAACGGCATTTTTCACGCTGAACATATAAATGGGCTAGCTGGCAGAACTGAAACTTTAGGCTTGCAATGCTGTTATCGAAATATTTTTTAACAACATTTATCCAAGTAAACGTGAAAAGGCAAGAAACAGAACTAAACTGAAAAGGGTTCTTTGACTGGTAACATCCGTTCACTTTATTGTTATATAGCGCAGTATATAGTCATTTGCAGTAAATCAGGACAGAAACAAAAAAAAACAAACAAACAAAAAAACCCTTTGTCTATTTATATGTTTGAATAACAACATTTCAGCTTCATTTGAATACTGTTTGACAGGCGATGTTGGTACTATAAATAAATATCACTATTTTCTCAGCATGTTCAAATACTCGTTTATAGGTTATTTTATAAAGACAGTGGGCATATTAGCAAGTTTTATTGTAATACAGAAACAATATTATTTTAGGTTAGAGGTAGATTATTTTTATTGTATGATGAACACACACACACACACACACACACACACACACACACACACACACACACACACACAGGTGTTCCTTCCCTATCTCCATCTGTTTATCTGTTGAAGGTAAATATGGAGCTGTTATTGTATTGAGCTGTGACATAGTGGCATTATTTACCTTCAGGAAATGGATCCTTACTTACTTCAGTCAGATTCCTAAACTAGACCAGATCTGCTAAATAGATGTGACTGTTATGCGGCTCTGGTGGAGGTTCAGAGTATTCTTAAAGCTTTTGTGTCCAAGCCTTAACATGTTCAAAGCTAAAACTCTCCTTTTATTCAGCAAAATTAAGAGGTTCTAATAAACAAAATCAAAACTTCACTACATAAAAAACAACTGGTGCGCTCTATCCAGTTTGCCAGGCATACCACTCTATCAAACTCTTGAATCATACAGTTTGTCTCAATCAATCAACCAATCAATCAATCAATCAATCAGCCCCCCCCTCGCCCCCAACAGTGGCAACAGTGGCCAGCAAAAACTCCCTCAGGGCTGGAGGAGGGACCAGGCTCACAAGGGGATGACCCCTCCTCCCCTGGAATTCAAAAATACACTTTCTAGAATTTTGTGATTAATGTGATGTATTTTTCTTAATTTGGTTCGTCTCATAAACAAATTTCTTTAGTTTTAACAAAAAGAAAATGTGTGACTAACGCGAGTTTAATTTCTAATTGAGACCTCTCACATCTCAGAGAGCTCTTTGGATCTGGCCACGGCGTTTTCACTCACTACAACAATCAAGAGCAACTAAATTAAATGTCTGAGCCTCCTTCAAAACCCTCTCTAACCATGTCCTTATAATCTCCTTTTTCTTCAATAGTCTACATTTATTCTACTTACTCACAGGACTGTAAGATCAGACTGTTCTTACAGAAGGACAGTTTCTATTTGAAGAACAGTGTAAACAGGCACAGAACCACTGATGCATTCAAAGCGCAGATCCATTGCCATTGAAAAATAACCCTAAATTTCCACCATTAACATTTTTTGCTGTGACAATACCATATTTCTCAATTTGTGCAGTTTTTCAGTTATTCTTGTCACTTTGGTTTCATCGAATAGTTGTCATTTACATTGTATCAGAACATCAGCATGAACGAACAGATAGAAATGCTTCAAAATGACTTGAAACCAAACCTTCTTACTTTCGACTTCCATTAAAAATAAGGAAGTGTTTTTCCTTCTGTAATGTTTTGGAGATGTTTTTGTCTTTTTTTTTTTTTTTTTTTTGCATAACAATGCTACAAATATTTTAGAACAGCTTAAAGTCTGTTCTCAGACTGTGAAAGGCCTTGTACCAATCCATGTTTTTTTCATTACATGCAAGTACTAGAAAACGGTGACACCTGATAAATTAGCAACAAGATGCTCTTTGTGTAGTTACAACATTTACTGTCACTGCTGCCATTGCCAGTGAACCCTCAACCTTTCCCGACTTTTTTAAGGTGGCGCAGGGGACATAGCGCTGATACATACTGTCAAAGGAGACCTACGAAAGTGATGGGGACAAAAATCTAAACGTAACCTGGCAGTCCTCGTCTCCTATAGAATAGACTTGTCTTAGGACGCTATGTAAGCTGAACAAGTTACTTCTTGTTTATATAGAAATAAAGGGGTAAAATTAGTCCCTGCAGATTATTGCATGTGCCAAAGATCTGAAATTTGGTGCAGTACTGAGGCTTACACAGACATGCAGGTGCACACTGATCAGCCATAACATTAAAGCCACAAACGGGTGAAGAGAAGGGTCTTAGACACTTTACTAAGGGCCAGAAGCTTCAAAATCTTCAAAATGGTGGGTTATGGGTAGTGCTCCCGGTATGCAGCCATGAAAGCAATGACAGGATTATGGACACCAAGGCTCATTAATGTGATCCATGGAGGCCTCATTACACAACTGCTGTTAACATCTTGGTGCCAGGTACCACAGGAAACCTCAACAACACCTCAGAGGTCTTGTTGAGGTCATGCCTTGAATGGTCAGACCTGGTCACAATAGAGGCCTATACGCCATTAGGTTTTAATGTTATGGTTGATTATAAAGTCAAATAGGTGGCTCCCTGAACATGGAAGTAAACTCCAAAACTATGGAAGTGGATTTACAATTACACCATTTAGATGCTGTGCACTATTTCTCGGAATGTTGATATGTAAGGAATGTGATCTACTAATGTCATCTGTCAGACACATCGTTTTGAAGAAGAAAAGGCACGACTGCAATATGAGTCACTTGTCACTTGCATGTTAGCATTTATCGTAAATAATCGGAGCTTCTAACAATCTGTGCTTTGACTGAGCCTTCTACTGAACAAAAACAGTGTATCCAACAATCCAGCAGCTCCCAGAAAGCTCTGATTGTATGTGTTTTACTTCATCAAATCAATCCGCGACTCTTTGTCATCAGACCTCTTGATAGTTCCTTTCTAGCTGAGGAGCAAGACACCAAAGTTCTCTTCTACCTTCAAGCAACTGAAATGAACCATCCACAGCCAAAAGCCCATTTATGAAAACACTAAAAGACATTCTTTTTTTTCTTCCTCTGGTCCTCAACCCAACACTTAGTCAAGCTGCAGACTCCCGAGTTATTTTTGGCCATGATCAACTGTGTTGCAGGCTTGTTGCAAACAGAACAGTTTCCCTCCCATGGGGTGGAGGGTGGGTGTGTGTGTGTAAACGCTGCTTCCTGTGAGCCGGAGATCGCCAGCTTGATATTCAGCTCTCATCTCCCACCATGGTGTCGGCTCCCACTTGGCAGTGGTTGAGTAATGAACCTTTCCATCAGAGCTAGGCATGTTCCTTCATACCCCTCTGGAGCAGCACAGAGACTTGAGTGCATCTTTATGGAAAACGAAGGCTTGGAGAATCATCCCCCACCTTCAGGCTAACCTAGGGCAGAAAGCTGCGCATGTTAACTAAGGTCACTGTGCTTGAGTTCTTCATGCATGCAGGAGTGGAGGAGCTCAGGAGAGCCACAGTGACCTCATATGGAATCATTTGATTAGATTGTGTTGTTGTTTTAATTGTTTAATTGTTGTTTAATTACATAATGCATGCATTGAATGTACCGTATTTTCCGGACTATAAGCCGCACCCGCAAAGTTTTTTTTTTTTTTTTTTTTTAAAAACCTGGAAAATAACATATATAAGAAGAAAAAGCTGCACCTCATTATAAGCCACATGGTTTAAAGCGTTGGAAAAAAGTAGCAGCTTATAGTCCAGAAAATACGGTAGATACTTTACAATTTCAGTTGTGAAACTCGGCTTGCAAAGGGTTAATATAAAATTACGACATGCTTTTGCGGTCGTGAAAATTAAGACATTACGTTACATAAGACAGTACATTTTTGCTCATATATTGTGATAAACAATAGTATTGCACATGGAGGCCTCCATGGATCACATTAATAGAGCATATTTTATAAACATTATAGTACCTTTCCTTTGTTTTAGCCATCATTTTTGCTTGTTGGTTTTAGGTCTTGGTGATGGAGAATAAAAACATAACGTGATTTATAAAAATAATGATATGCTGGAGGAAAATGTTGTAGATTCATGCTACTGATATAAGATAATCAACATAGGGCTGAATTCTGAAGCATGAACAAGTCTTAGTTATATTACTCCACTGTCTACTCATCTCAATATCTCACAGATACCAGCATCTTCTCAAAACAGAAGCATACTGTTTACAGCCGTACGGGTTTATTTACATTACTGTGAAAGTTGAATGTCATTTAAAGTAGATATAGTAAGGAGCTACAAGATGAGGAGAAACTCAGAGGGATGTACTGAGGAGCTAATTACTCTAGTTATAATTCTTTAAAATCGAACGATATTAAATTTTCTTTTTCACCTTAAACGGAATAGGAATTCCATAAGTGCTGCACAACTACAATAATCAAATCGTTTTTAAGGTGATATGGCATCTAAAGTAACATTTGCCCCCATCAGCTTCAATATGGAACGTTGCCTGGCTCACTCTGTCAGTGATGTTGACCACATTCACACTACATATACCCGCTTGTCATTTTTTTAAGGTCTGAACATCACATAAATCAGTACATTCTGTAGGCCTGACACAGAAGCTGAGCCTCAGCTTATAGCCTCCATCAACACAGCAGGAGCTAGACAGGTGCATGAGGTCTGGCCCTCTGTAGGCGTCATATGGTTTTTGAAGGATCTCCATCATGAGATTCAAATGTGCTGAAAATAGCTGAGAAATTGATAAAGCTGCTGCTGAACTCAACAAGAATGTTAATGAGCAAGTCAACTGGAGTTTCTCCTCAGTGAGCCATATTTTTATGATCAGGATACTGTATTTGACGTCAGTGAACTCTTGCTTATTCGTGGCGGTGACCTGAGTTTAAATGGTGCAGATATAAGTGGTTAGTTTTTCCTTTGGCTTTTAGAATTAATAAAGATAATATATAATAATGATCATGTCTGCTTGTGTCCTTTGAAGGTCCAGTGTTACACTGGAATTAAACGCCCAGCTAGCAGTGGTTTACATCCACACTGGGATACTAGTAGTACTTATGGCAGGTTTACTACTTTGGAGTCAGTGATAGACGTTTAAAGAGTGAATCCACCCTCAGAATCAGCAGATCTCCTACCCTCCCACCCTTCTACCTCTCAGCATGTATGAAAAATGGACTTACTGAGGAATGGAAAGGGAAGAATGCAGCCAATCTGTTGCTTTTATGCTTCATTTGTTGATTTCCTCTCTTGTAAGGATGCACTTGAATGGTAATATGTGTTTATTTGAAGCAACCTGCTCTTATTTATCAAGTATCCTCCTTTATAATAACCCCTCGATGCCTTTGTTCCCTTTGTAGAAAGGACTATGGAGGCCGACTGAAATGAACAGTTCCTGTCACTCTCCTCTAAAAGTCCTACTTTAGATCTGATAAAAATTCACTCTGTTTGATAGACATCTTCTAATATCTCTCCCTGAAACTCACCTATCCAGGAGGAGGAGGATGGAGCCCCCAGTTGACAGACAGGTCCCCCTGGTTGCAGCTGGACCTCAGGGTACGGATGGAGGTAACGGCGGTGGCCACCCAGGGCCGCTACGGCAGCCACGACTGGGTCAGCGCTTACATGCTCCTGTACAGCGACACTGGCCGGGTCTGGAAGCAGTACAGGCACGAGGACAGCGTGGGGGTGAGTCCACAGGCTTTTATTACCCACCTATTGACATTTCCAACCAGCAATTTGTGGTGCAACAAGCCTCATGACTTGGTGGTTTTTGATTGCGATATTGATAGTGATTAACCTTGAAGTCTGTTCCAGAGCAGTAATTTCCCTCTTGACAACATCCTCTTAAAGTGTTCTTTTAGCTTTCAGCATTGCTAAGCCAATCAATTACACATTTCCTTTGCTAAGGAATCAGGCTGGATTAGGTAACATAGGTAATTTGTGTTCAGTGGCATGCAAAAGTTTGGGTAACCCTGGTCAAAAATTGCACTATGTAACGTTAAATGAGTAGAAAATGACCTAATTTCTAAAAAAGCACAAAAGGTGAAACATTGTTTCCAAAATTTAAAACAAGAATTTTGTTTTTCTTTTGTACAATTTTAGAGTCAAAAAAGGATTTGAGCACCATGAAAAGGTTTGGGCACCCAAATGCTTAATAAATACTCCTCCGATTTTGCCCCAATCATTTTTTTTACATTTTTAAGCATTTTTGTTCACATTTAGAGGTCTGTTGTGAAGAAATAATATAGAATTTTAATATTATCACTTACCGTATTTTTCTACGTTTTAAACCATGTGGCTTATAATGAGGTGCAGATTTTCTTCTTATATATGTTATTTTCCAGTTGTTTTTTTTACTTTTCCGGTGCGGATTATATTCCGGAAAATACGGTAATGTAATTCCATAATAAATGCATTATTTTAGAAACTAATTTGATATTTAAGAGGATTAATTGACAAATAATACATCAATCAGCTTTCAAGTGGTTAGTAAACGTGAGGAGCTTAAAGGAAAAAAAAAATCAATAAAATAATATGAATAGCAGCTATACAGTCATGTTCTTTAAATTTCAAGAAAAGGTTTTTAAAAAGTATGGCTTCATCATGAACCACACTCTGCACTATTGAATGCACCTTTAATGGTAGTGCACTTTTTATGCTATTACTATTCTGAGTTGAGTGACATGCCCACGGAGCACTCTGTGACCACTCCACAGCAAGATCCAATCACAACATGAATTCACCCACTTCGAGAGTGCGGCTTTACCACTGAGTGTAGGTGGCACGGGGCTAGCACTTTGCTGACTTTAAGCCCTTCTCATGTGGAGTTTTGTGATGAACTACAAAGACTTCTTCCTTGAGGCTAAGTTTTAATGCCTATAATGTGGGTTATTATGATGGAGGAGAGTGTCTACCAAAAGATTCATCGTCTCATATTGCTGCCAGGCAATCACATTCAGATTTAGATGCCTCTGTTATATAAAAGGTATAATGACATTTAGGAGCTTACCTAATGGTGGAAGATATTACAGTCAAATAAGAGACCATTTATCTATTAACTGGGAGAAATATTGCTTGAAGTTTATATATAGAGTTAATTAGTTCCTTTTTCGTCACTTGGTTTTGCAAAAAAAGTTTCCAGCAGCACAAGAAATATTAATATTCTCTCAAAGCCGACAATGTTTGGCTTCATTTGCAAAGTTTGCTTTGTTGCTGAAATGACGGTTAGACCATTCTATTGCAGTTTTTATTGGACAGCATTAAAGCACATCTGGTGAACCTAGCATTACAGATGTACTTGCTGAGTTTGTAGCTGTATAGAAAAATAGCTAATTTGTGACAACAAATCTGTTTAGTTGTTCAGTGATCAATACAATTCTGTCTTAGAACAAAACACACTGATTTGACTTTAATAAACAGCTTATAGAACAATAAGCTCTGCTTTTATTGGCAGGTTTATAGAATCAGTGATGGCTCACAGTTGCTATGTGTAATATAAAGCAGGTTTGGTCCTGGAGTTTCAGCCTCCTGAATGCAGTTGACTCAGTTCCCTGCTCTGACTGAACTACTAAACGTGGTAAGTTGAATCCGGTGTGTTTGAGTATGAGGAGCACAAACCTGCGTAGGAGTCTGATAATTGATTGGGGCTGATTACCCCTGAAATATTGCATAGATTACTTTAATCGCACTGTGATTACAATACTGTGATCACTTTAATCACGCTGTGATTACAATAATGTGATCACTTTAATCGCGCTGTGATTACAATACTGTGATCACTTTAATCGCGCTGTGATTACAATACTGTGATCACTGTAACACTATCCAGGCTTTAGATAGTATTAGCTGTTAGTTTAGTGCAGATCCCTGTTTGCTTCGTCTGTGTTTTGTTTTAAGGCGTAACTACACCATTCTGACATTCTGACATTCTGACGGTTTTGAAATAATGCTGGGGTTTTGGAATTGTTATTCTGCTCTTTTATTGGTTATACCAGATTTTGTTTTGAAGGAGGTAGGGCCAGGCAATATATGAATATTTATATCTATATTGAGATTTGAGCTAGATAAGAGCAAGATACAAGCTGATGCATTTATGTAGTTTTAATGTTCTTAAATAACATTCGGTGGATACCTTTTATTCTGGTCCCTCGCTCTGCTCCACCCTTTCAGCTCTTCTCTAGGCCTTTCTGTATAAAGAAATGTCCAGTAAATTTAGTGAAATTCTATAGGGTCACATAATTTCTTCACATTGTATTTTTCTCATCATTTATATTTAAGGCATTAAGCTCTTATTCAGAGTGACTCATATTACAGAGGTGGGCCTGAGTAGTGTTAGGAGTCTCTTATTGGTGTGGCACAGCAGTTGCCTAGACTGTGAACTGAACCCCAGGCTCCCACATGATGTGGTGGCTCACTGGTTGTGTTATCAAACCTCATGATATATATAATTTTTAGATTATATCAATGCATTCAGCTGAAATATATCAGGATGTGATTTTTTTGGGCCATGCAATCCATGAATCCAATCCAGAGAAGGAGGCCACAAAAGTGTCTTATTATTCTATGCCAAGCAAAATACCATTTCAGGTTTCTAGAACCACATAAAAATTATGCAGCACATAGAGGTATCTTACATTTGTGCATGGATTGGTGGAAATTTCGTGATGTGAGATATGCACATTGGAAATCAAAATTCCCATGTTACATACCTCCCACTGAGAAGATCAGTTGGTTTATTGGCAACTGAAGTTTTCTGCCAAGAAAGTGGTTTCTATTAGTCTAACGTAATTCATTTTTCTCTAAGTCGTCCTACTTCAAAGAGGAGCATTAACAAAAGGGGCTTTATTCCCTGCAAGACCTAAGAAAATCCTAACTCTGACAGCCAGTATACAGTTAGCGGAAGGAAGAGAATGGCACTGCCGAGCGAGCCATCGCACTACTCAATCAAAGCTGTGAGTCAGCGTCTGTGCCGGGTCTCTCCATGCTCAAGATTAGGGGTTTTTTTTAAGCCTTGCTTTCATGCGTTGAGCTCTTTTTAATAGCCATGCACTGAGGGACAGAGATATGACTGATTAGGCTTTATAAATTTTCTGTTGAATTTGATGGACGAGTCATTCAGTGAGCAAATTCAGCAGAACGGGCGGCCTGAACCTGCCGACACTTTCACACAGCTCCAGGCGCTTTTTTCTCACAGTAGCTAATTCCAGCTCAGGGAGCCATCTCCTGCTGTCTCAGTTGAGTTTATCTCAAGTGGTGAACACGGTTCATCTGTGTCATTAATTAACAGCTGCAGTGTGACATTTTCTTTATTCGTTGTGCTGCATTATGATATTCATAGATATGGAGGTCGGCTTTCCTGGCACAAGTCTTGGACTAAATTGCAGTGTCTTCTCTGCTGCAGCTCAAAGGGTTTGAAATGGTCCCAAAGACCTGAAGCAAATGGGAAACATCTCATCATCATATTTGATTATGGAAATAGAATTGCTTTTTAATTGTCCAGTTTCAGTCGCTATGTATTAATAAGCATAATTTTGGCACAAAATGTATTTGAATTGTTTGTTAATGAGTTTTTAGTCGGGAACGTGACGATTGGTAGACAGCCGTAATCAGTACAGTGGCAAAATAGGTAAGTAATACCCTTTAAAATGACCTGAATCTGCACGTTTCTAAACAAACACAATCTAAGTTAATTGCACACAATCGGGATCTTCATGATTTTCATTTTCATTGAGCGACTCGAGTAAACATCCACAGTGCAGTAGCCCTTGAACGTAATAACCTCTAGATCCCTGTTGAGCAATAAACACCTCCAACAAATGTTCCATTGGCTGCCAAAATATGCTTTGCAGAACATTTAGGAGGACATTTGGACCACTCCTCACTAAAACGTGTTCCAGTTCATCAACATTTCTGGAATGCCTTGCGTACACAGATGTTTCAGGTCTTTGCATCTTGATAGGGTTATGGTCAGGACTCTGACTTGGTCAAGGTGAAACACAGCTCTTCTTTTCCAACCGTTCTTTTGTTGACGTACTTGAGGTCATGGACTGCTGTTCATTCCTCTGTCAGCGATTGCAAACAGCCCAGGCTTGGAAGCAGCAAAGCAGCTGTAAACCATGACGCTTCCAAAATCTCCACCGTGCTTCGTTGTTGGGATGATGATTGTTGATGTTGATGTTGGGCATTTGTGCTAAGAACTTCCACATTTATCTCACCTGTCACGGAACATTTTCTGAGAAGCGCTGCAGAAGAGCCGGGTGGACTTGGGCAAATGACAGACTAGTCATTGACAGACTGAATAGTGTCTGTTGTGCTCTTAGATTAGTCTGTATTTGTGTTTTATTCAGTATTTGAGGAACACAGTAGCCTGTACCACTGATGTTTTTAATACACTCAATAAAAGTTATGAACAGTGTACTGTTATTAGTGACGGAAGCTTGTCTATACAGTAATTGTGACTGATAAAGATCAGACTATATTTTACTTGTAATAGGTTACTTGACCTTAAGTCCTTACTCCCGGGCTGCTATTCCTTCTGGCTCTTTGTGAAGACATTGTGTGTGATGAGAAAAGATGCCGCTTCCGGAGAGAAAAGATGGTGCTATGTGGCCTTATCGTGGCGCATGTCAGTCCTGAACAACTGGAGTGATGGAGCCACTGTAATGGCTGAAGAGAGATGTGAGCATGAAAGCACGGCGAGGTACAGCGGAGTTTGTTTTGCCTCTGCTGTGTGTCAGAGAAGGTCTTGCAATAGGTAGGTGTGAATGGGCTCCCCAAAGAGAGGGATAATTGCACTCGCCAGCATTCATCTGCTTTCGTGTGTGTGTGTGTGTGTGTGTGTGTGTGTGAAAGCAAGTGAAAGAGAAGAGCCAAAGAGTGTGCTTACACTGCTGTATCACTTTGTAATTTGCACACCAGAGGATGTAAAGTTACAGACAGAAATGTCTGCTTTAATGTGTTAGAGAGAAACACAATTTTGCAATTATTGCATATTTTCAAATACAAAATTTCCAACTGCAACTACTAAAATCAATGTACATGAGCTCATAATGCAGCGGCTTTTCATTTCTAATCTCTACAGTGTAATATGTTGGAGGCCGTGGCACATTTTCAAAGTAGCCCAGAAGGCCTTCAGTTATTGCCTTTGAAAAGGTAATGGGTGGAGCTACTAACGTGGGTGGTGGTATTATTCTATTGAGACGTAGAAGGCGAGCCAATTCTGAAAAGCATGACGAATCCCATAAAGTAAGGAAGCCCACCGACTGGGTTGTTTCATTTCAGCTTATATGTTGGTATAACAGGGCGGCACGGTGGCGCAGTGGATAGCGTTGTTGCCGCACAGCAAGAAGGACCTGGGTTCGATCCCCCGGTGGGGTATCCGGGTACTCCGGTTTCCCCCACAGTCCAAAGACATGCCTGTTCAGAAAAAGGATGGATGGATGAATGAATGTTGGTATAACACATCAGACATGTTACTAGGACTTCATGTTAGACCCAGGAAGTTTATAATCAGCTGATTTCCCAACACTGGGGGGGAAGGAGATGGTGGCTCCCCCAATGATCTGCACCATAGATACCCAAATGTATAATATTAATAATAATACATTTTATTTCAAAGGTGCCTTTCTGGCACTTAGGGATACATAGACAATAAAATCAAAATAAAACATAAGAAAATAAAAATAATAGAGAATAAAAATAACAGAGTCAATTGGAGAAGGCAGATTTAAAGTTTGGAAGTGAATTTATGTTCCTTACGTAAGGCGGTAAGGAGTTCCAGAGTCCCAAGCACTGGAGTAGTTCCAAGTCCCATGGTGTTCACAAGCACTGGAGTAGTGAGCCATTGACAACACATTTAAATCACTGTTGTGTTATTGTCGTCAAACAGATCGAGTCTTACTCAAGCAGCTGAATTAATTAATAGCCCGTATAAAGCCCACTTTGGACCAAAGGTGGTACTTGCACTTGTGATGGTGGTGGTGTGAATATTCATTTAATTTCGTATTGGTATGATTTGAATGGTGGAAAAACACGTCACCCACCAATAATGAGCAGATCTGACCAGTCGTTCAAAAAGTGCCGAATTAGTTAGTCACCTGACTCTGTGCCGAGCTGCCCTGCAGTGCTGTGTTTGTGGTGGAGGTTTATGCACGACACTGAAATTGGGCAGAACACTATTCTGAGCTGACAGAGCTATATGTAAAAAACAGAAATAGCTATTGAGATGAATGGTGCATGTTTCAAGTTGCCCCTGCTGGTAGCCAGCTGACAGCGACACATTTCACTCGTTGCCTTCATCGCCTCTCGTCTTGTTTGCCTGTCACCTGCTGGCACCCAGACCAGGATTACCTTGTCGGAAAATTGCTGAGTTCAGAGGCTTTGCGGGCGCCTCCGTGCAGTCATTGCTTTCTTCTTGTGAGCTGCTGGGGGGATTTGAGCAACAGCACCGCATTCGTGCCTGTCAGCGTCGCTGACTTTTTGCAGGGTGTGTGCGTGTGTGTGTGTGTGTGTGTGTGTGTGTGTGTGTGAGGAAGGGGCACTCCTGCTAGAGGATTGCCCACACTGTTTTTATTGCATGAGGAAGAAACCTGGACTGAAGTGAAGATTGATTGAGTTGTTTGAGCTGTTGGAGAAGAGGCTTTTTACAGGGTTAGCACTTTTGCATGGTTTCTCTGTTTTAAATGCACTGATGACTATAGAGATTTTTGGTATAGTAGGCCTGTGGATGACAACTGATGGTTCTCCATCCATCCATCCATTCATCTTCTCATCTATGGCTGCCACAATACTTTGATGTAATCAATTATGTTCAGGGAAGCGTGGGATTACTTGAAATTAGCACGGATCATAAAGGTGCTTTTGAATATTGTCCATAGATTTGATTGCAGAGCATAGCAGCACCAGTGCAATGCAGCACTTGAAGGGGCACCAAGATAAAACATTGAGAACAGCTGGTTTTGGACACCAGAATAAAGGAGAGGGGTTAAGCTGACCACCTTTCACCAATTTAAGGTTACTAATGTGAGCTACATTTTCGGATTTCAGTCTTGATTGTGGTCGGTTAGGTTTGATGGGCTGCTTTGCTGATTTCTTTGTGTAGAGCACATCACAGGCTTTAATAGCTGAGATCAGTGTGGATTTCTTTTGGAACTGAATTAGTGGCTTAAAAAGGCCCTCAGTTTGGTGTTTGTAAGGATGAAGTGGCCAATTGAAGTACTCTCCTGTAGGACAAGTACTGTCTTTAAGACACTCTCCATTGGTTATTGAAAAAATGAAAGGAATATGAAGTGCAAAAAAAAAGTAGTAATAATATTAAATGAGTAGTGGCCTCTTCCCTTATCCTAGTGAGGGTTGGCCAGAATCATGGGGCTCCATGCAGGAATGAATGATTGTAGCCAGAAAAGGCATTTGTTGAGTATTTATAAACAATATATAATAAAGAGTAGGTGCCTTTGTTTGGAGTGAAAAATGCCTCACACCTCTTTCACACTGTTTTTCCTTCAACAGAGGATTCATGTAAAAAAAGGACGCGTTGGCGTATCACAGAGGCCACAGTGGTTCAGCTGAAGTAGTCCAGTTTGTTACTGATGGAGCAGATGATGGAGAGGGGAGATGATAAAGCTAGATTTGGATGCATTAGCTTTTATGCCTAGTTATTTTGAGCTCTTCTTGTTGTAGATGCTGGCACAAGTCACATGACACGATTCCCAATTACAGCTTGTTTCCAAAAAAAAATCTAAAACAAGTGGTTATGTCTCAAGTAGCTATCATGTTTTACTGCTTTGCCGGGTTTGAGGAGGGCATGCACTATCAGGTGTGAATTACGACTGCAACACAGTTAATTTTTATTTATTTATTTATTTTTTCTTTTCATTATGGTAACTGTTGCTGAGAATGTAATGTTTTTATGGAATCACTTTTTTCTGTTTTTATTTACACAAGTCTTCATCTTCGTCTTGTTATTACTATCATTAGTTATAGTTTAAAGGGCTAAAAACAGGGATTTTCTGTGGTTGAAAAAAATAATGAAGAATATGTAAAAGTCTTCCTTCTGAAAAATAAGTAAGTAAGTAAATAAATAAATAAATAAGAAAAATATTTATTATTTCCCTCTTTAAACCAATCATCATTTTTTCATTTTTTTTTTTCAGTACAGGTATTATGCCAATGTATGTGCTATGATAACCATTATTTTTAATACCCTTGTATACCTAAACGAGGTTCATTTTTTGGTTATCCTAGATTTTCTTTTAAAAGAAAGGTTCAGAGTACCGTATTTTCTGGACTATAAGCCGCTACCTTTTTTCTCCACGCTTTAAACCATGCGGCTTATAATGAGGTGCAGCTTTGTCTTCTTACATATGTTATTTTCCAGTTTGTTTGTTTTTTTTACTTTGCGGATAAGGCTTACATTCCAGTGCGGCTTATAGTCCGGAAAATACGGTATGCCAGTTCCATGTGTCAGTATTTAACTATGCCAATATAAATACAGTTTAAGAAATTTTGCCCCCCAAATCCGATCTGATCCGATCTGATTCTTTTTTGTTACAGTTCATATAGTGAGACATTCTGGGCACATTCATTTTTTTACTTTAAAAGAGACTTTTCTCAAAATTACTGTTTTATAGTGAGTTTAATATTCTATTGTCCAGTCTGACCTTCCTGACCATTAAGATCTCACTGCAGGCAAATCTGTGTGTATGTGTCTGTGTGTTATACCAACTGTGGACTGATATCTGTTGTTGTTGGTTGATTACTGATGTGAACTATCTAGTTTATAGAGTGATGAATGTGCTGAGATTGGGTTTGTATGGCATGTGTGTGTTATTGTTGGCACTAGGCCCCTCTTGGTTTTGAACTCAGTATAGTTGGTATAGTTTTAGATCATGATATGTTTTCTTGTTCTGCTGTAAACTTGTATTATGTACCTTCAGGGATGTCCATTATGGCTGCCGCTGAGAAAATCTCATTATAGGCATTAGATGGTGCTCTGAACACCGTGAAGGAAATAAAGTCTTGGATCTGGAAAATAGCCGATACCTGATCCATTAAAAGATGCCTGTCGTCATTCTAGAGTCCCTTTAACTATGTTCCTCCATACTTCCTATAATTCATATCTGTTGAAGCAAAGGTACTTGTAATCCAGAGTGGAGAACTTGTGTTATTGCATGGAATTAATAAAGATATTATAAGAACATGCTGCTGTTTATTTAACAAACATGCTGAACGTATTGTTTCAGAACTAATGTTATCTGTGAAATTTCATAAACATTAAAAACATCAGTACTTTCGAAGATCAGTGTTTGTCCAAGGGTGTCTTCAGGGAGCACCACACAACACAGCTGTGACCTGAACCTGATGCACATCTGCCTTCCTAAGCAATACTTCTCCTAGACTTTTCTCAAGAGGTCTCCTCATCCTTCTTGAAGTCAGTCACACATTCTCTGCTTACCTTTGCTTTGCTTTGCTTTGCTTTTCTTTTTGAGTGCAGTTTTAAGTACTTTTTTGTAGTCGGGCTCTTTGAAATGCTGGCGGTACTTTGAAGCTGGTTATTGTATCAAAGACTGGAGAGGTTTAGTCATGCTGCAGTAAAATTGCTGTTGCATACAAATAGAAAAGGGCCGTACGATTTGCAAACCTGCACAGAATTACTGTGCTTGGCAGATCCAGGCATGTTTGGTCATGGTCGCAACAAATGTTGAAAAAAGGACACTGTATCTTGTGTCCTTTGGATAAATGGAGCTGAATAAATTTGTCCTTTGAATAAAGACGAGGGATATTGTGTTCTGTGCCACTCAGACCCTGTATCCTCAAGGAACTCACCCAGCCGTTTTGTCATGAAACAAATGAAGGATTGTTTTAAATATGCTCGACTGGCCGTTGGCACCTAATCGCTGAACTTTCCCCCGACTTCATGTGGTGCTTCTGGCACTAATTATCTTCCATTGACTGCAGGCCTCTAAATCAGACAATACACCACCGTCCCACCCCTTCATCTTCTTCCCATCTCTCTATTCTCCATTACACAGAGGCTTGAGCAGCCCACAGGTAATCGATACGAAAGGCCCATCGTTTTATTAGATTGCCTTGCTCTGAGCAGGAGCCTGGTGGTCCGTTCAGGTCCCATCAAGTCTAATGAAGCCTGCAAATTATTTTGGGTTTTTGCAGCCCAAAATCTGAAAATTTCTTAACTGACATCGGCTGTCGGGTCCAACCGTGGCTTAAAAATGTGATTGGCTTATTGTCAGCAAGGTTTTCTGAATTGATATAATCTTGAGTGGTTCTGGAGATCTCTTTCTGGTTATCTCACTTTAAGCCACTGGGAAACCGATGGATGAATATTCTTGGATTCAACCCAAATACTGTCCAAGAACTATGCAGGGAGTTCAAGTGTTTTTGTTCATTACAGTGATTTACTGTTGCTTGGATGAAGAACTTAATGCATAAGACATTTGGTGAAATTTCTGGGCAGTTTAATTCCTTCTGGAGCCTCTTTATTTGTAACTTTTTGATCCTTGGTCAGCTTATGGACAGTTCTAGGGACAGTGCTAGCTGCCCAAGGGAGATAAAGGTAAAAAAAAAATCCCCAATGGCTGTTTGATGGGCATAGCAGAAATTTAAAAAACATGACCTCATTTCTCCACAAAATCCAAGTGGATGATTATTGAAATCCCAAGGGCTTCAGGGATTGAAAGCTGGTCTAAGTTCCAGCTCTAATTAATCATTAAGTCCTGATAAGCACTTTCTTGTAACTATGCGTTTGGGTTTACTCCTATGAATTTAACATATCAGACCTCGTAGCAGTTGTATGGTGAAGAAAATATTTTCTGTTATTTTGAGACATCCGTTTAAATTGGAACACCTGGATTAACTTGCATTCTGTTGAATTGATCTGGATTGGAATGGAGAGGCTGCTTTATTAGAGCCATAATTCAGAATCCTTGGAAGAGATGTGCATGTATTCTTCACCTGGCGCCAGAGGCTTCTCTTACACCTTTCTTTCTGAAATCGATAGGCACCATAATAGTCCAGTGACTCCGCATTTATTCTTCAGACTTGAAGCCATTTGACTATTGGTATAGAATGCAAGGCCTTCAGCAGCTCACGTCTGTGACTCAAGGTCATACTATAGGCCAGTGCCTATTTAGAATGCCATCCAATGCTATTCTTTCTGCTATGTTGCTCATGAGAACACTGAACATGCGATTTCATCTTCATCAAGCCACCTATCAAATAGAATTCAAGCAGTTTGATGTACTGCAGTGACACTGGTGATTGGAGAGAAAGAGGGAGGGAGAGAGAGAGAGAGAGAGAGAGAGAGACTTTGTACACCTCTCAGTATTTGTCTTTGTGTAGCATTCACATCTTGCCGTTGTGCGAGATGTTATTAGTCCTTTACAGCTTCTTCCCATTAACACCTGGACACATAATCTGTCTTGAGTATCGGGATTGTATTTGGAAAAGGCCAAGCCACATGAAAATGCATCTAAGACACATTTAATAAAACAAAAAAAAAAAAACTGCAAATGCAGTCAAACCACTTCAGGAGCTGATCTGAGACACATTTGCATCACTTATATAGCAGTGTAAACACACCAGTCTCTCGAACTCCTCCCAGTACAAGCGAAATTGCATCCCCTGCTGTAGAAAAACAGGAATTTTCTTATTTGCATAGATTGCCAAAGCTGTTGTCTTCCGTTTGAAATATTGCACGACGGCATGAAAACTCATACTGGAGCACTTGCTCTGAGAGCACATGTGCTCCAGTTATATGGTTACATTATTGGGATGAAAGAATGAGTTTATTATGGAAAACTGTACAACAGAAGGGCGGCTGTAGTACTCTGCTGGGCTGCATGTAGTCTGGATACAAAATTGTTGATCTAGTTGGGCATGAAGGCCTATGCATACATTTGCCCACAGATGTTGCATCTGGGCCTATAGATGCTGCACACTTATTGGTTGCCAAAGCTGGCTTGGTCACATAAATGGCAGCCAGCATCACATTTGCCAGCAGATTTTACAGCTGTTCTTTCAGATAAATGCTCAGTTGATGATAATTCTGGTGACTGGGCATGCCAAGGAATTGTTGCAATCTGGCAGATACATTCCTTGGAAAACTATGCTGTGTGTGGGAGAGCATTGTCCTGCTGAAAAACGCCAGTTGAATCCCTGCCATGAATGGCAACACATGGGGCAGCATGTGTGCCTCAACTCACTTCTGACTGCATCACACCAGCGGTTGGGGCAGTGTCTTAGGCATTGGGGTTCGCGTGGGCAGCAGGAGAAGTGGTGCTATGCCCTATTGTGCAAGACCCTGTGTCTAATCAGACCATACCTGGCTTCATTTACATATTTGTCTAAGACATAACTGGATGCTAATCCATTTTTTTTAACTCCATATCTCCATTCAGTCAATTATTTTGATTTTAAAGCCTCCATAATGCCAATTTCCCATCAGAATGAAGCATACTGATTTTATTTCTATGAAGGCCTTGTGGAAAAAAATAGGCTCTGCTTTTATTGGCTGGTTTACTGCACTGGCTATGGCTCACAGGAGCCGCACAGCATTGCCAAGCTCAGAATTCGTCATTATTTTCTGAAATTATTCCCAAGACGTAGTGGATGTTGTTGCTGTTATGTCAGGGTTTCTCTGTGTGGTGAGTTGTGAGCTAGTTGAAAAGATTATAGCCAGTCATCTGGGTCAGCCTAGCACAACACGTCGGCAGTGCTTCGCTCGGATGTTTGTGGTTGGCCCGTCTCTTCACCAGCTTTTTTTGGTCCTCCATATGCTTCCATAACGTCCAGATGTTGCCATTACTTTTAGCCTTAAAATGCTTTCTCTAGTGGGCTGGGTTTATGTAAATGGGTGTGTAAAAACAAAAAAAATCAAGATTGTTATGCAACACTTTTGGGGATGTTGGAATTTGCTTGTTTTACAGCTCTGCTTTGGTTCTGCTGGATGTTCTTTTGAAAAAAAAGAAACGACAGTGTTTGTGATTCACAGTTTGTCAGTTCATTTGTCATCATGTACTGAACTCATATGATTTAAGTTCATTTAATTTAATTATAGGGCACCTTTATAGAGGATGTCAACACTGAACAACTACAGACGTCTACAATCACTAAGCTCCGCCTCCACACACTTGTCAAACAAAGCACCTATTGTGCACTTTTCTCTCTCTCTCTCACCCACACCCACACACACACACACACACACACACACACACCCATAGAGAAAAACAGCGTACTGGAATATTCTGATATACAGTGTAATGTAATGTGATTAATCTATATCTGTACTTTTATTCTTTCATGTATTCCTATTCCAATCATGAAAAATAAGGCACATCTGTATATATATATATATATATATATATATATATATATATATATATATATTTAGATAACAGCTCTTTAATTTTTCCAGCTGCCTCTCCCTGTTTCCGCTCCTCGTGCTCGCCAGCTCTGACAATGTGTGATGGAATCATCACCTGTCAGGGGCCTTAGATCCCTTCAGATATTTTGTCTTATTTTTTCAAGTCCACTGAGCAGCAGTAAATAATACATGCTCTCTGATGTTTCTCGATGTAGGAGTGCAATGCCCATCAGAGGCGGCGAGCATGAGGGAGAGAGGAGAGCAGGAAGTGGGGAGATGGAGAGAAGGAGACAGAGGAGAGAGAGAGAGAGCCTGTTTAGTCCCTCAGGACAGCTTTCCTGTCTTAGCTCTCCTGTGAAGGCCTCAGAGGCTCTGAGACATGCTCTCTATTTCTGATACACACTCAGATCCTCTGCTCCCCGAGGAGCAACAGTGATGCATGAAGAAGTGAATGGAAAGCATAGAAGGCCCACTGGAACATATTAAGTCAGAGTGGCTGGGGTTGAAAACATTTTTCCTATTGTTCACCTCCAATCGCCTCCGCGAAACGTCACACTGAAAGCTTGTACCTGCGTCTCATGTCAGCCGTGGATAATTGCTACCAGCCTGTGACGAGCTGGACCATGTTCTAAAGTGATAGGAGGGCAAAAAGTCACATTTCATACTGGTAATTAGTCAGTCAGCCCAGTCTTGTTTCATGTAGTTTACTTCTTTACTGTTGCGCTGAAGCTGCTTGTCTGTTTTTTGTCTGTTATTTTGCCACAACGTGAAACACGTGTACCTTTTATGTGAGAAAAAAAAAGTTGACACGATCACAATGGATATCAGCTCATAGCTGTATCCTAGTACCTGCCTGCTTCCCCACAAAGATACCTGCAGCTGCCCTTTCATTGGTTGGCAACTGTTGCAATTTAGGTTTCTAGTTTCTATCATTTACCTTCATTAAAGCTGCAAATGTGATCAGCTGATCATGTAAATTTAATGTTGTGCAAAATCATTTTTATGTGTCTCTCCTTGTGCTCCCAACTGTCTTTCCCAGCTTAAAGATTTAGCAAATCCCAACTCCATCCTGAGAGCAAGCAACCGAGCATGCCTTCGACTCCAGTTTAGAAACTGCTCTGAAAGTGCTTCTAGTGTAAGACTGGATAATTATTCAAAACAAGCAGACTGACAACAAACTATTTTGTATTTCTCCTCCAAGTGACATCAGAAATTACCTTAATCTACCTCACCTTTGCTCTCAGGGATGTATCTGCATCATCCAGGGCCTAAGTGGTGCAAACTGTTTAATAGCACCACAAACACACGTAAAACGAAGCTGATGAAATTGTCCCCTTGGGAGGGTGTCAGGACGCAAGTGGGCCGCCGCAGCCTCGTGGAGGCGGAGAATAGAGAATACCATACCAGACTAGAGATAATGAAGCGTTCGGGGGAAGCTGTTTACATAGGCTCTGTGTCTAAGCTAGACTGCTCCCCCCGGGTACAAGTGGAAGTTGGTCGTGCCCTCGGGGCGCAGGGTGAGTTGTCGCAGATGGGTAATTGGGAAGATGCATTGTTGCTGGGTTTTCTTTTTTTTTTTTTCCAAGGTGGAAGGATAGATACAAGGAGGTGGCCTGGGAGAGGACAGTGTTTCATCATGGGTGGAAATACGGCAGGAGGACAATTGGGAGGACAGGCTATGATGTAATGGGAGGGGTGACTCTATAGATTAGGGTGAGGGTTGAGGTCAGCAAGGAGGTACTGTGTCTCTTATTTCCCCTCAAACTGAAGAGCAAGAGCAGTGGCCATGCCAGAAAATGTAACAAATACATCAGCCAGTGCTTGTAATGTGTTTTTCTGATTGTCTGCTTGAATATATAGTAAGTATATAAACTCAAAAAAGAATATTTTGGAGCAAGGTTGGATTTCATGGTGCTTTTAAATGATGCTCATCAACCTCTGAAGTTGGAAAAGTTGTCACATTACCAAACTGTCATGCTGTCAAGTTATCAAGATCCAGGTTGATCTAGTTATACTTTCAGGTATCAGCTATATTAAATCTGGTCCTATTCAGATCTTCCATGTTGTAATGGATAAATAAGAGTTTAGCTGTTTTACAGCCGAACGAGCATAATGTAACATTTTAACCTGTATAAAGTCATTGTGGAAACAAAGCTTTTTCACTCCCGAAGAGTGACTTCAGAAATGGGAGGAGGTTAACGCAAATTCTGTGTACACATGGTGTTGAATACCATATCACAGCTAGTTCACCATTCTATAAATGACTGATAAATGAAATCAGTCCAGAGTGTGTACTACATCACACATGAACAGATGGGACATCCCTACTGTAGGCACATTATCCACAATCTGCCACAACAATGCACATTTGTAGAAAATAACAGCATGATAAACAATCAGGGCAACCCTAGTAAATATATATAATAAAAATGTTATTTTCATTTAAACAAACATTTAACTGTGTGATTTAGGACATTTAATTATTATATTAATTATATTTAGTCAGTCAATATATTTATACATTATTATAATTGCACTGCATGAATAAAATAACCCAAAATAAGATTTTTATCAAATATAATTCTCAATAAATTATTAAATTTATGATTAAAGATCATTTCAATGATCGGTTCTTCCACCAAACAATGTAGATTATGTTTGCAACAGGCACTTGGTCGGTTTTGCTGCCAGTAGAACTGGAACATTGCACAAAGTGGATGCAATGAGGGCTGTCCCAGAATTCTTCAGCATGACTTCAAACCATAAACGGTTAAAATGTGGACAGCATTGGATGGTGCATCAGTAAATTCACCTCAGTCTACATAAAAGGTGGTTATAAAATGATAAATCAAGTTAATATTAAGCTTTTGGTGTGGTCTTCCCTAATCCTGACCTCAGGTATGGCTGTCTGTGCCAGGACACCAACATATTTAGGAATTTAAAAGATACAAATTCCACCCAGAAGAATATTCAACTTCCAAAAGTGTCTGGTCACTGTTTATTTTGTACCCTTTATCAAATAAATCTAAGAAATAATTTATATCCAAGATGAACATATGTACAAAAATGACTGTAACTGTATACATTAATATTTGAATTATAAAGAGTTTTATCATTGTTTTAGTGACAGTCTTTTGGGGTTATTTCATGCACATTTTAAACAATTTCTTGTTGAGAAAGCAGACAATCAGTCAAGGGACATAGACCTCAATCTTGTCAAACAATTAATTGCTAATGAACAAGGCATCACATTTCCTTAATCTAGGAAAACTCCAAATGAATCACTATTCATTTTCAATCATCTTCTGTTCATTGTCTCTGATGTCATTAGATTGTGCCGGTTGCACTGAGATGTGTTTATGTATTTACAACAACAGACTTGGTTAAAATTGAATCTTAGTCATACAGTTTGTGTCATATCAGCTAATGATGCACATTTCTGGCTTACTGGATTTAAAATGGGCTGTGTGGTCAGCTTTTGTTAAGTGTTTTCCATCAGCCAGCCTGTTTGGTTGTCCACCCCTGCCTGTCAGCAAGGGCATCAAATTTATACCCATGTTCTTCCTTTTCTAAACCTGTGCTTCCTTTATTAAAATAGAATGGCATGCAAAAGATATGACATTCCTAGACAACAATGTCTTCTACTGTGAACAGAATGGACTAATCTCCAGAAGGCATGAAATCAAAGAACATTAAAGCAATATGTTATATGTAATTTGTTATATTATGACTATAAATTTTACAGTCAAAGTAGAGAAGAAAGGAGCACCATGCAAGATTTGAGCCCTCAGACCACTATGGTTAATTAGCTTGTTAGGACTATGGCTAGTTAGAATAGGGCAGATACCTTTACAAATACTCTCCTCATACCTTCTTCCAACAATCACCAGCCGTTGGCTCCTCTATGCAGCTGCCTAGTACTCAAAACTACTTTTTTATTTTGCAATGCAAAGGCATTCAAACAGAGCTTTGTGTAGGATAGATATAATGGCAAATAAAACCCCAGTTTGACTACAAATGACCATCAGAAAGATTTCGACTCAGGAGTTGAACATCAGCAAGGTTATGAGAAAAGGTAATTACCGTATTTTCCGGACTATAAGCCGCATGTTGTGGAAAAGTGTGGAAAAAAGTAGCGGCTTATAGTCCGGAAATTACGGTAGATGAAAACCATTCCTGCATCCTTGCCACAAAAAATGTAAAAGCTTTCAAAGGATGTTCTTGAAAAGCCTGATTTTGGGAACAAGCTCTGTGAGTTGATAAAGTTAAAATATAGCACATGCATGGAATTTGCTTATTGTTTATTTGCTCTAGCGGTTGAGTATTTCTGTGCACCAATCATGCATTGACCTTGTGGAGAAGAATTACAATTAAATTAAAATAGGGATATATAATGGTCTGTTAATCCCATTCCATACCAACACATTCCATCCCATTTATATTGTATAAAATATCATCTTTACCCAAATAAGGAACCCAAATAAAGAACCAACTGTTACACTACCAAACGAACACCTTTATACCCCTTTAGCTTAAGGCTGCTCAGTTGAAGCCCTTCTCACCACCATCCCCACTTAAATTGAAGAGACTGATTAATTATTATTATTATAATTATTATTATTATTATTATTATTATTATTATTATTATTATTATTATTATTATTATTATTATTATAAATAATAATAATAATAATAATAATAATAATAATAATAATATTTGTGACGTCTGTCCCCGTGGAGGCCTGGCTTCTACCCATTACAGGTGAAATTTGCCTTGTTTGAAAACTCAACCACTCAAACATGTTCATTGTGGCTTCAAGCCCTACTCTAACCAAAAGTCACATTCACAGCTGTGCACATGAACGTAACATGCAGAAGGTGATTATGATGTCAAGTGTTTGAGAGCACACTTCAGTTTATTGTTCAAGAGCATTAAAACTACTCTTCAGCGATAGCACTACAGATCCTCTAGCAAATCTCTATTTATAGATTATCCAGTAAGTGTTTTCCTCGACTCCCTAATCTTTAATGATTTACATTGAATTGAACGTACTTTATTGCATGTGTTGCACAAACTATTTGCATGTGAGTGATGTGAGCATATTTAACACACCAAAGTCATTTTGTTCAGTCCTATATTTAAGTAAACTAAAGTCAAACAGAAAATGCAGAATTGAAACAATTGGCAGGTTGCTGGATGCTTGTTTGGAGCATAAATGAGAAAAATCCAAAATCCAAAAAATTTTTGTACGTTTAGTACATAAGACATTATTTAGTGTTGTAGCCAATTATGATGTATGCTGCATTCGAGAGTGTGCTCACTGTTTACTCATGGGGCCGCAATGCAACACAACAAACTGTAACTTTCATGACTGATAAAAAAATCAGAAGAAACATTATGTCTAATAACATTTTTCTTGTTATATTGAACTGTGATGTCCAAATCATGGAGTGGAACCTAGAGGTCTGTGTACTGGTAACCCATTACAACCCATATATTAGTTGAACCCAAATATTACGGAATTAAAAACACAAAGAATTTGTCTAAGAAAGCAAAAAAAAAACCAATAAAAAAAAATGTTAAAATTCTTTATTTCAGGTAATTACTAAGAAGTCTATTCATCATACATTTTTTTACACTAAATAAAAAAGTTACTATGTAAAAAAAAATTTAATAAAATAATAATAATAATAATAATAACAATAATATGCGTGTCAGTGACTACACACGTAAACATTACAGCAGATTCTACCAAAAGCCATAAGGTGAAATACAACATTGTCACAAAATATATTTAAATGAAAAGAAAGGACAAAATCTCATATTTGTGCCGTGACAAACTGCTCCAAGCTTTCATCTCACTGCCTCGCTGGCATCAGAACAATGTCTGGGCACAGTAAGTGGCTCAACAGATTTCTGAAGGAGGGTGTTGCATGATATTGTTCTCCAGCGTCATTGCACACAAGCTATTTATCACGCTCTCTCAGAGGGTGGAGTGCAGTATGTTCGAAGAAAGTTGACATTTTCCCACAGGTCCCCAACACATTATGATTCACTTTGGACCATGTGGGTTTTCTGTTAATCTGTTCCCATATTCCACACATTTCTTAACTGTTGGGTGAGTCAGTCCCTAACTGCAGAGGCATAAGTGGGATTGAACAGATGAAAAGTCGACATTTGTCGAGGAGTCTATTAAAAAAAAAATCCAACAACACCCTTTGCTCACCCTTAAAGCCCCTATCTACTCATAATCATGTTTCTTTTCTATTATCTATTATTAGATCTATTCTATTCTATCTATCTATCTATCTATCTATCTATCTATCTATCTATCTATCTATCTATCTATTATTATTATTATTATTATTATTATTATTAGTATTATTATTATTATTATTAGTATTAGTATTATTATTATTATTCGATTTTTCTGTAGTTACATTCTGTTGGATTTCAGTTGGGGTGAATTCAGTTTGGCCCAAACTACATCAGATAGGTCCTTTTTTTGAAGGACAGGACTTTATCTGAAATCATCAAACTGATTGGTTCTTTTTGTTGAAGGCGGGACTTTATCTATAACCAACAAGCTGATTTGCTGATCGATGGGCCTTCATCTGTAAATAGACTGCCATGGAGCTGCCAGAGGGCAACGAAAGAGCTGATGAAAGAGTGTATTGGAAACCCCTTCACTGTATTATCTTAGTTACTTCTCCCAGCACATCCCATGTCCCTAAAACACAGTGGAACATGTGTTAGTTTGCTGGATTTATTAAACTCATGATTGCTTGTATGAGGTCGTTTTAACCCATTTAAGTCATTCCAGACTATGTTTGTTAGTTGAAGCTTCTTTAGCTTGTGGTGGCTCCAGCCTGAAGCTCCTGAAAGTGGACATTTTCACAAACATGGTTCCATCTTAACTCAAATTAGCCAGTCCTTCTTTTGGTGGATAACATACAAGAGGCAGAATGTAAAACATGTTGTTTTAAGGTGGAATTTTATCTTTATGCTGTAAGACAAACACACAGCAAACCTTTCTGTGTTGTTTTTTTTTAATACATAAATCTTTATGAAAACATGCCAAAACTGGCTATAATAATAAACAATACCAAAGATGAATGCACTGATCTTGTATGCGCAGTTAATGGTTTAGTGTATTCACATATTAATTTTTCACATATATTGACATTTTTCTGTCAATGATTCTGTGATCATTCTTGCAGTGGGCTGCAGCTTATGATTTTAGAGATTTTTTCTACAATTACATTGCATTATTATACAAATATAAATGTGTAATTGATAAATACTTATTCTGTTACATATATTTAGTATAATTTTAAATATTTAAAACAAGTAGACAGGGGTTTTAAGATACAATTGTTGTAGTAAGCAATACACCTTAATGTTAATCTACATTACCTTATTTTACACTCTGTAAGGTAGAAGTATAGAAACTACCAAGTGACAACAGCATATTTTTTATTTCTGTGTATTTGTGATGTGATAAAATGTAGCAGTCTTACCTGTATATAAATGTATGAAATAATGTGTCTATCATTATCTTTATCAAACATTTATCGTCCTCTCTTTTTGTATTTGCAGAAATTGGTGGGGAACATGAATTCAGACTCTGTGGTCCATCAAAAACTCAGCCAGTCCATCAGAACCCGATTCCTGCGCTTTGTTCCCCTCGAGTGGAGTCCCAGCGGCAGAGTGGGCATGAGAATCGAGGCCTACGGCTGTGCATATAGTAAGTAATTGATGGATAGCATGTGCATGTCATAGTTCCCAGTTTATCCCATACATCCCATACTGTAGCTCATACTGTAGCCTACTGCTTAAGAGGGACCAACGGTGGATGATGACCAGAATGGAGGACTATTTTCAATGTTGCAGTGACCTCAGCATGGCACAGAAGGACCAACACTGGTCCTGTGAAACTGACCATAGATTAAGGCCGAAAGTGTTGCTGTCAATGTGTCTAATGTAGGTAGACGTGTTTGAAAGTAGTCAACAAATGCACAATTCAGCAGTGCCGGACACATTTACACCAGCACAACTCACACTTCCATGTCACTACTATGATGTCATCATTGCTGTGGTGGGAATGTTCCACTACCTACGGTGGTGCAGGAAAGTTTTCATACATATGTTCTCATGAGATTCATTTGACAGACAATTATCCTGTTTAGATATTTTCTGTTAGGATCTGCTGGTATAGTTCAGAGACTGGTTCAAGTTGACAGAATCAGTAACTGTAGTAAATGTGGTGAGGAGAAAAGCTTCCCATAATGCACTAAGATCTCCAACCAATGGGCTCCAACAGCAGAAGACTACATCAGGTTTTATTTATGTGAGCCAAGAACAGAAAGCTGAGGCTGCAGTAGAGTACCCAACCAGTCTGATATCAACAGTCCAGGCTGGTGGAGGGTGGTGTAAAGGGATTGTGAATGCTTTTTTGCCCCCATAATACCAAACAACAATCACGTAAATGCCAGTAGTTTGAGTATTGTTTATGATCATTTGCATGCCACAGATTAACCGTCTTCTAATGGCTACATACAGCATAATAATGCAGGTTCTCATGATGAGTCTGATTGTGCACATTTAGTAACACCTTAGCAACCACCTATCAACCACAAAGCAACTAGTTACTTTTTTATATATTATTTTTTCCATTTTCCAATTTTTCACCCCTGCTAATTTAGACGTGCCAGTTACCCGTCCCCCTAAGTTGTCTCCCACATTACGTGCCCTGCTCCCAGCGCCAGGGGGGAGAGATCGCCCACATGTTTCCTCCGAGTCATGTGACAAATGCCTATGAGTTCAGTGTTCTTAATGGTCTTTCCAGTCACTGGAATCTGAATCCAAAGTATTGAATCTGAAGGAGGCCCTATTAAGTATAAGTATGGCGTTCCTAATAAATTGGTGAGTGTACTTAATCAGTCATATTGATGTGTGTATAATCTAATATCCTTGACACATCAGTGTGAAATTATGTAGCCAAAGCATCTGCTATAAATCTACATTGAAGCAGAGCATGTGCTTGATTATGAAAGAGGCAATTATAAAGGCAGAGCACACAGGTCGTCTGGGGGGGTGTTACTCTCCTGATGTCAGTTGTTTTGCCCCTTTGTGTGGCATTCATAATTTCTCTTGGATAGGAAGAGGACCTTTGACAGCAACCATTGATCGCAGCATATATTTAATTTTGTTGCAACCCTTACATTAAGCATGACTATCAGGCCTCGGTACATGCACACAGATTGTAGAATATATAAATATATTTACAAAATCATTCTACTAATATAAATGGATTTATGACTATTATAAATATAAATATATCATATAAATATAAATATAGATATGGAGAATAGATTGTTCCTGTAGTTATGAGTGAACAAGTGAATTGAATACAGATGCTAAGAGGATTCATTTAATGAATAATAATAATAATATTATTATTATTATTATTATTATTATTATTATTATTATTATTATTATTATTATTATTATTATTAATAGTTGAGTTTGGTGAGGGCAGTAGCAGCGATAGTTTCAGAGGTTGGGTGTGGAGTTCATGGGAAGAAACTGGACGTGAGCCGTCTGGTTCTGGCCCGGATGCTCCTGTCAGATATTACTTTAATGTTCTGAGTCAATCCTTCAAGCTGATAACCTGTAGATCCCACTTTTACAAGAGTCACCCCCAACAAACATTTTCTGTAGCTGAAAATTAGGTTTGCAGGACTTTGTGGAGGAATTTTAGATCACTCGTCCATGCAAATGTGTTCCAGTCCATCAGGATTTCTGCGATGCCTTATGAAAGTCCTCTTTAGGTCATGTCACATCATCATCACACTAGATTTAAACTCAATTGGCCACCAATTTGTATAGGTGTGCAGTTGTTTTTGCACATAAACAGACCCGTGTTATGGGCGTTCAGAGTCCATGATGCCAAGAAGTCTGCAAACAGATCTGACCCCAATGGGCCCCAATAGAATATGAGGTTTTAGTGCCCTTTTTTCCATTTACATCATTGGGCTCAGATTGGGCTCAGGTTTGGTTCAGGTTCGTTCTCAAACGATTTTCTCAAGTTCAGGCTGAGGTTAGGTTTCAGATTGTACTGCATGACTGTACCACTGGGCATGTTTGAGTTACACCTCATACTTGGAGGTATGGATTGTGTTTGGACTTCACTTTCACGCTGGTGCAGGACTCTAATATTTCCAGAAATATCTCCACCCAGTTGATTCCACTGCTGTGGTCAAATGCAGAATATCCAGTTTTACTGTTGACTCATTAGTCAAGCAAAGCTTCCACTCTGGCGTGATGTAGGACATGTAGGCAATGTCTCACTAAGGATCTAAAATAAATGAGACATCTCCATCTGCAAAAATTGGTATTTCTAATACATGCATTTTTAATGCAGTGAATGGCAAGCATAGGCAGCAGGATGCACGTTTAGAGCCTGCTTGTGAAGGCTTTTCAGGGAATTATCATCAATGCAAACAGAAAGGTCAAGGAAGGCTAATTGCTGGCAACTCCACTCTGTAATATGGAGTCATGTAGAAATGCAAATACATGAAAATTGTTCGATTTTTCGGAAGAAATATTTTTCTGTTATGTCTCCAGTCACAAGCAGAACGTATACAGATGCTCTAATGAGTCTAAAATGAGACTAGAGCAGGTGGTCATTAAGAGGAAACAGCAGGACAAGAGAAAATACATCAGAGAGCCAATCAGGAATGGAGCGTACTCCCTCTCAACACTTGTCTGACACTCTTGTTACCCAGAGGAGCTTGAATCATGTTTCCAAGGTAGGAGAATGAACAGTTAGGAGTTTTAGCAAGGACTCTTAATGGTCTAGGGTGGTGAGCTTACCCAGCCAGAGAAGTGAATGCTGTCATAGGTGGTACTCCTAGCCACTATACTACACTACTTGTACCTACTCTAAAATAACAGTACCACCTCTCTACTCCAGCAAGACTGCAGTGCAGCACAGTTTAGTGCTCTTGAGTAGAACCAGGTGGGATTGACCAGGGACAACACCAAATGGGGCAAGGTGGGAATACCCCTGCTCTAAAAATATATATATATATATCCATTCTCTTATTCTTATTCATGGGTCCACCAAGTGAAGCAGGTGCCTTGTGACATATACTACCCTCAGAGAAGTATGCTAATTCTTTTTTTAATCACTTAAGATCTCTGAATTTTGCTGACCCCTCACTACTCCAGCCGCTGACGGGGGATTCAGAGGCGTCCGGAGGTTCCGTGGTGTGCCCCTGTCAGGCTGATGCTAAATAAATAAAGGGGTGTCTCTAATGATGCCATTGCATGCATAGCCAAGCAGCACTAAATGGATCAGTTGGTGAATTACTGCACTGTAAAAGACATTTATAATTATCCCTTAGCGAGCGTTTCCATTATTCCGCATGGCTCCATGCCATGATCCCCCTATTAAACTTGGATGGATGTGTGCTTTGCTGATAAATGCTGCATGAGGACTGCTCCCTCTCAGTTTCTCCTTAATAATGAAACATATATATATCACAATATATGGGTCACCTAAAGAAAACACTTACAACAAACCCTTATATGAGTGTTTGGTCCTTCACTGCAAAAGTTGAGCCGTGACTAATCTGGGAATACTAGGAATTGTGTTGTGTTCATCTATCTCTCACCTATCCTTTCGTTAAATTACTTATCTCTAAATAGTGGTATTAAGAGAACAATTGAGAATATTGCGAATCTTAAAAAAAAAAATAGAAATTGTTGTTTTCCAATAATAGCAACTAGAAAGAAGAAGGAAATGCAAATTGGTTACATTCGTTAAACAATTCATATTTCCAGACAGTTACTATACTACATTTCATTCCACAGTTCCTTCATTCCTTCAGCAGTACCCTACTTGTATTGCCTATACTGTAATCACATGATATCAGCTAAGGGAACTTTAGGGGTTTAAATTGTTTCATTCAGGATGTCCTATGATATCATCAATCCTTTGCACTTAAAAGTAACTAGTTGAGAAGCTGGCTAAGGTGCTACCACTATGATCCTGTTCTCCCTCGGGTGAGTGGGGTGGTAGATGGTGCTCTTCCCATATCACATAAGTGTGCCGCTGGTCGGCGCAGGCGTCTGCCAAACATTGCGTCAGAACTGGGGATCCAAGTGCTATAGCTGCCCGGCAACAATGCAAATGGTGGCAGTTCGAAAAGAGGCAACAAGTAACTAGTTGCTTTGTGGCTGATAGGTGGTTGCTAAGGTGTTATGAAATGCACACTGTATGTCCATTCAAAAACCTGTAGACAGGCATGGATTGCACAATTAGACCAGTAGGAGTTGGAACACTGTCGGAAAACTGAAATGAGTTGCTAAATATTTACGTGTACTCATGCATTGCTGTCACATTAGACACATTTCTTTGTTTATGGGGAAAAATGCCTTCATAAGCAGTTACATAAGCATTGCAGCTCATTAGCAGTCATTTGATGTATCCATTACTCACTAAACAAAATCTTGTTTACCAGCATCTCCTGTTAATGGTTAGAAAATGTATTTCTAGGATCTGCAAATCAGCCTGACAGGTGTGACCTCAAGCTCCCCTCAGACAGCACTCTCCGCTGGCTGAATGTCAGTGTCCATGACGCCTTGTCCATTCCATGCCAGCCAGTGCCATCCACATTTGGCTTAAATGGGACAGTAGCTTGTTAACTAAAATAGATCTTACTCCCTACTTGGATGATATACCTGTAATGTTTTTGCTGTACTGCTTCCATAAATACACAGCAGACAGAAATCACATAACCCACTTCCCCCCTTCCCACTTCCACTTTCTTTGTACTGCTCTGCGTCTCCTTTCTGGTGTCCCTCTAATGAGTAACATTACACAGTAATGAGCTGAAAAATCTCCTAGATCAAGAGAATTCCACAAAATAACAGTGTAAACAAGCATGAAAAATAACGACCCCCCCCTCCCTTTCTGCTCTGGTGTGTGTGTTCTTTCTATTTCTGTTTTTTTTTTTTCTTTTTTTTTTTCTATTTCTTGGGAATGCATGTGTGGATTATAGATGACATTCTGCAGCAGTGCACTGCCAAAAGTCCTCAAAAGCTCCTTACGCTTGCACACTCGTGTCTTTGATAGGCCATAATGTAAGCAGAGTTTGAACAACTTTCCCCCCGAACATGTCAGTTTTTCCTCAGCTCAAAACTCGACTCTCTGGCTTCCTTTCTTGCAAAATCTCTTGCTCTCTCGTCTCGGAAGGCAGGTGCATGTTGGAGATTGCATTATGCATTCCGACAGCCTTACCTTGCTCACAAAGACGCAAACTTAGGGGGGAAAATGCACATTGCAGCTTAAGGAGCAGTTCATATTGGGGGCATATACAGTGCCGACACAGGCGAAGACTTGGATTCCCAACACAATGTATAATGATCAGTATGCTGATCTTTTTGCATTCACTCAAAAATCCCCCAGAATGTTCATCGACCTAAGAGAGAACAGTGGAAAGCCCAACAGACTTTGTGTTAAATCGTGGTTCGTACCACGGGAATCCGCTGAATTCTGCCTATGTTTTAAAATATTCCTTCAGGAGAGAAGACATACATGATTGAGCCTGTGACATCAAAACAACTACACTGTCCAAAATGTATTTCAGTTTCTAGCAAACCTGCATCTCACTGTAGGAAGATATGCTTAAAATTCAGAACTAGCAAACAATGCTTGTGTAGCTAATTACACATAAAACATAAATTATATTTCCAGCCAATAATGCACAGTCACCCAAAACTACGCAGTCTTTCATTACATAACATCAGTGTGGCCTGGAATCCTCTACGCAACTGTTAAAAGTCATTAGTGCCCACAAAGCAAAAGAAGACCAAGTCCCGCATTTTCAGCTTGTGGTATCTATAATGAGGACTGTTATTAACTTGAGCTATTTTGTAAAGAAGAATGGACAGATATTTTAGCCTCTAGATGTTTAAAGCTGGTACAGATACACCCCAAAAGGCTTGCCACTGTAATTGCTGCAAAAGGTGGTCCTACAAACCGTTGATGTTGAATACAAATGTAAGAAAATGTTAGAAAAATGTTGGAAATCATGTATCATTTCCTTTTTAACTTTTACTTTCTTACATTTACTTGCTACTTTGTGTTGGTCGCATAAAATACCAGTAAAATACATTTTCATATGTGGGTGAAATGAAAAAAGGATGTGAACACTCTTTTTTTTAAGGCATTGTAGATGTTTATATGCTGCATGAGCTACTTTACATCACAAAATTACATGCATATTGACGGCATATTGTTTTTGTTTGTTTGTTTGTTTGTTTTAATCATTATCCATTGCAAACCAGTATTAAAAGTCACCAATGATGGATGTAGCAAAACAAAATTAACAATATTTGCCTGAAATAACATTATGACTGTTTTAATTGTATCTCTACTTTATTCAAATGACCTATTTATAAACATATTCATAGCACTGCTCACAGGTTGAAGTCAACTCGTTATTCACTTCTATCATTATGGAGTTTCTCAGTCACCTTAAAAGGTGCAGATGTTCCGTTCAAATGCTTTAAATGATTTTGTGAATTAAAGATGAACTTAAAAATGTGAGCCAACTTCAGCTTCATAATATATTTAATAATTTCATATTTTTAGTAACACTAATGCATGTTTTGCATGCATGGGAATGTAAATGATATTTCCAAACGTGGATCTCTTCTAATGAATACAATCAGCTTCTTTAAATTGCTGTTTTTTGCTGACACAGATGTGAAAATGCACAGACACAGCTTGTCTAGCTTTTGCAGAGACGTTTTGTCAATAGAACAGGTATCTCTGATGCAGATAAACATGAATCTATTGGCACTATCCCTACTATCAGACATAGGCTAGGGGGGTATAAAGCCCCCAACATTGAGCTGTGGAGCTGTTGGACTGTGTTTTCTGTAATGATGGTGCTTCATGCAGAACTTTGGGAGTGAGTTGGGGAGTTGGGGATGAGGTAGGTTGGTGCTGTTGCTGATCAATTCAATCAATTCCTCACTGCAGTATCTAGTTGAAAGCCTTTCATGGGTACTGGAGACAGTTACTTCAATGAAAGGAGGATCAACTGTTTTTAATACCCTTGATTTCTGAAGAAACGTCTTTCTCGTTCCTTTAAGAATCGTACGTGGCAGACTTTGATGGTCGCAGCTCTCTGCTCTACCGGTTCAACCAGAAGTCCATGAGCACAGTGAAGGATGTGATATCTCTGCGCTTTAAGAGTCGGCAGGCTGAGGGTGTATTGCTGCATGGGGAAGGCCAGCGTGGAGACTACATCACCCTGGAGCTTCATCGTGGAAGGCTAGCTTTGCACCTCAACCTTGGTGAGTCCTGCCTTTTCTGACTATGTCTGCTTACTTTAAATTATTAAAATCTGCCCCAGAGTTGGTGCTTTTGTCATAGGACAAAAGAACTTTATTTATTCTGCAGTAGTTTAATATTTCTAATTAAAGAAGCAGCATGCTGACTTTATTGTTGGATGCATTACAGTGGTTTCTTAGCAACTGTGATGTGAATTTGAGCGGCTACAGGCATATTTTTCTTCATTTAAGTAATTTTAGAAGGTCACTCAGAGACCCACATTTCTACCTAAAGGTCTTCATGTTCCCATCATGCTTTCGTTTGTGCGGTTCATAGTTTGTGGTGCTTCATTGTGTTTAAGAAAAGCATATTGCATCAGCATAGAACACAACCCTTATTACCAGGAATTGTTCCTGCTGATTTCCTGTTTGAAGTGGGCTGGAGCAATCGCAAGGGATTTACCGACCGGACCTGAATAATAAATAAATAAAATTATGAACCATCATTGGTAATGACTGATTTGGCACAGTGCAGCAGAGATTAATTAGTCATAAATTAGTCATAGATGCCTCAAATCAGAAAAAAAAAATGCATCATGGAGTTGCCAGTGAAGTTGCCATCTTACAAATGAAGCTTTTACCTTAACAAAGTTTGCTAGTTATGCTCAGAATTTGTTTGGTTGTGTCCCAGTTGAGTGGCAATACGGCAAGAAACAATCGCTTCCATCACAAATCATTATGAAGGGTTTTTTGTCTGTCGGTTGAGGTGTGTGTACATGTGTGTACTATTTATTTTGCCACTAAAATGAAATTGTGTGTGAGTGATGTAGCAGTTTTATTTGAATAGCTTTTAACAAATGAATTAAGTAACTGTCTGGGAATCACGAAGCACAAAGGATTCAAATGTGAAATGGAGGTGAACTCCCTCCTGTAGCCGGTATTAAAGATGAGTGGATAACATATTTATATAACATTTATATGATTTAAAATCAGTATTTATTCATTTACATTCAGTTAGCTGTTCTTCCGTCATGATTCAGTGTACTGGATTCAACATACCATCCATGTCCTGAAATAAAAGTTCAACTGATGGTAACTTCTCTGCCTCCTTCAGATGACACCAGGGTCAGGACCAGCAGTGGCCGTATGGTGGTCACATTGGGCAGTCTGCTAGACGACCAGCACTGGCATTCGGTGCTCATCGAGCGCTTTAACAAGCAGGTCAACTTCACCTTGGACAGACACACACAGCACTTCAGGGCCAAAGGTGACGGAGACTCTCTGGAGGTGGATTATGAGGTAGCTATTCTCTTTTCGATGGAAAAGTCAAATGGTTGTTAATAATAATAAGCCAAACTCTGAACACAAGTTTTTCAACATTTAGAGAAGGTCTGTTTGTGTAAAGAAGGAGAAAAGATGCTCAAATCGTTTGAGCATCCATGTGGTGGGATTTTCTAAACAAACAGAAGCTGCTAATCTTTTTCATATTAAACAGAGATCAGAATAGAATGCACTACTGGAACTGTGAAACAAAGCATAGATTTTCTTTATTTTTATTTTCTGTTTGGAAGGTATAAAGCAGGTCCCTGCCGATGTTTTTGATGTTATTTTAAACTCGCTGATATTTGCTCCTCAAAGCTCAGCTTCGGTGGGATCCCTCTTCCTGGAAAGCCTGGGACATTTCTCAGAAGAAACTTTCATGGCTGCGTAGAGAACCTCTACTATAACGGAGTAAACATCATCGATCTTGCTAAGCGACGCAAGCCTCAGATATACAGTGTGGTAAGTCTTCCCCGTAAAATACACTGTACATCCAAATGTTTGTGGATACTCCTTCCCGTGAAAGCATTCATATTCATATCGCACCCATTGCTCACACGCAGCTAGTTCCTGTAGAGATGCGCTGTATATTCCGTAAACAGGATATCATTTTTGGAGCAAATAAGCATTATCCTATTGGCACCATCCTTAATGTTAGGTGTGGGATATATGGGTATAAAGCCTCCCAGCCTTCAGTTGTGGAGCAACCGACCTGTGTTCTCTAGAATGTTGGTGCTTCATGCTATACTTTTGGGATGAGTTGGGTGATCATCCAACATCCCGTCTTTACTAACTAACGCTCTTGTTGCTGAGTGCAGTCAAAACCCTCATCATCTTATTTTACAGATTACACGTGGTCCTGTGCTTTACATAAGTGAAGGTGTCCAAAAATGTACTCAAATTAACTTTAGAAATAGTTTTAATCCTTTTTAGCTTTGAATTTATAAACCTTTCATTCCCAAAATGAAAACTGTACAGGAAAGGAAACGAGTTCTTTCAGTTTCCAAGTGTTTTGGGCCTATTCATTGTGCACCGAGCACTTTAAATTGACCAGAAATAGTAGAGTTTTCTTATCTGCCATCACACAAAAACCAAAATGTCAGCTTTCAAGGAGAGAGAGATAACCTTTTTATACTTTAATGAGCTCAAATCGTTGTAAAGCATTTCTGTTCATCATCAATATACCAAAGGAAATTGTCCAGTTGAGTGTAATTACTTATTCTGTTGATTCTGTCACACAAAAAACATTGTATCTTTAGAAAAATGCAGCTTCACAGAACAGTGAAAAAAGCTTTCAGTGGACATCAGTTTAAAAAGATTCTATTCCAGGTTATTTAAGAGCATTTCTTTTGCTCCATCCAACATGCAGTTTTGACCAAATTTAAATGGCTGCCAGAGATGGAAACTGATAAAAATACAAATAAATAATAATAATAATAATAATAATAATAATAATAATAATAAATAAACCTTAAATCCCTGAATAAGGTGCAACACACTGGTTTAAAGATTAACTTCAGCGTATGACAAAAATGCAGTTAATTTTTTTTGTTTGTTTGTTTGTTTGTTTGTTTGTTTGTTTGTTTTTTTACATGGTCATAACACGATTATGCAGCAATTATATAATTTAACATACTGCCGGGAAACGTTTGACTTTAAGTAGAGGTAAACTCCTTTTTAGTGATGCATCAAGTCAACACAATCTGTCTTCTAACCTGTCAAAATCTGTCAAGGTGCACTGAGCACAGTGCATAAGATTAATACTGTTTATCAGCTGCCAAAATATTGCGCACCTGTAGTTGTGGAGGCAGAAAATTTATATCAATAAAAAATTATCATTTTTTTTTTTTACCTCTGAAATCCTGTCTTCTTCAGCCCAACCCAGTGCAGTTTCCCTCTACTGGAGTAAATTTAAGACTTCTTAAGTCTACTGTTGTGGAACAAAAGCTGCTGTTCACTGTAACGTTCACCATGATGATAATCATATTCTCCTGTCTGTCACTGTTTCTCCAGAGGAGTCCAGCTGTCCCTCTAGCTTTGAAAGCAAAATAACAAGACAGTTGAGTCGTTTTAGACAGAACTGGTGATTGAGAGAGGAGGGCTGACAGACTGGCGGGGCTTGTGAGGCAGCGGGTCCTCTGAGGCTGTAGTTCACTGATCTGCTGTCTGCATAGCCCTGTGGCACTGGGATCAATGAGGTGTTCACCTCGCACTGCAGTAACCTTTTCACGGCTACATGAGCTTCTGTCCTGCGGATGTGCTCTCTGTGCTCCTGCTGGTCTCAGCGGAGCTGCGCCTGTGACATTTATCCAGGCTACCGGCTCCCCTCTGTGGGTTCAGCCCGTCTGGTTCAAACCCCTCTTTACTCTTCACTTCTTTGATTGCCTTCCCCCTCTCTTTTTCCCAGATTCTATCTTGGAACGCTATACTTGGTGTATCATCTGCCGGTTTGTTTTTCTATGAAAGGGATGGTAATAAATGTTACATCAGTGCTATTAATGACTAAATCGGGATCCTGTTTTGCATGATTTTGCATCAGTTCCTTCAAATTTAACTCCATCCTTGTGTTTAGCTGTGCTTTCATGCTGATTGTTATAGTTCAGTCAGTGTAAATAAGATGACAAAACAGTACTTGACTCTCCATTTGCCTTTAGAGATACGTGAGAGAATCAAGTCTGCATTTAGCAAGAATTCTAACTGTTTGTTTGTTTGTTTGTTTGTTTGTTTTTCTTTGTTGCCTTTTTTTGCACAAATTGGTCAGTTCATCAGTGTGATCTGATTAGACTGTTAGTGGGCATTTCTGTTATGGAGGGCTGGACTCCTTGTTTTGTGAGTCAACTCACCTGTTAAAAAATGTATTAGGTCTGCTAGAAGAGGGACATCAGCAAACTATGCTGGACTCCTGCCCTCATAGCCCACCCTCGGTTTACACTGATATGTGTCACATTGCAAAAAAATCTCATTTGGGAAGTCGCGGGATATCAGTATGTAAATCCATTATGGAGTGGCATTACCGCAGGGACGGCTCTGGAATGCCCACATCTGTATACGTTGTGCAGTGTCTTATCTTGTTAGTGAGGTTGAACTATGAAACCCGTGTTCTAATGGCAAGGCAGAATGAATTATTAGCATTGGAGACCTGATAGTAGGTGCCAGATGGATGAGCTTTTCCATTTCCAGTTGTGCAGTCATATAACATTCATGACAGTGTCGTGTGTACTGGGAATGCATCATGGTACATATTCTGGACAACTTTATTTGCATTATGTATCTATCGTACCCCATCGTTTTAGGGGTACAAGGCATCCATGAAGGCCTGCAAATGGTCAGTGAAACTGGACAGGGATGGTGTTTAGGCGAGCAATGAACCAACCCATGTCATGATAATACAGACCAGTATAATCAGTGCATGATTATATGGTGGTGGACCAGTATAAGTCCACCACCAGCATGCATAGTGGGGTTCGTGCACTGCATTCCACACGAACCCTACCAACACATGGTACCATGCCATGGACCACTCTACATGTCGCCAGTCCTCTATGGCCCAGTTAGCTACCTCATGAGAACTGGTGAGATGCTGTGTCAGGTGTTGTGGTGATAACAGAGGCACCCTGGTGGGTCTTCTGTTCCATGGGAGCTAACAAAAGCTGCACTGACCTGCGGAAACTGTGTGTGGGGCTGTGATGTGGATGTGAATTGTCACCAGAATTTCTTGTCTGTTGTCTGTTTTCAGAGAGTTCAAAGCCAGGCACGGCCACAATCATCCTTCATGATTTAATGATTATCTTTTTTATTTTGTCTGTTCCAACACACACACACACACACACACACACACACACACACACACACATACACATTAACTCTGTTTAATACCCTTGATTTGACAGAATGAGTAAGAAGGTGTCCCAATATTTTGTCCATATAGCCCATGTTGTAATAAGTGAATATGAATTTAATATCAATATCAAAAGAAAATAGCCAAGTAATGTAATATATAATACATTCAGTCAGTGTCCAAACTTTTGACTGGTACTGTATATATCTAAATCACATCTATCCATCCACCCACCTACCTATCTACCTACCGTGGAATGCAAAAGTTTGGGCACCCCTGCTTAAAGTTGCTGTTACTGTGAACAGTTAAGCGAGTTAATAATGAACCAATTTCCCAACGTTCCATTGTATGGTTTTCAAATCATACTGAAATTCTCATTATCATACCATATTTAACTTGTTAATTCTTATTAAATATTAATGGTGTTTCTTTTTATCGCAGTCTGACAACAGTTTACGGAATATAAAATGAAAAGGATTTTACATGATTTTAACTGATTTTACATCAGTTCATTCAAACATAACTCAATCCTTATGTTACGTTGTGCATTCATACTGATTGTCGAGAGGAAAAACTAAATTTACACATTTATCTTAATATCATATAAATGTGTTAATATTAACATGTTGCAGTCGAAAGAATGTAGCCACCTAATTGTGTGTAAAGTGTTTGAAAATAAATGTGCAATCAATTATATCATTCAAAGGACTTTTGTTTATATATTCAGAAAGTTCAATTCCTTGAGATTGAATGTGTAATACATGTACAAGTGTAATAGTGAGTTTACGACAGTACACATGGTCCATATTTGGTTAGTTGCCTTTAAAATTCGAGTTAACATTAATTAAAATTTGACTATAATGTCTAGAGGGTATTCCTGCATTGCAGCCGAAGATTCCTGGTAGGCTCTGGATCCACTGTGACCCTATTCCGAATGAGCAGATAAGATTGACTGACTAAAAGCTAACTAACCCCTACCATCCCTGGCGATGCCGCAGCCATTTGTGAACCCATCTTGCACTAGAATCATCTTAGGTAGTTACACGAGTGTTACACCCAAGCCTAATGGTAATGCCACCAAGCCACTGCATGCTATCAGTATTATGTCCTTTCCTTTTATAAAAATACATACACTCTCATACTTTCTGACAGATGTGCATGATCTGCCACAGCAAATTCTCTGGCAGACTGTTTGCATCTGGATCCCAGTGCCCTTTTGACATTCCCCTGTCGGCATGTGAACTGACATGTGGCTTGGCACATTCCCCCCCTTTCCCCCCCTCAGGGCAATGTGACCTTTTCCTGCTCGGAGCCGCAGCTGGTGGCCGCTACCTTCCTGAGCTCCAGCAGCAGCTTTCTGTCTCTGCCGGCCCTGATGCCCACTCCGGAAGGGCTCTCGGTGCGCCTGCAGTTCCGCACCTGGAACCCGGACGGCCTACTTCTGTCCAGCCTCCTGGATTTCAACCAGGAGCCCAGCTACCTGCTCCTTCAGATTAGCAGCGGTCGTCTTCGCCTCACCCACCATGCCTCATACCTCAAGACATCGGAAGTGTCCACTGGTAAGCTAGTAGTTTTGACAACTCGTTATTCCTTATGGTAATATATTTATTATATTATCATTTGGAATGATTTAGATTTCTGCATTGCTGACTGATGAAGTCACAAATACAAACATTCTGTAACTAAACTAATATCCCCAATGTGTTGTACATGAACATGTTCATGTCATTTTTGAGTGCATTGAGTTAGCAACCACAGAGCAGGCAAGAAAAAGTAAGTGAACCCTTGAATTTAAAGTAATTCCAAGCCACAGTGCTTCTGCCACCATGCTTTGTAGTTGAGATGAGGTTTTGGTGGTGGGATGCAATATTAGTTTTCCTCCTAACATAGCATTGTGCATTTGTCCTCAACTGTTCCACGTTTGTCATAGAAAATGTGACCAGATGCAGCGTGGAACATCCAAACTTTATTTTTTTTTTTTTACAGTTTGTAGAGTCTTATGTAGGACTTTTGCATTTAGCCTTGGGTTCCTTCTAACCTCTTTCTAGATTGCCCATCATGCTCTTGGGGTGATCACAATAGGATGACCACTCAAAATGTTTTGTTGGCATAAAGGCATGTTTGACACTAACCATTTGTTCTTGAGAAGGACAGATTTGTCAGTAACTAGGTTCCACACTTTCAGTCTCAATTTTAATGGATCATTTATCAGCAATTTTAATGACAATCCAGTTTCAAATCATAATTTTCACCATGGTGTTCAGAGTGCCATGGGATGACCTCAAAATGCCAGGGCCATGGCTTGGCAGCAGGGCTCACTGGTTGGTTGAATGTTTGTTGGGGCTGTAGGTCCAGGCGCTGGATCCGGGTTTCTCTAAATCTCTGTGTTAAAACTACCAGATTTTTTGTATCTTTGACTGGAAGATCTGCGGCATACAGCTTAAGGTTGCTGGAAAATACTAACTAGGTTACTTATTTTATAAAGACTTGGTAAACAAAACAAACTGAAGGCTTCTTAAGTATGACTAAAAAGACTGAATTCTCCGAACTGGAATGCTGCAACAGACGGAGAACAAAGGAAACTAACTACAGGGAAAACTGCTCCAAACTGGAAAACTAAAATGCACAACTGGGGTTTTGAGCTGAGATGACTTTGCCACCTGATTTACTGTCTGGTGCATTCAGATTGATGCATACCTACTACACCCAAGCTGGGTTTTCCAGTGAGGATTCCCTTTGCTCACGATGGCCTATATTTCAAATACTTGATATTCAAAAGTTTAATTTGCAAATGCAATATGAAACTCTTTCTATCACATCAGTAATCATTATTTCTCGTCTGTATACAAGAACCTTAGGAAAACCAGATTTCCAGAGAGTGGTACTTTTAAACATTCAGTTATGTGGTGAAAAACAACCCAACTGAAACACATAGTCAGTGCTCACAAGGCCATAGGCTGGAAATTGTCTGGATTATAGATTATTCTCAGTCCACCAGTGAGAGTGAGGTGTTTAAACACTCCAGCAGCACTGCTGTGTCTGATCCAGTCATACCAGTGCAACACACACTAGCACACCACCACCATGTAAAGAGATGCAATGAAAAAGAGGGTGACAGGATGCTAAAGTATGCAGATGAACTACAATATGTCATTATAGAGCTGATAAAATTGGACAATGACTGTAGAAACCAAAAGGTGGTCATAATGCTATGACTGATCAGTGTATAATTGTTATTTAAATAACAGCCAGAGCACATTTTATTAGTAATCAATGCAAACAGCCAGTGAATTCCAAAGGTTTCACTTTTCTTGCAACATTTCTTGCACCTGCATGTTAACAGTAATGTGTTACTGTTTTCAGTTTCAGTGTATGAGTGCATACAGCATTATAAAATTACAATAGTGCAGACGTTCTAGCAGCGCGGTGGTGTTTGTTTTGAAATGACTAGCTGATCACTTGTGATGACAAATGATTTTGCAGAGACTAAATCCATTGAATCTGGGATAATATAGTATATATAATAAACCGTCTTGGCTCTGACACTGAAACCATCTCTCAGATTAAGCGGTTCTCCTCTGAACCTCTGAAAGCATGCCTTATCATTCAGCTGGCAGATTTAAGACAGTGTAATTGAAAACACCACTACTGCTGGTTGTACATGCACAGAGATCAACATTGTAAATGTCTGTCTGTCTGCCTGTCTGTCTGTCTGCGTGTCTTTCTTTCTTTCTTTCTTTCTTTCTTTCTTTCTTTCTTTCTTTCTTTCTTTCTTCCTTTCTTTCTTTCCTTATTGTTTGAGACAAACACGCCTCGCAAGGCATGACCAACTGACTCACTGCCATGGCAGCTTATCTCACGACTCTCAGTGCCAGGCAGTGTCGTTTTTTTTTTTTTATTCTTCTTCCCAAGATAAACGTGTGAAATATACGGCGATGGCAACCCACCCAAACAGGATTAGCCAATTGCACATGCTCACACAGACAGACAGACAGCTGCATATTTCACCCCAGCGGTGGAGCATGGTGTGCTGTTCAACAACAGTCATCAGAAGGGGTGAAAAAGAAAGCTGCTCTCCATCTGTTGCTTTTCGGGTGACTCGCCCAGGACTACACCGGTCCTCTGGTACACATGCAGCTCCTGTTGTTGTGTTTTTTTCCCTCTCAGCAAAGTTGACTGAAATGTGGAGTCCAGTAATTATAGTCAATGGGAGACAGAGCGGTGCAGTGAGCACAGAACTGCTGAGGCCCAAACGTGAGATCAAATTCAAACGGCAAGCAGATGGCTTGCACAGAGGGGACCATAGACACACAGCGGCCACACACAGCTTGTGTGCCCTTCACGTGTAATGGCTGGAATTAATTAAATCAAGCCACATAGACGTTTTTTTTGCAGTGTTTTCTGCCAGGTTGGCTTTGATGCCACTGCATATGCATAACACTGCCTGTATCAGCTTGCCAGTGTCTCGCTTCTGGTTTATATTGTATGATATGAAATCCACTGGGCTGTGTTCTGAGTCCAGCAGATCCCACCCACACTGGCTGGTATTTATAGTTCTAACACTTTTGAAAATCACACATCATTTTTTTTTTTTTTTTTAACAGCCAGAGTCTGGAAATATCAGAAAAGTCATTGTAGGACAAAATATGAATGTATTATCATTCAGGTTTAAACAGAAAAGATCATTTCCCGAAGGAAATGTAGAATCATTGTGCTGATTAAATAGTTCCCACTTTCACGCTGTTGCTCGATTGTTGTTGTGCTGTCAATAGGGTGAAACTGTTTTTGCAGGTGTTTGCCCTGGGGTTGCAAGACAGTTGATAGGTGGCTGTTGTGGTGTTTGGAGATTAAACAGTGTTGATGTATATTTTGAAAACTGTGGAATGTAGTTACTCAGGAAAAATAGCATGGAAAAATAAGACCATTTGAGCTTGACTAGAGGTTTTTGATGGAACATAACATTTCTGTTTGTATTTGGTTTGTTTTTTTCACAAATTGTTTTTGAGAATAAATGGTTTGCAAAAGTTACACACTTAACACCCAAATAACCACAGCAGCCAATACCCTTGGAGCCACCATAGCAACTACTTGGGATAACAGCATGCAACCATGTAGCAAAACCAGACAATTCCTACACGGTATCACACACATTATAGCAACCACCTTACAACACCAAAGCAATGACTTGGGATACCATAACAACTACATATCAACATTATAGCAACCATATAACAACACCAAAGCAATCACTTGGGATGCCAGATCAACTACCTATCAACACTATAGCATCCACCTTGCATCATAGCATCCCCCTGGCAAAAAGTGTTTCACTTTAGTAACCATGTAACCTAGTAAGCCTAGTGCCTGGACGAGTGGAGCTGTGTTTCTGATTGTCAGTGCAGAGCAGCACAATCAGAAATGTGATAGTGATTTTAATAATATTCTCTCTTTTTTGCATGTTTGCTTAACAGGCCAGAGGGTAAATGATGGTCTGTGGCACTTGGTGAGTCTCAGCACTAGAGGTTTACAGATGACTATGACCTTGGACAACGAGCCAGCGTCATCCATTCAGCTAGAGGACTACCTGGAACCAAGAGAAAATTATTACTTTGGAGGTAGGACAAAACTTTCTTCAACTTTATACAAATCCCCTTTTTTTTTCAGGAGACTTACTTTCCGTGTTTCTGCAGAAATCTCATTTTTCTCCCTTCTAAAGTTCAGGTGCAGAGCAGTTTCTGCCTCTCACCATCCAAGTCCTTTTTTCTCAGTGGGGTTTCTTTCAGATCCACAATGTTGAGTTGTCTTCTCAAAGTCAAAGTGACTTAAAGTGATAGTCCAGAGGTTTTAGGTTTCAGAGTGGATGAATCTGATGATCACAAGTTCAATCACACGGTTATGCTCTGCGCTCCCTGCTCATGTCCTGCCATGTTGCTGTATGTGTGGCACTTTTTTTTTTTTTTTTTTTTTTTTTAACTTGATATGACCCCGTGCATTGCCACGGCAAACACACCATTTGAAAAAACCCATTGAAAATAATGTGTTTGAAAGTGCAGTGAATTTTCCACGTTCAGTGTGAAAGGAGCTTCAGTCAGTGGTGTACTGAGAGAGGGAACAAACAGTTAATCCACCATGTTTACCTCATTTTCCATAAATGACACGATCATGATACTTAATGTGGGACGTGACCAGGTAACTTTTGCAGGCAAAAGGCTTCATAACTGTGGACCACAGTGATGTGGACATACCCTGTTTACCCAACACAGTGTCATCCACATTTAACTATCAACTATCAGCAAGGAATATAACTCGGAAAACAGCTAATTCCCAAAAGCAGTTTTAATCCCAAAAGTAGCCCATCTGGTCTATGTCTCCAGTCTGTCCTCAGTGTATTTATTTAGTGATCATCATCAGAGTTTGCAAATTATCCAGATTTTTATGTATTTCTGAGTTCCATTACTACAGAAGAATGCCAGGTCCTCTTTCAGAGGCAGGCATGTGATATAAATATCTAAAGGCACGTGATATATTAAAAAAACAAAACAAAACAAAAAACAAAACTCTTTTTTTTTTCCCCCAAACACTGCTTTGTGCATTGATGTACAATTTCTACATTTGTTTCATCTGTCCATAGAACATTTTCCAAGAAGCATTGTACAACATGCAGGTGACAAACTGGAGGGATGCTGCAATGTATTGTATTAAACAGCTGTGGCTTCATTTGTTGTGTCCTTGCATGGACATCTTCCCTGTTCACTGTGGGCACATGGTTTTTGCAAATGTTAATCTTCTGTAGGTTTTGTTACAACCGTTGGATTCTTTCTCACCTCTTTCAGATTAGTAGAAAAAAAAAAGATGGATTGATGTGCACGCAGGTCCTTAATTGAAGCACATTTTGCCAATAAGCTCTTGGAGAAACCATTATTACAGAGGTTCATTGACTTCAGGCCTTCAGTGCTGATGTTTACTCAAAGTGCTCAATAATAATCATGGTCAGTACAACTGTTTGTGTGTTATTAGTTTAGTAAGATAGTGTTTTTATCTGTAATTGTAAATTAGGTAATGATCAGGCCACATTATATTAGCGTCCAATGCAAAAATAGACAAAACATAAACATAAAACTATGAATGTGCACATAGACTCACACAGGGGAATTTGTCCTCTGCATTTAACAAATCCACACACACACACACACACACACACACACACACACACACACACACACACACACACACACACACACACACACACACACCAGAATTCAGACACTATGGGGCAGTGAGTACACCGGCCCAGAGCGGTGGGCAGCCCTGTCTGCCTGTCTCTGTCTGTCTGTCTCTCAGTGTGTCAGTGTGCCTGTCTGTCTGTCACATTATACCTCATACATCATCTTTGTCAGCGTGCTCCTCTTTAGTGAATATAGTGAATGCATTGTGAGTTAACTTTCAGCTTTTGGCTCAGAAGGCCGTGGAGAATGAGGGAAAATGTGACTAATGGTTTATCTGTTTAAAATATGCTTTGATAAAGGCATCCTTTCACTAAATGTATACATTCCCAGGATGACTTAATTATAACTCTCACTCTGAATGGAACTGCTTCTGTTGTGTTCAAATACAGCTTTTAAGGTGGAATCGAAAAAGGCAAAAAGGTACAAACTTGTGATGTAATCCAGAGACAATCCATTTGAATCATTTGCTGACTAAAATTATGCCTTTATCAAACCTTTTTTTTGTAGATATTCAATAGAATAAGGGTTCAGGATCCTCTTAATGAACGACTTTCCTGCACTCTTGTGTTTGTAATACTGATTATTCAGTAACAGTAAGAACTCCTGGGATTGTCCTGTACAGCACACAACAGACATCATTCTTAGACTTGGCTAAAAAACTGACTTAAAACTATTAACATTTAAACACTAGTATTTGGGCAGCTTCTATGAGAGAGATATCAGAGAGATATCAGGAGAGAGAGAGCAGCAGTATAGCTATTTAATGCTGCAAGTGCAGTTAGAAAGGACAGATATCTACTGAGTGCAACACTTGTTAGGAAGTCATTTTACCGTTAAGACAGAAAGAATTTCATATATTGCACATTGTGTTGTTCAGTATAAGACTTGATGAAATTATTTCAGTTTGTGTATAGAATTGTATTATTATTATTATTATTATTATTGTTATTATTATTGTTATTATTAGCATTAGCATTAGCATTAGCATGATTAATTGTATTATTATTAGCATTAGCATTACATTATTAATTGTATTATTATTAACATTACATTATTAATTGTATTACTATTATTATTATTATTATTATTATTATTAATTCTTTTTTACATAGCACATTTTAACAATAGTGCAAAAATACTTACAACCATGATAATTATGGTATTACATTTTCATACTGTTTCGTCTCTCGAACCACAGGGCAATCAAACATAAAGTCTGCAGTGTACCAGTGAGCTGCAGCACAGATTCATTGCTTAAGCAGAATGGTGGGCGCAGCCGTGATACAAATATCCGTGGCATTAAATGTCACTGCTTCACTGTTCATCCAAAAACTGCAGAAAGTCGAGACAGAGAAAAGTCACACCAACTGTACCAGTGTCGTACACAGTATAGCTGCTGTCATATATCATGTAGTTTGAAAATGCCAGCCCTTTACATTGTGTAAACATTTCATGGTGAACGAGGAGTTACTGTAAGAGGAACAGTAATCGTATCAAGTGTCAAATGTCATTTGTGATGCCTTTGAATAGTGCTGCACAATTAATCATCATTTTTATCGTCATCACAATTTGAGTTTCTGTAGCAGCACTGATCCCCATACATTATGTGTGTCCAGTGCCAGAGTGACGTAATTAGATTGGCGGGAATGTAGCATTAGGAGTTGTGTCTAATTTTAGAGTCGAAAATTGGTGTGATGCTCAGAAGCATTTCTGAGCATTACAGATTGAATTACAAAAGAAATCACACACAGCTCAAAAAACACTCAAATGCGATCAATTCTAACTTGTTACGTTGTGCGTAAAAACTGCCACTCTCACATGCATTTAAGAATTAAAGAATTAAAAACTGAGATTGTACTCTCATTTTGTTATGGATACTATGTTAATACTGGGCAGGGGCTCTTGTTGCTATCACAACAGCCTTTGCGATTGTAGTGCATGTTGACAGATTTCCTGTTCTACCACATCCCAAGTGTTGGATTCAGATCTGGTGATTGGGAAGGACGCTGAAAACACATAACTCATTGTGATGTGACTTTTGTTTTGTAAAAGTTCACGCTGAAACCAGCTGATAAATTGTGGTATAAACATGGTCAGCAACACTCCTCAAATGGGCTGTGGCACACAAGCAATGAACATTACACCTGCTAACACAGGGCGGATTGGTGCCAAATTTGACCCTACTATCTGTGTGCCTCAGCAGAAATTGAGATTCATGAGGCTGCTTTCCATTTCTGCAGTCTTCAAACTGTATATCTGAGAGATTTATGAGATGCTTTCTGCTCACCACAATCAAAAGGAGTGGTTATCTTATGTGGTCAATGTAGCTTTTCTGCCAGCTCCAACCTGACCTGACAATCTGACCACCCTACACTGATCTCATCAATGAGGTGTTGAGCAGAACTGAAACACACATGATGTGTTTCCTTTTTATGAGAATCTCTGGAGACTGATGTGCTGAACATCTCATGAGACTTTCTGTAAATGTTCTAGAAATACTCAAACCAGCCAGTCAGGGCAACAACAATCAAAGTCATTGAGATCACATTCCTTTTCTGGTGGTTTATGTGAACATCATCTGCCTGTATCTGCATTCTTATGCATTCTACTGCTGCCACACCATTAGTTAACTGCAAAAAATAAGTAGGTGTACAGTGTGCAGCAAACTGGATATAATGTATATATGAATTCAGACTCTTTTTTTTTTATTGTGGTTGATTTGAAAAAGCAGTGGTTCATTGGGAGATACGTCTGCTCTAAAGTTCAGTCTGTGAACCCATCAAAATGCAGCTACTGAGGGATCATCGACAAGGTCCTAAGCTGTCATTTTATGTCTGCTTTTGAGTGCATGATGCCCATAAGAGATGAATTCTTTCTTGGAATCATTTAATATGGATTTCTATTTCTTACTGCACTGAGATTAACTGCATTATTCATTTGTTAAGAGCACAGTTCCCCCAAAGCACTTCACAGAATAATTTAGTTTAACTACTTAGGATAGTGATTTTGTGTTAGTAATTTTTTTTTCTTTTTTTTTTTTTTTGTACTGAACAGCTTTCAGCGCAAATTCTGGAGTACAGCTGTCATGTATTGTGTAGCTCTTCAATAAATAAATAAATAAATAAACACACAAAACAACTGGTCCATCATAGGCATGTTGCTGCTCACGTCTTTGTAAGCTGCTTTTCCTGGAACTCAAAAGGCTGATGCTTCTACAAGTCTGACAGCGCTATGTATCATGTTGTCTGTCTCTAGTCAACACATTGCAATGTGTGCCTGACGAGACACTAGTGAATTTAATTTCTTTATGTTAAAAAAAGAAAATAGTGGCATGTGTACCGTAGATCTTGTCTAAGCAGACTGCAAGACATGCGTACTGTACTAGTTTGCATTTGACCGAATAAAAAGGTTTGGCTTTGACTAATTAGAGAATTCCCCAAAATAGTCCACTTCATAGAAATCAGATTTGTCCCACTAGTGTCTTTGTAATGAATGTCATTAGAGGCTTAATGAGCTATGAGTAGTGAAATCATGTTTGTTGTCTGTCGGTGAAAAAGTTTCTTGACCATAGTTAAGAAGTAAATAACCAGCACTACACCAGTATTATCAGTCAGTCGACTCATTAATGGGGTTATTTGGTCACTAAATGGTGTGTTATTAAGCCAAGATGGCCAGATTTGCAGTAGAGTGGTAGAATCGTGCTTACAAATTGTCTGTTTGGCTCCAGATAAACTGATCTCCAAAAGGAGTAAAATTAAGACATTAACAACATTTACAGTTTCAGAATAACAAAGAAACGTTTACCCATTGTGCATGGTCTGTACTTAGTAATGCCCTGCAAGTTCAACATTTCTTTTTCTTTTTTCTTGTTTTCTATTTCTGTGAGAACAATTAGAGAGAGGTATTCTTTATCATGCAAATCTGCAGCCCTTTCTTCCATGGAAACCTCATTGTGGTTGGAAACGAGACCTGTGGACTGATGAAGTTGCTTTATGAATGTGCATCAGACTGGTTCAGATGGTCTTTGGAAAACATTTGACACTGAATTTTGTGGTGAGCATGCATGAAAGGTTTTCTCCTGTCAGCTCTTCAATAGAGGTCAAATTGGTGCAGGTGACATTGCACAGTAGAGCAGTGCACCACCTCTCCAGATTCTGATCTTTCTGAAGGTCCGAGCAGTGAAACTGGGGCTTTGTAGGACACAAAGCCTGCTTGTAGGATTGCAAGATTCAGCTCTCTCTGAAAGTTTTCTTAGACTTCCTGGTCTCACTGCATGTTGTTTATTTTTTTTCATTCTATGGAACAAACATACACTCGAGATGTAATACGTATGTATAAGGTATTTCTTGAAGGTGTAATTAAAGAGAATTCTGACTGTTATATTTCAGCTGTGCCTTTTACAAGCCCGGGGATGCTAACATTTGAAATCATCTTGAAGGTGTTTTTGAAGGTGAAGCATGTGGTCTAATCTTAAAGACAGATTTAAAAAGACTTCTGCTAGACAAGCCAATGTTCAAACATGCTTTTTGTCAGCACTTCCACACTGTGAACCACACTGGCAGATTCAGCTTCATCCAGCACTACAAACCCTGTCTTTCATGCTCTCTCAGGTTGTCCAGTGGCTCAAAATGGCTCCAGCTGTATGAACCCCACAATGGCCTTCCAGGGATGCATGCGCCTCATCCTCATCAACAACCAACCGATAGATCTCATGCTTGTCCAGGAAGGGATCATGGGAATCTGGAATCAAATACAGTTTGACATCTGTGGCATTCAGGACAGGTATACAATTATATTACATTTTATGTTAGATTTTCATAGTAAGTGTGTGTTTGGTTGGGTTGAATAATGATCAAATGTTGTTTATCAAGCCTGTGTATCAACCTGTTACATTTGTTTCTCAATTGTACATGCTCTGTTTGTTTGTTTGTTTGTTTGTTTGTTTGATTTATTTATTTATTTATTTATTTTTTAGGAAGCTTGATTTTATTGGCTGGTTTATATCACTGGATGGCCAGATAGTAGCCAGATAGTGTTGTCTACCCTAGCATATTGCTGTGCTGTGTGGGTCGTCTCTGTGTCCAGTCAGTGTGGTGTATTGTTAGCTGGCTGAAGTACAGTGTGCCCGAAAAATATTCTCAGCACTTCACTTCTTGAACATTTTGTTGTTACAGCCTCATTTCAGCCAAACCTACTGGTTACAATGGGTGCAACAGTGCATGTATTTACAGCAATTGGTCATGATATGGGGGCCATAGGTCTGTGTATGCAGAGAACTTAAGCTTAAACTATTGGATTTGCGTGGTGTTGTGGGAGCTTTTTGCACATTCAGTTGTGTCCCCCATGCTAAGATACATTTAGCACCGTTTACTCCAGTCAACCATTCTGCTTTCCCCATTGGACCAAGTGTTATCTTTTTGCCTTGGTTCCATATTCTTCCAAAGTTGCCATTGTATTTAGCCTCGAACGATTTGTACTGGTGGGCTGGGTGTGTGTATATTTCAATGGTGGGGGAATTGGTCTGTTTTGCAGCTGTTTTATTTATTTATTCATTTATTGAGAGGTTCTTTTTGATGATTTTATGGTTGGTGGAAACGTTTTTTATGCATATTGTGTTCTCTGGGCTGCGTTTGATGGCAGTTGTTTTAAATGTTCTCCTCTTGTAAATTAAAGTGGAACGACTGATTCCGAATTGTTTGGAGATCTTTCTAAATCTTTTTTTCCAGACTCGCATGTATCTACAACCTTATTTTTGAATGCCTCAGAGATCTCTTTGGATCTAACCATGGTGAACCCGCTCACATCAACAATCAAAAGCAAACCCAACTAATGTCTGAGGTTTAAATAAGACAGGCTCCTCCTTCACGTCCTCTCTAATGATGGTTTAACCATTTACAGCTGATGTGCTGCACCTGATTGTAATTTTAGGCATTTGAAGTAGTGATAAATTGGAGGATGTCTCAATTTTTTCCTCAAAAGAAAATTGCATTTCTATTAATTAACTCTTCCAAATTTTTAAAGGCATTCAGTTTCATGTGTGTTTAGAAATATCACCTATATATTTCAATATAGTTTAAAAAACGAGTGTCCATATTTTTAAATATGTTAAAGAAAATCTTTTCACACGACTGTACATGTGTGTGTTTGTGTGTGTTTCTCAGATCTTCAGTATGTAGTAAGCAATAGTGAGTATGTGACTTTGGTTGGAGTGAAAAACACTTAACTGTGATTTAACAAATCTATTATTATTTATACACTGGTTTTCATTTTACATTGAGCCCCTATATACCAACCTGTCATGTTCAACTATGCCAGTGAAACTACAGTTTTGACATTCTAGGGCTTCTTTATAAGGAGATATCAGCATCATCCAGCAGGGTTCTGCAGACCACCATCCATATCTTGCACCATACAAAACTTATAGCTACAGTGTGCAACTCGTCCTCCATTTTTAGCACAAAACCCCAATCATGTATTCTCTTTGGAGTGTATGTGTAGATACAGAATATTGCTGCAGCAGTGTCTGAGACAGACAATATGAAGCAATATCTGAGACGGCAGCGATGGGAGAAAACAGTGTAGTGGATTCTTTGCCTGATGTTTATCCTATGAGACTATATTAATTACTTTAGTCATGTCTGACTAACAACACATGAAAGCATTTGTGCAGCCATTAGCAGGTTTAACATATTTATGGTTAGTAGTATAAGCCTTTTTTGGATGAGGTGTTCCTTGAACTCCACTTGAAGTTGGTAAATAGGGCCTGACATAGCACCACTGTTCTGTGCTTTTCTCCCCAACCAAAATATCACTTTGCTCTCATTACAGTCATGGCTCGACACAAACACACTGCTTTCATGTCTTCACACCTGTCACTGCTTTGTTTTTCGCTCGGGCCTCCAGCAGCGCTAGCAGAGCTGGGGTAACTATCAGAGCCTTAATTAGGAGCAGGAAGACGTTCATTTTGTAATGCCACTCAGGTTAGTGGCCCTGCTAACAAGCTCAGTTCTACATCCTCTGGTGTCTCTCATTACCGGTCGTTGGAGTCGGAGAGACCCCCGATCGACCCGCTGCCACGTGGCAGCCTACGTGGAGGCAGTCCACAGGGGGTCTGGGACGGAAGGAACAAATGAGCAAGAAAGTGACTCGTTCTCTTGACTCCTCATTAACTTACTTTTTGGGCAAACAGGACATCCAGTCTGCTTCATACAGAAAGCTTGAATTCCGAGGCCTCATCTTAGGCCACATCTCTGCAATGGGACCTACTGCAACACAGTACAATCTTATAGGAACTAGTTCTGGAAATCTTCTGCTTATGACTTTCTGAAATTAAATCAGTGTAACTGGTCTGTGTTCACTCAGCTAAGCTTGACAGTAGTAATTGTAGTAATAGATGATTTGTTCATAATGCCAAAACGGAGTCTATGGCATTACATTGCATTGCACTCAACATATACCTGTTTAAGCAGATGGAAGGAACAGCTGGTCATCATCATCATCATATACAGATTCTGAATGAATTAGATCATTATCGCCATTGCAGCTGTTGAATGGCCTTTTCTAAAGTAGGAATCCGACCAACCCCATATACTACATAGACAGAATAATCTAAAACTGTATATGCAGATTTAAAACTGTGTGTGTGTGTGTGTGTGTGTGTGTGTGTGTGTGTGTGTGTGTGTGTGTACTGTATATAACATATAGAATTAGGGTGGAAAATATACATTCACTGATAATGTTTGGATAAATGTCCCTTAGAACCTTGATTTAATGCTTCGATTTAATGCGGTCACCATCAATGCAGTTCTAGAATCATTCTTCTAGGAAGGACTGAGTTCAGTAAAATGTTCCTGGCACAGACCCAACTTTAAAACTCATCTTCCCATATTTTTGATAGGGTGATGTCAGGATCATGCCAAAACCTTAATGTTTTGAATGAATCTAATTCACAGCCATCTTATATCCTTCATTGCCTTCTGCATTATTGCATCACAGGCATCATGAACCTGTCGCTGTTTCTTGGCTTCACATCTGCTCTTTTCTTCCTCATCCAACACGTCAACTAGAAGAACCAACTGTTGACTTCCTGACTGTCGAATATGTGCTATTAGTATAAACAGGCAAAAAAAAAAATCTTCAATCTTTCATCTTAAAAATGAAACCATGGCTATTATCGTCCTTCACTGTCCTTTGAAGAAATCATTTCACATTTGTCTCATCCGTTCTTTACCAGCTCCCAATGACATACACGTCTTTGCACAACCTCACTGTATCAGAAACAGATTAGCACATAATCCCACTGATGCCATCTTTCCTTTCCCTGATAGGCTAAAATAGGCTAAAAGTGTGAAAGTGTCCTGCAGAGAGGGTTGGTTATTTATTTATTTATTTATTTATTTTTATTAATAGTAAATTCATGTTAACATGATGAGACCCCATCCATCAACAGCGTTCCTAAATCATTCATGACCAGCTGTCATGGTCTGCAGAGATGCAGCACCACGTGACGGATGACAGTCTCAGAGCATTCCATGCCAGGTCTCAGAGGCTGCCAGAGGGCAAAAGTACCAAAGATCGTTCATGACGTCCTTCTCTGGAGGGGAAGACCCCTCTGTTGCTCCCTTTGTAAGCAAGCTCATCCTGCGTGTCAGCTGGCTAAGTGCCGAAATAGGCAAGTCCACAGCTTTGCCCCCTTCCACCTTCCCCCGTTTTCAGAGCTTGTCAACAAGTGCTGCAGCACTGAAAGGATTTGGCTTTTGAGTGACACAGAGAATTCAAGAAGTGAGAACGAAGGGCTGTGGGTATTCATTTGGTCTGTGTCTTTATTGAATAGAAGGCTTAGCATCTCCGTGTCTGCAGCACAGTTTGCCAGCGCAGGGCAGTGTGTCACTGCACTTTTATTCAGACTTTGATGTGCTCGCTTCTCTAGCTGAGAAATCCCCTTGGCACTAACTCAATGGATGAGCCCTGAGTAAACAAGGGTAGACCCAAGCAGCCTTGGAAAACACATGCTGTGTTGCTGTTCTCTTTCTGTTCTTCGTTTCTACGCTGGAAAAGACGGTTTTGTTAATCGGTTCATTTGCAAGCAGCAGTTCCAACAAATCTGTGGCATTGGAGGTTTTGCACTGAAGCTGCAATGCTACAGTTTTCCTACAAGCAATGGAGGCTCTTCAACATCAATTAGCAAAGGAACAAACTCATATCTAACTCATCACATACCTGAAGCAAACTTCAATCTCACCCTGCATTAGAATAGTGGTTCTTTGAAAGGTTCACCCACATTTGTCCACCAAGGCTTCATTCTTTCATGCATCAATTGGAATACTATCATTACATCCATTATAGCTGAATTAAAACTCTCCTATAAAGAGAAAGGAATATGATATCGCTCAGACTTACAGGGAGCCCACTGCTTCAGGCGTTCCCTTTAAGATGTGGATTTTTTCCCCCCCAAAGTTATTTCAGAGGGTTTCTAGAGACTTTCTGAAAATATGATCCTGGGGGTTATTTTTCAGTCCTCAAATGTGTTTGATTTTCACATCGCTCGTGTTAGCGAGCTGTTTGAAGCCTCTTCATGAGCTTTAGATGGAAAAAAAAAGAAGATGACGTTTAATGTTTCAAGTGAGACTGAATCACCCATTCACATTTTGAAAGCTTTGCTTGCTGGAACACATACATCATTCTGTCAAAATCCCAGCGCATTCTCCCTGCAACAAATAGTTCACTAGTGATGGATATTTTCAGGAATATTGTGGTTAAAAAAAAAACGAGTAATCGATTACTTGAAAATTGAAAATGAACAGTCTGAAGCTTGTTTTAAGCAACTGACATGGTGGCAAATACAGTGTTTCCACAACAAAATGCAGCAACGTAGACTCAAAGCTCAAAAGTTCCTTCTACATATGGATTGCTCTTGAAGGCTACAGAGGTTAACACTGAATATAGCTACCAGCTCTGCAACTATGGTGTTTCTGTTCATGGTATTTAATTTCCCAGCACTTGAGTCTGCATTGGGCTCATTTTTGGGGTCGCCTACAAAAAGAATCAGTCAAAAATTTTAGAACCCCCAATATGGGTTGTGAAACTTTTGACCGGTAGAATCGATATATTACACATGCTGTTAATCTAAATGCCACTTCAGAGCACAATGATTGTCTACAATTGATTTGTTTTACTAATTTATAGTCAACCACAACATTATGACCACC